>CM045760.1:107493161-107824261 GCA_025200525.1 Camellia lanceoleosa | reverse complement strand
AGATTAAATTGTTCCAAAACTAAAGTCGATTTTTAGGATATGATATTCACCAAAATACACCCTACCAATTAGTCGTTTATTGAATTTTATTTCAAATTTCCTAATGTAAATTTAAAACCCAAGCATAACGCCAGATCACTTAATTATATTAAGTGAATTTTACAAAGACCTTAGATCGACAAAGGACAACTTCCTCCTCGTCTCCCTACTATATTGCTATTGTCAAACAAGTTAAATAATATGTCAAGTCTTTTCCTCAGTCTGGTATTCTTACCGAAAATTCCTTTAAAAATTATTCCAAACCGATACCATATTAGTTATGGTGGCATTCTTCTCCAAAAAATCACTCTTCATTTATCCGAACAAATTGTTCGATTTGATTCGATGAATCGTAACAAAGCAAAAAAGAATTATAGTACCATTAAACAAGAAATTTAACTAGTTTTTTATGTATTAGTAACTTCAAGACAGTTAAACCAAAAATTTCTACCGGTGGTTGATTGTAACCGCTAAGTATGTTTAGAAAAAGATGTTCAAAATCTGCTTAGTAAGTAAATTCTTGGGTTCGATGGCAATTTATATATTAAGCATTTTTGATTTTGACATTGAATATATTCCCGTTGTCAAAATCTATTCCCGATTTTCTACCAGATAATTTTACAGGTGGATAATAATGCCTATTCTATTTCATACCATAAACAAAGAATAAACACTACAAATCCTCGATACATACCGCCCTTTGCTTTTCAAATCAACCCATTCACCCACTAAAAGTGCTCAATGTATTCAATTCCCCATCGATTAAGCTCAACGCGAACTTGCTCACTATATTAATCAAGCTTATATTCCCATACCGAACAATTAGGGATATCCTCTGCGGGATGCTAATTTCATTTATCTATTTCACAGATGTCTCATCTCCCTTCTAAAGCCTTTGGTCCCATCTAGTCAACTCTTGTTCTCCCTCCTTTGGAGTTAGTCAACAACAGTCATCCCCACAATAATTGATTAATCATACGAGATTCTTGGTAACATTCCCAAACCTAGCTGGCACATTGCTTTACATCGACCTTTGTCATCCGTTAAATCTTATTTCTCATGGATGGCATTTCGTCTTCCATCTAGAAAAGACAATTACCTTTTTATAAAGATATCCTATTCAACCACCAGTCTATTGTGATTAAAACCTATTTGTGATCATATTTACACAAGTAAAATTGCAGGTATCATTTCATTCTATATTCACAACTTTGTTTCTCTAGATGATCGGGGTTCTTTACCAACTAAGAGATTTCGGTCATTCAACTAACATATAGTTACTATGATTACATTGATGCTTGGTCTAAGTTCTCTTTGTATCAAAAATGAGTCAAATAGTCACTCTTGGTTTCTCCCATTTTGATCAAAAGTTCAAACTGAATTACCTACTTGATTTTTATGGCTTATGGACTCCAATATGGAGCCATTTCAAAAATCTTCCCATCACTATTATGGAAATTAAGTCAACTATTTTTTTCCACTATTTCTCATTCATTTCTAGCAAAGGAAATTCCTCAATTTATTTTCTTATATCCAAATACAAAAATCCCTTGGATATTCAAATGGCATGGTATTTTTGATGATATTATTTACCCAAGAACACATGGTTAAATGGTGGATAATTTCAAGATTTCACGCGATTGTTGAAATTGTTCAAATTGGAATTCCCAATCAACATTCATATCCCTACACCGCTATGATTAAAGCTCAAATAGAACTCCAATCGCTTCCATTAACACAAGGGAAGGCCATCTCCTCCAGCTAATCTGGAAGCCTAACATCCATTTTTCCGTCAAGTCATCCAAATCAAAGATTAAATCCAAGTCCAAGAAAGCCCAAGATCGATCAGCCCAAGTCAAAGGATAAGTCCAAATCAAAGGTTAAGCCCTAAGTCCAAGTCATCCAAAGATTTAGCCCAAATGGCCTCGCCTCTCATGGCCCAAGCCAAGTCGACTTTGACAACAAGAAATTAAAAAGATGGTTTAGATAGTTCAAACTTCACTGGTTCAACTACTCCAAATCCATATAGACCCTGAAATTTAAGATGTCTATGACCCATATGTTTAATTAAATCATTGATTCTATATAGCTATAATTATCAACTTCAATCGATACTGCCTTTTTGAGAAAAACTCCATGATATATATATATATATATATCTATATTGGATTCCTCAATCACATGTTTTCCAAGCAAATGAATAGTGAAAAAAGTCAATTTTACTATTCACTATTCATCAAAAGTCAACATTACTATTCATCATTCTTTCATCATGATTCATCCAACCGAGCAATTCAAAGACAAATAAAAGTAGCCATCAACTTTAGTCACCCATCGTAAAGCAGAGATGTATTCCTATGTGCTCTTGATGCCTCTTTTCAAGAATCATTCACTCACAAGGCTAATAGTAGTCTCTTTTGATTATAAAAGAGCCTCTTCAACAAAAGAACAAAGCGCAGAAGTTAGAAAAATTGAGAGCATTCCTTTCAAGAAAAATAGCTATCTCTGTAATTTTATATTTTCAAAAATTGTTTTCAAGTTATGTATTTTAGAAGAACCGCTTGCTTCATCTCCAAAGAAATGAATTGTAAGTTTTAATGTTTTAAATATTAAGTTTTATTCAAGCATCATTTTGTGCTATATTTTGTGTTATTGTCTTTCCTTTTCTTTCTTTCTCTCGCTTCCATCTCCTTTTTGGTATCGTGAGCCAAGTTGGCGTTGCATTCGTTTTAACCTAACCATTATTTCAAGGTTCACTCATTCTCTTGTGTTGAAAATTGTTACGCCTTTTGTCATAATCCATTATTTCAACATAATAATCAGCATTTTGCTAACATGTGCTGCGTGGCAAGACCAAGGTGATTACTATGACTAATAATCTTATTGTTTAATAATTCATTGATTTCTTTTTACACATTTCCAACTAATTCTATGATTAATTTGAATAGGCTTAGATTTAGTAGGAATTTGTCATTCATTAAAAATTTTTAATATATGGAAGCAGTAACTACATGTTTTTCTTATGCCAAAAGACAAATGGTAGAGTTGAACAAACAGCTTGTTTCTAATTTTAATTTATATAGCTTATCTTGCCTCCTTTCCTTTGTATATTGTATTCGGACTTGGTTCCGTGGTTGTGTTGTTGTCTCATTCTCATTTCCCTTCCCTTACTCTTGGTATTTGAGTCTGCCAGGTTGGGGCAGTTTGAATAGGTTGGTTGTGCTTTTGTTAATGGCTGATGCCTGCATTTGGCCTTCACGCCGAGCGGGCTTTTGATGTCGAAGCGGGGCTTTGTTAAGCCCGCTTGAGCGGCTTTTTGACTCTCGAGCGTAATTTCACCTCCCAGCACTTTTTGTCTACAAAGCCAGATGCTCGAATCGAAGTTTTGATGCTCGAAATAAGGAACTTTGTTTTGTTCTCCGCCGAAAGCAGAGAGTTTGACGCTTTGAGCGGGACCCCATGTCTGAAATCTCGAAGTGTAATCACGCTGAAGGGCGCCACGCCGAGCGTGAGTTTGTGTTTGACGCTTGAGCGGGGGTTTCCACGCTCGAGCGGGGAGACGATTATATCATTCCGAGATTTCACTTTTTGAATCACTTTTTTCAATGCTTTTCTCTTACTTTCCTAAAAACATATTTGAGAGCTCCTCTCTAAAACCTTACCTTCTCTAGGATTGATCTAGTATGGAGTGATTTCTTATTCGGCCTTTTATAAAAAGCTAGGGGATTGTCGAGGGCTATATTTTGATCCGAAAAATCTTGGTTTTGGAGCATCTTCAATTTCTTCATCATCTTTCTTGAGTCTGGAATTTGAGGATTCCTACTTATTCTTATGTGCTTAACATAGACATTGAGTTATTTGTATAGATGGGTTAATTTGGGGAAAGTAAGATTTGAGATGTGTTATTTTCAAAAAGAGGGTTTTGTTATTTTTGGCTCATAAATATATATTTTTGGGTCTTAAAATGATAGTATTGATGTGCAAGTGGTTGATAATATTTGACCTTGGGTCAATATTGAGAAAAGGAGGAAAATGCCATGTTTGATATATTTGGGTCAATAGTGTAATTAATGACAAATGAGTTATGGAAATGTGAAATTGAGTTGGAAATAATGGAATTAACTCATTAAGTGGGTTAGAATGGTAGAGTTGATTTATTAATCATTTCAATTTTAAAATGTTGAGATTTTATATCCATGGAGGCATTTATTATCTCGCTTAGAAATAATCGCCACATTTGGTGAAAGATAGTCTTGATTGTTGTAGACAATGCAGATGATTAGGCAAACTAAAAACTAATCAATTGAATATGTCATCGAATATGACTATAATAATACATTGAATTTATATTAATTGATTATGTATATGATATGTGTTTATATACATTATATTGTGTGGGGAGGAGATAGGGATGTACTACCGGTTTAGAGAAAGATAGGGATGGACTCCTAAATCGGATATTATTTAGGAGGAGATAGATAGACCTTAATCGATACAAGAATTTGTGTATTTATCAAGTATTGATATAGCAAATTTTGCATATCATATATGAAGTATGGAAGTGTTTGGTTTGAGATTGATACAAAGAATTATGCGATCTTTGGTTGGCAGAAGTGTTTAATTTGGAGTTGTTATCTCAAATTGAAATGGAAGTACTATTGATAAGAGATGTAATCTCATTTAAAGTATATGGCCGTGTTCTCATTTCAGATTATGAATTGAGAAATCGGGTTAAGTAATGAAACAATGAAACATGACACATTTGTCATGTAATTGAAATGAGTTATGAATTGATTTATGTGTTAAACATTTATCAAATGCTAATATTTTTAGCATGCTCATATTATGTTTAATATATCTCTAATACCGAGCGCTGGCTCACCCTATACGACATCATTTCGTGCATGTAGTATGCCACCTCCAAGTGACGATGGTCACGCACTTCATTCCGCCTAGTGTATCGGTGCTGCGGATGAATCCGAGACACGGGCCAACTTTTCAAAATTCACACACAATCGAGTATTATATACGGGCTAGTATGCGGAAGCAATATATATAAATCTAATTAGTCCATAAGAGCCGTATAGATCCAATGCAATGTCATACATCCTTAATTAAAGTTCTTACAACTTGAATACAACAATATAAAATACATACATCTAACAAAGGGTCACGTTTACATAAACAAAATACATGAAGACAAGGTCAAAAGCATAATCTTTCATGGTTGCCGACATCCTGACGCCACCTAACATGCATACAAAACATCGGGTACAACACACATCTTGCCGTAGCTTCTAATTTCTTGCTTGAAACCTACATATATAGAGAGGGTGAGCTGGATATCATGAATGGTACAAGTAATAAAGGGTTTAATGAATGATTCCTCAGGTCTTGTCAAACAATACATATATCATAGCTTGTTCAAAACATGTACTTAACATAACTTGTATCTAAACATGCATTGGGCGACGACGCTCCAGCAAAAACAAAAAGATAACTCTCGCATCGAGCAATATTCTCGCTCAGTCCGTCGGGTCGATATCTTAACAAGGGTGCTATTTGGGCTTAACGCCCCTAGCACGAAGCGATTCGCATACCGGGCTTAAAGTCCCCTAGCACTCAAGACTATGCTACCCGGGCTTAAAAGTCTCGGCATCTAAGCGACATGCTACTCCGGGCTTAAAGTCCTCTAACGAAGGACTATACATTTTGGGCTTAACGCCCCTAACACGAAGCGATCTGCAGTTATTTTAGGGCTTAACGCCCCTAACACGAAAAGGACGTTCCAAGAATGTCATCCAAAACAAAGCTTTTATACTTGATATATAAAATAAGGGTAATCATTCATACTTAACAAATACTTTCAAAATAAAGCAAAGCCTTTTATCAAACGTATAACATAGCTTTATTAAAAATACCACTCACATAGTTCTTGACGTCGATCAAGGCAAAGGTCCAAGTCCTACAAACACATGGCAATCACATTCTCAAACAAGCTTTACATGCATGCAAATGATCTAGTGGAAAACATTTACTGAAAATGACCTAGGGAAACATGCCGAAATGACCTAGGAAAACATACTGGTACCAACCAGTCCTCGAATGGATGTACAGAGATGATCTAGGCTAAATGACCTAGCCAGGAACTCAGAGGCTTTGTCGAGGTCCACACCTCTTGGCCGAGGTGTGGTCAGCCAGGCTTCAAGCAGGCAACACTGCTGGCTGAGCAGACATATAAGGTGCTTCTGCATGTACTATGGTCGGCCTAGGGTGTGCAATGGTTAGCCTAGGTGTGCATACAAGATAAACTAACGGCAAGGATCATGCAAGGTAGGCCAAGGTGAGATGATTTATGCTTGGCCCAGGTGTGTGATCTAGGCAAGAGTGGTCCTGTGATCACACCCAGGAAAAGAAGTCCGAAACTGGTTTCCTCCTCAAGAACAATACGAACATGAACATGAAGAACATGAATGCTAAAATCATAACTTGTTATTACAAAATTCGATTTCATGCCATGAGTTCGAAAACATGGACCTCAAGTACCCATACTTGAAGATCGTGATGAAAAACAAACATAAAAACATGGATCTTGGGTAATGAAGCTTTGATCAAAACACGACTTTTTCAAGAATACATGAATACTATTTTCTAAACCGAACTTCAGCAATGCATGGCTTATAAATCATATCTAATCATGCAATGCAATAACATGATCATAAAAGAACAACATGAGCGTATCTCAAGAATCTAACCTCCGAGAACACTTGATCTAACGGTTCGATCTCAGGATCAAGCTTGAAATCCACTTCTCAAGAAATCTCTTCTTCCTGTAGCTTCTTCAAAGACAAGAATATGACAAATGACGGTTTCTCTCGCCGTACCGACTTAACCTTCTCATGGGACACGCGGGCGCCATCGGTTGGAGCTCTTTAAAAGGTGACCTGAGCGGACAAGACACGGTAAGACAAAGCGCATTCATCAGTTACACCTGCTAGCACTTCGACAAGTAATGATCTCTTGCCATGACATAGGCTTCGCAAGTAAGGGAACAATGACTCGCCAGAAGGATAACACTCTACTAAGTTGTGCCACACCTCGGCCTAGATGTTAACACACTCGGGTTCAGGAATATTCCCACCCCGTAACAAGATCACTAGGTGCAAGGATTAAGGATCTCTGATGTCTAGGTGATAACATCTCGCCAATATGCCTAGGTGATGGTGGAGGTCAACTAAGGTGGTTCCAAGATGGTCCTAGGCTTAAGATGACCTCGGCTTGGAATGATTTAGGCTTACATGACCTAGGGCTTAACATGACCTAGCTCGACATGACCTAGGCTTCGACATGACTTAGGCTTGGCATGACCTAGGCTTGATATGACTTAAGCTTGGCATGACTCCAGGGCTTGACATGACTTAGGCTTGGCATGACCTAGGCTTGACATGACTTAGCTTGGCATGACCTAGGCTTGGCATGACCTAGGCTTGACATGACTTAGGCTAAGACAGCAAGGAAGGAACAAAGCATGCATACAACACTTAGGGCAGATCTCATAAACACAAACAAGATGGACCTTTACTTAGGAAGAACAAGTCAAAGTCTACAAATGCTTAATAAGATGAAATCATGCAAATGCACATGAACATGACTAAGATATGCATGGTTATTACACGAGCTTGAGAGGCTTAGTAAATGGACATCTTTTGTGATTTCTTATTTGTATTACATGTATATCGTCAATGCACTATTTTTGTGTAGAGTTAGTACTTTGTAACCAAGTGTTGAGTTGGCGTTGTGTTTATAAAGGCATTTACTTTTGTTGTTTTCAATATGTAATACATTTTGTAAATGAAGATTCCTCGATGAAATGTAATTATGCTTACTTCTTATGTCTAAGCATGTCTTACACGTTTGATTGTGGGTTTATATTTGAGGCTATAATTCTTAAATTTTTCAATTTGAGATATAAGAATTGGCCGCTTAATTGTTGTTCAATTCTTTTTGTACTAATTTCTTTCGATAATCTTAATTGGACGAGTTAATCAATTAACGGTTTTGACTAGAAAATTAAAATACTACACAATTTTTGTAACAATCGCTACACAAAAATAATATTCAAATTATTAATGACAGATAGTACTACTATTTGTCAAAAAAAAAATAAATGTAAGATATTACTACTATTTATCAAACAAAGATATGACTCATAATTTGTATTGACTGCATTATGACTTTGTCACAACCTAACGTGAAAATAAATATTTGTTACTTCTAAGATTGTTAGACAATCTTCACTATATTCAAAGAATTGATTAAAGAAATAAGAGAGATTGTTTTCATTACAAAAATCAAAAGCAGTATGCCAAAATAATAAACATAGCAAAACAAAATTTTATTTTGTTACAAAATAAAATCAAATGCAGAGCAGGGAAAAATAATTAACAGAGAAAAAGTAATCAAGGCACTTACTTTATTATTTCTTGAACAAATTTTTGATCAAATCTAGTAGTATTTAACTTTCTTGTATTCTTAAGGCAGATTACGGGTTCCTCCACGGGTCTTTCGGATTATTGGGCGTGTATCTCCATGATAAAATGATCGAATAAACGAATAATAAGAAGACTACAAATTATTCGCACAACAAAACATACTTTGTGTTTATACACTTTTTACAGAAAATTAATGCAAAGCCAAAATGCAGTAGAACAACCACAGAAACAAGAACGAAAAATTAGAGTGCAAAAAATCCAAATGAGGGTTGCCTATTTATAGATGAAAAATGGTTGTTCAAAGATTTGAATGAACATGTAGTAAACCTATTTAGCGAATTACAAAACACATCATTGGATTGAATGAATAGGTAAGAGCCTTTATTTGAGAGTTTGAATTTGAACAGATACTAAATCTGTTCGGTTAAAATTCAAATAGATAAAAACCTGTTTGGTGGAGGAAAAAAACTGGGCAGAATTTTGGAATTAATTTCGAATTTTAAATTCCGAAAAAAAGGTAAGAATTTTAATTTTAGAAAAAAATAAAATTCAAATAGATTTTGGCCCCAAAAGATAAGCATTGGGTCAGACAAGCCTAACCCAACCTCACACCACGCACCCACGCCCAAGCCCAACCGACCGGACAGATGGCGGCAGCGGTGCGTGTGCGTGTTTGTTTATTTTTGGGTCTAATGGGTCTATCCCACTTGTCCATAACCTCTCTTTTCTGCAAATTTGGGGTGCCCCTTAGGATCCTCCCCAAGTTGCAAACTCAAGCCTTATAAACCTATAAAAGTTTTTCTAATAAACCAATGTAAGACAAGCCTTTAATTCAAACATTTAAAGAATTTTCACCAAAAACTCCATTTTCATGGTGTCCTACTTGCATTCAAATTTCCATTTTACCTCGATAATGGTTTTGAGCAACCAAATATATTATGTGAATCACAACAGCTGCATAGAACGCAGCATTACCACTGCACCCACTTAACTTTGGCTCCTATGGGTCCTACCTAAAAATTAGACCAAAGTTTAGGAAAAATCTATTTTCCAAAACCATTTTCTAACAATTTGAAAATTCAAAAATGATTCTTTAAAAAAAAGATAAAATTGTTTTAAAGCGAAAAATATAGAAAGATTTTAAAAAATATTTGTTCAAAATTTACTCAAGGAAGAGATACACACTTTGGATAAAATTCTTAAAAAGTCAAAATCGTACATTTGGTGAGAGTCGGAATTGGGTATAAACCTTTTCAAAAGGAAAACTTTCAAAAATGGTTTAGTTCATGCATCTTCTAGACACTCTCAACTCACATGTCATTTTTGCGGGGTAAAAAATGCCATATTTCACCTTCAATTGCTATTAAAAAGAAATCATTTTGTAAAATCCCAAAATATATGGATTTCAAAATCAAGCAACTTGAAACTAACTTGTTCATGTGGACCCAAAAAAGGTTTTGGGTACCAAAGTCCGTAATATTTGATTTCTTTTGAGGTTCTTCAAGACGAAATCACGGAAGGAGAAAATGATAATTAGGCGATTGGATGTTCAAAAATGTATAACCGGAGAATATTCACCATTATTTCCTACCATCTCATCTCAAATCCTCACCATCATCACTGAGATTCACCATTTCATCTTCATCATGAAGTGTCCATAGATCTTCATCATCATCATTGATCCTTGAAGATCACATCCACCAATTATTTCCTTATCAACATGTTAAAATTATTTTTGTAATGTGTTATATTTCTTGTCTGGTTGTATGTGCTATAAAATCTCTTGTATTTAATAATAATTGCTTCTACTTGGTATGAAGAAATTGGTTTTATTTTTATTTTCTCTTTTTATGCTTTAGTGCACTCGGTGTGTAGTTGTATATATGGCCCAGGATCTTAATGTCTGGTATTATAAATTTGTAACCTATTTTTTAAAAAATTTGTATTGCAATTTTTAGTGCATTAATTAGGAGAGATTCTTATTATGTGATATTTTGAGATTAGGAAATAGACATCTTAGGGAGTTTGTATATTCTATGTATAATTTTAGGGGAAGAGTTTCTATATTCTAATTATATGCATAAACAAATAAATACTTGCATTTTATTACGAGAAGAAGAAAATATTTCTAGATTACGCAAGAGTTAAGAAGGCTTTATAAATTTTTTATGTTTAACCTTTCTCAATAGCTTTTCATACTTCTCTCTTACTTGAATCTCTATATTCTCAACCTCTCGCTTGAGTCTTGGCATTATAACGTTGCATAATAATATTACACCGTGTTCTCTAATTTGTGAACTTTTTACTATCTAGGCTTCTCTTGCTTGCGTGACGAGTTTCAATAAGTTATTGTTTTAAATAGATCATTTCTTCTTTTAATCATTGATTCTCTTGGATTCTTGAATGTAGTCGTTGAGCCATATTAGAAACCTTGCAGTCATGGACACGTGTATTATTAAGAACCATAATGTTATTAATAACATCGGTATCGATTACAATTACCAAAAAGACACTAGGACTCTTAGTTCTTTTGGAGACAAACAAATGTGGAATGCACTATAGGTAACCTTTCATTTTTTCGAATCTCAAGGACCTCATCCAAGTCAACCATTGATGGCTAAGGTATAATGACATGATTACATAAATTGTAATCAAATCTTTTGCTAAGAATACGAAAAGGTTTCATATCTCTACACATCATCTATGTCACTTTTTATACACATCACCGATCTAATAATCGATGCATATCTGCTCAAATCTATTGTTTGTCAACATTTTGGGCCATTTTTTTTTTTTTGGGTGATAATACCAAATCTCAAAATGATCATAGAGAAGAAAAAGTATTCCATTTTCTTTTGTTAAATCAGATTATTTACTATATCTCGAATCATTGGTCAAATGTGTTTACATAATTTTGTTTTGGGCTCTAAAATTTTCACTCTCTAACAAAATTTGTATACCAATTTTTATTTTGATGATGTCAAGGGAGAAAAAAAAAATAACATTTATATATAAATTATTTGTCAAATAATTTGTTAATAAAAGGGAGTAAATATAATGCAAATAAATGCCTAGTTGAAAAATTTTATGATGCATTTATTCCTGTGAAATTTTATATCAAATTCATACATATATTGTCATCATAAAAAAGTGAGAGATTGTTTCTCATGTTATTTAATTTTGAGGATGTCTAAAATATTATGAGATAAATTGTGATTTTTTAAGCATACATGTTTTATATATTATCTAGTTAAAATATATGTTATATGATGTATTTGTCATAAATATTATTTAAATTGAAATTATTGTGCAAGATCTGATTTTACGTAAATTTTTTGAAAATTTTACTATTCACATTTTGAGAAAATTCGGATTGGTCACTATTCTTTTTCTGACAAATTTGATATTAGTGGATTGTATTCTTTTGACAAATATGATACTGGTGGGTTTTTTTCTTTTGACAAATTTGATGTACCCACGTGGTGGTAGATTATCTTCATTAGAATGTATCCAAAAATCTCTACAATAGGTACAAAGATTTTAAAAGAGGCATATATTTTTAAGTCTGATATAAATATTATTTAAATAGATTTTACTATGCATACAAATATTTTAATAGATAAATCACTGTATATTCAAATATTTTAATAGAGAAATTACTATACAAGTCACTGTGCACTCGTAGTTTTTACTAGAATTGTTTTGAAAATTTTATTATTACTATTCATCGAAAGTGACCCTGATTTATTAATTCAACATTATGCCTACCATTTTTAAAGAAGAAAAAGAGCGTGCCTGTGTTTAGAGTGATGCGCCTCATGATCAGAAGAAAAGCATCTTCTTCTCCAACGGATATATTCTTGATGAATATATAAGTTGTTATGTGGTTGAAGAAGATAGAGTAGATCAAGTGAAGTGAAATATTGAAGATAAAGTTTGTTATATTAAGAAAATATTCTCTTGTGTTCTTTATTAAGTTATATATTTTTGTGAGAGAATTTGAGCAAAAATTGTAAAAGGGTTTTCACACCTTTCTTATTATTCTTGTAAAAGAGAGTTTTTGTGAGTGATTTTTATGATAAAATTACTTGTTTAGGTATGACTAGGCACCGAATTCTAAACTAGTCGGAGTGATCGAGATTGGTCACTTGTTGTAAAGGTTCATTAGCACTCGTGAAGCTAGTGTTGTATTACTATTTGAAGAATAGTAGAGAAATTCCTAAGGAGGATACTTAGAAAGTGGATGTAGATCCGGCATGCCAAACCACTATAAATTGCTCTACTTGATTTTCTTTCCCTATCTCTTTCACTTTTATATTGATTTTTTATTGCTCATTTTTTTATTTGTTAAAATTTGAATATTTTGATTGTTATATTTAATATTGTAAAATTATTTTTAATAACCCAATTCACCCATTTCTTGGGTTGCCTACTTGGGATAATAAATGATATTTTGATGGGTATGTTCACTCAAAAACTACTTTCAAGCAATTTGTCGAACAATATGAAAATGTCTTAAAAGTAAGATTGAGAAAGAAAGCAATGCATTTTGCTTCTTTTAATACTATCATTCCATGTATCACCGCCTTTCTATTAAGAAACAATTGCAGAGAATTTACACAAATGATATTTAAAGTGGTTCCAAGATAAGTTAAGAGGATTGATCTTTTGCGTTATTCCCTTTCTCGTAGACACAAGGATCAATTTCCATTTGAAGTTATAGAAAGTGTGCTAGGTAAAAGTGAACTCCTTTCGAGGAGATAAATTATGAGGTTCTCTATAATGAGACAAATTAGAAGTGCAATGCTTATGTAATTTGTTTTGAGTTCAGATTTTATGTAGGCATGCAATCTCGATGTTGATTAGAAAAGTAAATGAGTTCCATTTCATTATATTTTAGAGCGGTGGTAAGGACATCGACATGGGTACACGCTCAAAAAGTGTTTATGACGATGGTAATAATGAACAAAGACAACATAACAAGAAGCTAACCCCATTATTGTTTGAAGTCCAACAACTTGGAATGGAAGTCTAAAACTAAATATGAACTTCTAATGAAATTACTTCATGAGGCAAAAGAAAACTCAAGGTTGACTCTGCTCACACAAAGAGTCAAAGTACTCAAGTCTTAACGAGGGCTATAGTTGAAGATGATAGTGAATTGCAAGAGATATCGCGTTTACGTAAAAGATTGCTTAGTCCATTAAAAGTACAAACTAAAGGTTGTCCCCTATAGGAGATGAGAGAATCCACACTAGAGAACACAACAAAAAAGGCAAAGAAAGAGGTATTTCTATACGTACAATTATTATTTTTAAGGCCTTTATACATCAAATCATATCTATTTGATTAATTTATTTTCTTAATCTTTTGCATATAGGTGTGTCAAGGAAACAGGAAGGAACAACCCAATCAACTCAACTCACATTTATAAAAACAAAAAGGGTATATTGTCCGTACATCTGTTTAAGCATGTATTGCTATATAATGATTGAATTCTATGATTGACAAATGAATAAATATTGCACTTCTAGGTATCTGATAATGAAACTGCAACTGTTATCACAAAAAAAAAAAAAAGCAAAACCACCATATCCTTTGACTACTTCCCCAATAATTGACATAACCTCTACCAAAGAATGCCAGGTATTACTTTGATAGAAAGTGCAGCATTGTAGACACTTTATTTTTGACCACCCTTAAGACTTGAGCGCCTCGGGTTGAACACTAGATAATGAAAAGTGATGCTATACAATTGTTCAAGTTTTTTAACAAAAGGCTTCGATTTTTGAGCTTCTAATCCCAACCTTACACCCCATTTTGACCAAAACTATTTTAGACCTTAAAACCCTCTTTTTTCAAAATATTTTTCAAAATATTTCTACAATGTTTCGAGACTCACATTTCGCTTAAAATATTACACTTTTCGATAAATCGAGTAAAGACAAAGTGGAAATAAATGAAAGGGAGGTGAACTCTTTGAAAAATATTTAAAAACATCTTATTTATAAGTTTGGAGTTGGAGGAAATAGAAGGGGAGGGAAGAAAAACTAGCTGGGGAAAAGGTTGAGCATCAAACCATTAAGAGAGAAATGAGTAGTCTTCACTAAATTAGGCATATTTCTTTTGTACACTTATAATTTAGATGTGAGACTACCACCATTAGAAAGTAGACTTTTGGGGCTTCAATTTTGACTCAAGAATCACCTAAAATCGAGTCCGAATGAGGGAGATATGGCCATTTTAAGTTGGGTATCAACTGTTAAGAAAGAAACGAGCGCCTTCACAAATCGGGCATATCTCTTTGTACACTTAGAATTTAGATGTCGTGCCACCACCATTGGAAATTAGACTTTTTAGAGTCAAGAATCACCTAAAAATGAGTCCGGATGAGGGAGATATACTCATTTGAAATTGGGCTTGAGAGTAGATTTTTGTGGCCGGCCATCCCACTTGGTGGCTTCCGCCATTGTGTCCTAAAAGGCAAATATTTGATGCCAGCTGTCCCCCCCATGTGCATGCTTTGCACCAACTGTCTCTATACAGATATTTCCTAGATAGTAACTTGTTTTTCTATATATACTTGACCAAAGGCCAAAAACTTGTAGAAAACTCTCCCCTTCTATCTTGCAATCTACACACACTCTCTCTACACTTCCTAAACAAAAAATTTGGCTCTTCTTGCTAAGGTTCTTGAGCTCAAATCTCAGCTTTTGAGAGTGAATACTTTGTGGTTTGTGAACAAAAGAGTTACTCCTCTTCAAGCGGTATAACTTTGGCCATCCTTGCACTACTTCTTCCTACTATTTTCTTGCTGATTTGATACTGTTTTTATACTATTTTTATGGGCTGAAACTTGTGACTTGAAGCTATTAAAGGTGAAAGGGTTAACCATCCTTCTTTGAACCTTATTCTCCAAGCTTTTGTCTTTATGTTTTCCATCTATTTTCTAACCTTTACCATTATTTTTCAAAGGCTAAATATGTGGTTTTGAGGTTCAAAGTGGAGGGTTGGCCACCCTCCTTAGGCTGGCCCACCCTCTTACTAGCTTCATTTCTCCATTATTTTAGTTCCTTTTTCCACTCTTTCATACTAATTCCAAAGACTATTTTTTGCTATTTTTGGGACTGCTTTTGATGTGTTTTTTAGTTATGCTTTGAATATTAGGCTTGTGTTGTTGTAAGTCCTCATAGGTTTGGTGGCTTAGGCCTTAGACACCAACTATTTGAGTTGATAGTTTTTATTTCATAGTTTTCATACATTTTCTCACACTTGTACTAATAATTTCGCAACCTCTCTCATTTCTTGGTTTTTTTATTTTATTTTTTATTTTATTTTTATTTTTATTTTAATAAGAGTTGTTTCAAACAATAGTTGTTTTAAGCATAAGAAAGAGGCCTTCCATACTTAATGGTTTAATCTCTTCAAAGGTTCATTACCAAGGCATTACATCTCTCTCTCATGTCAAAACAACTTTATTTGATACTTCTCAACATTAGTGGACATAATTATCACTTTTTGGGACAAAATGAATAAAAAATGGCAAGGTAATGTAAAAAAGGGCTAATAAAATTGGACTAAAAGTGATAACAAGATAGTAAAATAAAGTTGGGTTCAATCGGATGTTAATTGAACTTGTTGAGCCTTGGATCATTACAAACTTCAAGTGATGTTAATGGCTCAAGGATCAATGGACACTAATTTCCTTGGTGACTCCATGATAGGAAATGGGTGTTGTTGGTCTTTCATTTCATGTCATTGATCTTTTTGTCCAATTAGTTCATAGATCATCATGCAATAACCTTGCGATCATTGATGATTTGTGGACCGATTCTAGTCCTCCCTTGATCAATTCCATGATAGGGAGAGGCAGAAAGGACAAACACCTCTTGAAACACTCGCTTGTGCTTTGTTTCCATTCTCACAGCAGGCAATATCAAAATATTGGTAATGGCCACCCTACTATCTGGTGAATTACTTTTCTAGTTGCTTACTTAATTAATTTCGTGTTGTAATTAATTAGTTAGCCTAATTCTAATTTGTAATAATTAGTTTAGATCGTGACATTCATTGGACCCCCTTGCATGAGGAAAATTGTAATATTGTGTATGTTGTCCAACCCCATTTCTTTCTCCATTTTATTTATCTCACTTCGTGGTTGTATAGCATCATGTTTTTAATTAGCATTTTCCATGACTTGCATCCATTCGTCTTGCATGCATAAGGGTTCGACTCATCATACTAATCAATGTCAATTTCAAATTCCTTATTCAAATACTTGTTTTGTCGCATGCCTTAAATTGACTCACATGCCATGTGCTAGTAGCCGAGCCTAATAGTTGCATTTTGTATGTTAGATTGCATTAATCAATTGCAAATTAGAGCATGCATTTTTCTAATTGTTTTATTTCTTTTGGCTTGCCTTAGAGTACTAGGTTAGCATTTCTTGTTTTAGCATATTGTATGTACGTCTGTTGCCATATGTAGGGAGATTCATGTTAGGAAGATGATTAGAGAGGCAAACTGTGTTAATGGTCCAATAATGGTGGAATAAGTGGAGAATGAGCAGCAACAACTGTCTGGGAAGTTGGAGAGTGAGCAACTAGGTGAGGGTGAAACAAGCAGCTCACGAAGAAGTGTATGACAGTGCACAAATAGGCAACATCTCCCCCAAATCCCAAAATTCCTCTACTTGGACCTTGGAAATGGGTTCTATTTATAAGTTTTTCCTTGGTACCAAGAGGACACCAAGTGGCCAAATAGAGAAAGACAGTGTCAAGGATCACATTGCAATATTTTGCCTTGAGCCACCAGGCTGAAGGTGCCACGTGTCCCTTTACATGTACTGTGTATTATCTGTTTGCCTCCATAATTGCCTTTTTGAACCTCAGCAAGTGTAGTTGCGACGAGAGTGTTTGGAGCTACAACTCCCTTTTGAGCCTCAATAAGTGCGAGGGCAAGAGTGTTTGCACAGACTTGCCTTTTCACTCAAACCTCGGCAAGTGCACTTGGGCAAGAACCTTGTTGTCAGAGTTGGTTTCTTAGTTTTATTTAGCTAGTACATGCATTTTCCGGACTCCATTAGCCTACTATCGGCTATGTTTGTGTTCATTTCAGCGAAACCTCTACCCTTAGCCACCTAACTACAAACTCCCTAGCTTCCCAGGGCGAAGGCCATAACCAGGCCTGCTATCAGCCATGTTGTGCCTTAGTACCAAGCCCAAGGGGGCTTCCTTAGTCCTGCTTGTGCGACTAAGGTAGGTCCATGACCTGAGTAATGGAAAGGGAGTCCCTTACACTCAGGCTACCCTGCTCTCATTCTCATGGGATCGCTGCGGTAAACTGGTATCTTTGGATCTACTATCGGCTCCAACCAGTAAGTCTTGGGACCTGCTATCAGCCCTAGGCTAGTAATGCCTTGGGCACGCTTATCGGCACAAGCATTAGCCTCTACTTATAGAGGGGAAGTTTCTCCCAAAGGTTACTATCATCTTAGTGGGATATTCCCTCCGTATGTTAGTTGCAGCGGCTGTAATTGTTGCAGTAGTCATTTCCCGCGGCAAGTTCAAATAGCAGAACGGACAATATTAAAAACGACGGTGCTGATAAAACACCTCCGCAACTTGGGCGCTGCAAGTACTACCTCTGCAACTTAGTTGCATCGATTTTCTCTTTCCTTTAGCAACTCCAGATGGCTGTGGTACCGATAATACTTGGAATGGTGGTGGTATCGACAATACTTGAAATGGCGGTGTTGAGATAAAGTACCTCTGCAACTTGGCAGTTGCAAGTGCTGCTTCCACAACTTAGTTGCTTTGGCTTTTTCTTTTTCTCAGCAACTTCAGAGGGCGGCGAAACTGACAATATTGTGAATGGCAGCGCTTAGGCAAAATGCCTCTGCAACTTGGCCGCTACAAGTGTTGCCTTTGCAACTTGACTTAGGCATTTTCCTTTGTGGAGTTCGCTTGGACCTCTTAGCGGTCGGACCGCTTCGGTCCATTGTTGTTCCACTTCCTTGCTTTAGCCCATGCTCCTTTTCATTCCTAGTTACCTCGTAAGGGCGACCTCAAAGACTTAGGCCCATACAAAATTTGGGGCTTAATTTCTAACCCTCTACACCATATCAAACATGTTTACCATGAGACTAAGTACTTAGTTGATATACCAGTTTGAATGCCAATGGATGAAGGCTTTTTCACTTAAATTAGGTTGATTTGATTAATGTACATATGAGATCACTTTTTCAAGTAGTATATATTCAAACACTTTTCAAAACGACTATGAAATCAAAGCATTCCAAATTTTGTGAATTAGTCTATACTTGTGTGCATCACATAGTAAAGATAGCATAATAATCAGAACAAGAGCATATACTATACATAAGAATCACATCATGATTAATAGAGGCTGATCTTTGATCGGGCGAGTGGGGTGCTCAATTTATGACCTTCCCCTCTCATACCTAAGTTCCTAAGCCGAGACACTTTAATGATGACGGACACGTGGCCTTTGGCACGAGTCACGAGTTTCCTAAATTTTTTAAAAATATTTAGGTGGCGATTATGAAATCTGGCAATGCTGTCAATTTTTGGCATTTTTGATTCAAAATCGATTTTCCGAAAGATTTTTCAGGTTTGGACTCATTTGTGTTTATTTGTTTCACATTGCACTTGTGAAATCAGATTCAAAATCATGGGAATCCGAATTGTAGGGCTATCGTATCCGATGAGACTAAACCCCTCCGAGTAGTACAAAAAATTTGCTACAAGTATTATAAAGTGTTGAGAGGTTTAATTATTGAAAACATGATTTGTCAACCAGATCAATCTAACTCATATTTGGAATGGAATGGAATCTGAGGCTGCTACGTCAATTAGAGGTGAGAAAGAAACAATTTTCTTCACTTTTTAATAATGCAATTGTGCTTCTTATTGTGTGTTATTTCTTATTTTCCACCAAAATTCAGGTTTACCCAAATCATAACAGCCAATGAGCAATATTCTTTGGCAAAATATTAGTTTTAGCAATCTTTCGCAAGTTCTTGTTCATATTATGTTCATAAATGTTAAAAGAAAAAATATGTATGATGTGTTTTTCTACAGTGCTCAAGTTTGTTTGTTTTTCATTTTGGATGTGTTTTACAGCACTATCGACGCCCTGGGTGTAATAATTGAAGAGATGGTCGTTCTACCAATCAGAGTGATATGGAATCTAATATATAACTATAGAGGTATCTTGGTAGATTACCACTTAATTTTTTAACTAATATGCTCATAAATGTATGAATTTTTATAAAACTAATTTGATTTTTATGCTTTTGCAGTTTGGTTAGAGTGGCTTCTATCAACATCAATTTGGTCTACTTTTGTTTTGGTCATATGCTAGTTTGGGCTGCTTTTGCTGGACATAATTTAGTTGAACCTTAATGTATTGGTGGTAGTAGTCTATAACTAGTGTTTTTTGACAAAAGTTTTAAACTTACGCCTATTTGATAATGGTCTATAAACAATGTCTTTGTTAAACTTGAATGAAACTAGTTTATAACAAATTTTGAATTGGGATTTTGAATTGTTTTATCTTGGTTGTAGTTTTAAAATTCTTGCATTGCTTGCTTCAATTTGCAAAATGTGAATTTTGGTTTCAAATTTATTTTGAAGTTCATCTCAAATGTGATACACTGAAAGCCATTATTGTAAGTGAATACAATAGACAAAAGGATGCAGACAAAGAGAATTTGATAACTTGATCACAAATGAACCACAGAACATTATTTGTAGCATTATTGTTTTTTTTTTATTTTTAATTTTTAAAGAACATGACATGCAAATGGTCAATATAAACCTTTGGTAAATGGAGCAATTATTTCAACCATGTGCTTTCGCAAACCAAATTCCATAAGATATGATGCATAATATTATAAAGTTACATGACTCAGTACAAAATCAAAAAATAAATTAGCTATCATATTAACATTGAAACCCACTACATTTGTATTGAAGTCATAAAGTTATATATTGTTGAAGTATGTGATTCACAAAGTGGTACATTGATATAATGGTCTTTTCCAAACGATCATAACAATCTCAAATAAACAGTAGAAAATGTCCTTTTCTATTAACTTTACCATAAAACAATAACAACCCACTGTATCCAGATGATTTTCCTCACCCAAATTTGCAATATGGGGCATCTTCTTGAGAACAATCTATCAGCATAAAAACAATAATCCAAGGAGTAACAAATTCCAATTCACAGTGCCAATTAGAAATCACAGTGTAGTTTTTGTCATAATACTCTCAACTGAATCACTTCCATGGATGACATTCCTATAATATAAGAAAGAAAGAGAAATGAAAGAACTCCAAAAGATTTCAAAACCACAAGCAAAAGGTAATGAAATTGAAAACCATCTACAATCCCACAACTATGCGGTTACTATTTCACTAGAAATACACAAGGTAATAGTTTTGATTAAATGGATGGCATTCTCCAATCGTTGTTTCAAACCTATATCAAAGCTCATACATTTTACTCAAACTTTTAGCCAAATCAAAGAAGACACAAATGTTTATTCAGAATTTTTAATGTTATTTTGTGCTCTGATAGCCATTAGTGAAGTTGTACACAAATTTATACTAAAATATAAGTTTATCAATTAAAGTGGTTTATATCAAATAAAATTTTTACTTAAATTTCAATCAAATTAAGAGTTGGAGATGGCCACACTATTGTTAGATCATAGGTCAAATAGGTTCATTACTCAACCACACTTCTCACTCACCATTCCGGAAATCTTCTTCAACCTCTAAACTTTCCCGAATCATCAACCATATAAAATTGAAGCACAACGAGCTTAACCTTCTTCTTGTGCTTAATCTTCTTGGGCCAGATGTCTTCTTCTCTTTCTTCTTTGCTCCTCCTCGAAATTGAAGAACCAAGCGGAGAGTCAATTTTTTTTGGATGTTGTAATCGGATAGGATTCCACCATCTTTGAAATGTTTTTAGGCGAAGATAGGATGGGGAACTTGCCCAGAATCCCTAGAATGGATGATGAACCCCACAAAGAAGGTGTCCTAGACATTCAAAACTCCTATTTGACTGTGTTTTATAAATAAATAAATAATATACGTGGCTCGCCACATAAGTCATTTATGCAATTGGGTCTACAAATTAGGCCTTGAATACGGGTTTTCATATCATTTTACTTCATTTTTTAGCTATTTTAACCTAACTAAAAAAGTTATATTTGAGATGATAGTTGATTTTTTTTTTTTTTTGCAATTGATCTGATGGTTATAAAAAAAAAAATGAAATGATTTTTGAATTAGGTGTGACATTTTGTCTTACTGATTATTTTAGTCTATTTTTATCTTTATTGGCTATTTTAACCAAGTAGCACCAAACAAGCCTTATGTAGCCTTTGGATTTCAATTTGAAAATAATGATGATGATGAGGTTATTTGTTGTCTTTTTCAAAATTTTGATTTTCAAAAAATAATTTAAGCTTCACCATTAACACAACAACTTTGACAAAATATAGTGTGAATTTATAAATCATAAAAGAAATTTTTATAATTATAAAAATTTATAAGAGAGGTCTTTATAATTGTAAAAATTTAAAAGAAATCCCTTATAATGGTCAAAAAGTTCATACAAGATTGTGCAATTTATGCAAAACAAAAAGGGCAAATTACTTTAACTACTCTTGATGTTTGGAAAAATCACAATAAATTCTATAAATTTGGTATAATTATATTAATATCACAATTAGCAAAGTCAAAGTAAATGAAACTAATAGTGTAAGTAGCGTATAGACAGATAAATTATAAAATCTAAAATATATATTTTAATTTTAAAAGGGATTTTTAGTTTAAGATCCTTATTAATATTTTTTCAGAAGGATAAGGACAATATAATTTTCAATTTTAGTTTAAGTCCTTTAAAGCTGACAAAATTCTATAACTTTTATAACTCGTTTGAAAATTTTAAAATTCTATAACTTTTGATTTAGATCTTTGTTTTTTTTATCAAATTTTTATTTTTTGAATTGTTTCTTCAAGATTTGTAAAATAAGATCCATGATGAATACAACATTCTAAAAAAAATGACAAAATTTCATTGATTTTGACTTGGTCATCGAAATTTCACTGACTTGGGTCAATGAAATTTCAATCGGTCAGTGAAATTTCGATAACCAAGTTCGGTTAGTGAAATTTTGACTGGTAAGTGAAATTTCTCTATGTACAAAATTATTGTAATTTTTTTTGTGTACACACATCAATAACAAATTTCTCTAACCCAAACAACAATAAAACAATGCAACTTCCAGTGTACACACACATCATAGGGAAAATTTTCTGACATAAGAGAAAACAAAATCAATGTCATTTCTGTGTACACACATAACAAAGAAATTTCTGTGTCTCAATTAGTAATAAAACAAAAAGAAAAAAAAAAAAACCAATTTAGTTTCTTTTACAATGAGATATATAAACCAAATTTCACTAAGTTGACAAAAAATTCATAAAACTCTTTGAAATAATTCATTGACATTCATTTTAAACCACATAGAAATTTACAACATCATTGACATTCATTTAGTTTATCTATATACACATCACAAAAGAAAAATATGTCTTAAACAACAATAAAAAACAAAAATCAGCAAATTAAATACCTAACTTGTTCATCACCTATTTAAATCAAAGCACACATTTTCTCTTTCTAAAAATAACAAAACAATAATAACAACAAAAAAACAAAGCTCAACAAAAAAAGAAGAAGGTACAATTAGACTCACAATCAATAAATCTAGAAAAAATATATAACAAACATTGTAAAGCTATTCTTATATCACCAATAACAATAAACAAGACAAAACACAAACTCACAATCAAAAAGTTCAAAACTCAAAAATCAATATCTAAAATTCGCAACAAAGAATTGTAAAGGTAACATGTTTCAACACAAATCCAACCTCGTTGCAAAGAACTAGCAAGCAACTCAGTGAAATTTTATTGACGTAAGTTGGTGAATTTCGCTTGGTTAGTGAAATTTTGATGACCAAATTAGTGAAATTCATGAATTTTTTCGTTAGAGTTCCGTATTGTTTATAAATCTTGTTGCAAGATCTTGTCAATAAGATTCTAAAAGTATAATTTTACAAAAGATTGAGATGTAAATTGATATTAAGGCCTAGTTTGGCATAATTTAAAAAAGTTAAAAGTCACTATCCTATTTAAGTCACATCATCTTATTTAAATCATATTATCTCTACCACATCACTTCAAACTCAACCCATAGTTCACGTTTTTAGCAAAAAGTCAAAAAAGTACAATTATTTAGATCATCCCAAGCAATCCCTAAGTTTTAAAGTTTTGAAATCACTTAAATAATGTAAAAGGTGAGATAAAAGACCTAAGCTATTGAAATAATAACATTGAGGGATTTTAATTAGGAAGAAAAATTATCTTTCACCTCTCTTACTATCCAAAACTATGTGGAGGATGTATTGCTAATTTTTGCACTTTAAAAATATGACATTTGTTTTTCCTTTTATATGAAATGATTGATAGAAAGAAAATAGAATGTTATATAAATTAAAATCTTAAAAGTAAAAACGCAATTATGTAAATTTTATGAGACTCTGTGTATTTTTTCAAAACATGAAGGGAATGTTAGTATAATTTACCATAAAAAAGGGTAAATTACACTCACCTCGCCTAAAGTTTGAAGAAGTGTAATTAGCTCCACATTTATTATAATTGTATTAACTTTTTTTTTACTATGACTAAAGAGACTGAATCTAATATAAATGAGAGGTACACTTAGGCCTAGTTTGGAAACAAATTATTTTAATAACTTTTTTGTTTTTTTATGAAAAAATATATAGAAAAATAGAGAGAGTGAAGTGAGAATTTATAGTGACGTTTTAACTCTTTAGCTAAAACATGTAATTGCCAAATGAGACCTTAAATAGATTTTATTTAAAAATATATGACAATTTTATTTTTTATTTATTTATATGACTAATAAATTACTCATAAAAAAGAATATAATTATTATGTGAAAATAATAATGTAATTTTATTAAAATATAAAATTAATTATATTTAAAACAATAATAAAAAAGAATAATGCCTCGTAGCTCGACTTTTAGAGGCTCGAAACGGCTCGAAATGGAGAAAGAGGGAGAGAAGGAAGGAAACAGAGGAGAAAGAGGGAGAGAGGAGAGGAGGAAGGGAAGAAGCAGAGCCTCGCCACCGCCACCGCCGTCGCCGATCGTCGTAGCAGACCGTCGCCTCCTCTTGTTTGTTGACCTAAAGCATGACGTCAGCAGACACCGCCGTCGCCTCGCCGTCCTCGCCGTCGCAGCCGCCGTCGGTCGTCTGCCAGCCCCGGTCGTCTGCCCAGCCTCCCCTCCTCCTCCAACCGATTTTTATGGCCCCCTCCCCTCCCTCCTCCTCCTCCTCCTCCTCCTTTTCCCTTCTCTTCTTCTCCTTCTTCTTCTTCTTCTTCTTCGTTCTGCAACAAAACCAAGAAAAAAAAAAGAAAAAAAAAAGGAAACTCGACACCAAAACAACGTCGTTTTGGTGTCGAGCTAGATTTCAAGCCGTGTTATTCGAGCTACGTAGCACTGTCGAATAAAAAATCTCAAAATTTGTGGCTTCTAACAAAATAAAACATATTGAGATTGATCTGGCTGACCAAATTTGTGATGGTAGCCTTTATAGGTGCATAGTTAATAATTTCACTATTTGGTGGCTGTAATAGTGATTTTATGTTGAAGTTCTTTCTATAAATTGAGGAATGTTCCTTAAATCAGGTAGGAGAGGAGAAGTGTGAAGCAAAATACAGATGAGGAAATAAATGGTAAGAATTATATTGAAATGTATAGTTAAAATTATTGAATAAAATACATAAATAGATTCTGGAAATTTATATTTAAAGGTTCTTCACGAGCCATATAAATTCTTAAACAATTTAATTTTAATTTTTTTTTTTTATATATTGTGTTCAAAGTATTATTTTATCTGCTTTTACATTTTCTTAATTTTTATAATATTGAATTTTTTTAATCAATTTGAATTCTCATTTTTTGATTATTTTTAATTTAAATCAGTTGGCTATTTTAATTAAGTAAAACCAACAAAAAGTAATTATTTTAGTTATTAAACTTAATGTAAATATACATGAAATGTCTAAAATATTTATTTTCATTAAATTTAATTACTAAAATATTTTTTATTAATTTTAATTAAAGAAAATAGAAAAATAATTTATATTTAAAAATAAAAAAATAAAAATAAAATTTAAAATTTAGAATTCATTTGATTAATTATTAGTTTTTTTTTTTGAAATTTCAGGAGGTGAGTGTAATTTACGATAATAAATATAAGGGTAAATTACAAACACACCTCCTGAAATTTACTTAAATTACAAATTATTTCTATAATTTTAGAAACTACATTATGCCTCCAAAATTTCTAATTTCATAACAAATAGGTCATTTTATTAATAAATCATTAAATTAATTAATAGTCTTTAATAATATTAAAATTTTATTTTAATTAATAATTTAAATAATTTTATTATTATATATATAAACAGTTAAAAATTTTATTTTTTTAATTAATTTTGTTAAATAAAAAATTCTGATAAAGATATATTCATAATTTTTCAAATTACAGAGAATAATTTATATTTTAAGCAAATTTTATAGGTGTATTTATAATTTATTAAATATAAAAAAATAAAAATAAAAATAAAAATATGAAAAGCGTGTTATGGCGCCAAAACGGAGCCGCATTCGTAGCCACTTTTTCAAAAAGCGTGTCTGTCTGTCTCTAATGATTGTCTCCCAAAATCGACGGCGACTCCAAATCCCCAAAAATCGAAAATCAAATCAAATACTGTTAAGAAAAAAGTCGCGCGACCCTCCCTCCGTCTCTCTCTCTTTCTGTAGTAACGCTCGCTCAGTGTGGGTCCAAGCTGCAAATTTCTAGGGTTTCTAGTTTTTTTGTTTGGTGTGTGTGTGAGTGTGTGTTCGTGTTCTGCTCTATCAGACACGGATCGCCATGTCGACTACTGTTTGTCTTGCTTCTACGTCTCCTTCTCACTCCGCAACAACAACAACAACAACATCAACATGTGGCTCTCTCCTCCAGGAATTGCAGGCACTTCCCCTCCTCTCTCTCTACATTTACAATTTCAATCTTGGTTTTGTTTTTTGATTACTCTACTGTTACTGCTCCTCATCATTTTGATCTTCAATTTTGTGATCATATGCCTGGGATGATAACTGCCTCCAAATGATCATTGAATTTCATTTTGTCATATTGAATCTCAATTTAAATTTTGTATGTATATGTGGATGTGATGTGTTTACATGTATTACACGTTCATGAGTAGAACTCAACTTCAAAAGGCGATGTGTAACTTCGCTTCACATTATGCACATCCATTGAGTCTATTCATTTGTTTTTGGCGGAGAAAAAGGAATATATTGTTTAAGTCTTGCTTTTGTGAAAAGGAAATGACATAATCTCGGAGTTTCAATTAATTAGAAGACTAGTTGATTTGTATTCTCTTTTCACATTATCACAGCACAACTGTGACTAGTTAATCTGGCTCATGCTTCTTTTAGTTTTGTTCATTCATATTTGTTTCCCCTGTTTTTCGGTATTCAAGTGAAGAAGCAATCATTGTTTGTGTTATGACTGATTGTATTTACGTTATGACCTGCCCTGATGGGTACTGATTTTAAATCATACATGTGAGTTGATTTTCGTTGAACTTTTTGACTAATATCAACTGTTAAAATTGGTTTGTTTTGGGCCATTTTTTCTCTGCCACAGACAGAAAACATATTTATTCCTTGCCTTGAAAATCAAGGAAAAGTGTTGGTACTAGCAAACATTCAAAGTCCGACTGAAAAATAAAATTTCCTGATCTAAGGATGATTTTCCACATCATGTGACGAAAATAAGTAAATTGTTGAGTGAAAGGCAGACTAAAGAAATAGATTTGCATAACTGAAACTAAAGAGTGCATAAAGAAAGCATGAATGAGAACCTTTTTGAGAGATGAGGGGAAAAGGGAGAAAATGAAAATGGCTTTTAAAAGAAATATGATTTTACCCATTTAAATCGTAAATTTAGACAGAAGCGCAGCAAGATTAACAATTTTGAGTAGAAGAACATTTAATTAACTTAAAGATTTTGAGGGCTTACTTTGTAGACTTTCTAGAGAGAAATTTCACATGCTACCTAAGAAGCACACACACTTCAAGATGGGTGCCGTGTCCATGTCTGACACGTGTCGGACACACCAATAAGGTACAAACTCACATGTCCACTTGTTTGACTCCTCCCGTGGCAATGGCATGCCAATTTTTTTTAATTATTATTATTATTTTTTTGTATGACACATTAGGGACACTTTATGGACAAACGTATCCTGTGCTTAGACACCCCTCAAGGCAACTTTATAGATTTTTTAAAATAATTTTAGAAAGCTAATTTGTGGTCAAAGTCATGGTTGTCAGAATCCCGATCCGGATCTTACAATCCTACAATCTTACGATCCATTTGAGTACAATTGATCCGGATCGTGTAAAAAACTCCTTATAGGTAGGATCTTTTGATCCTGGTAGTGGGATCTTATAGGATCGTGGAATTCCGATCCGAATCCGATCCTATCCGATCCAATTTACAAGTCTTGTTTTGTATTGTATGACATATTTTATTGTAAATTTTATATTTGTTGTCTAAATACCAATTTATGTGGTCAAAATAAATAATAAAAATTAAGTAGTATTGAATCAAATAGACTAAGAAAAACAAACTAGGAAACAAACATTAAAATATTGCAGTAATTTAAGAAAATTAAATAGTCGGAAAAAAAACTTAGCTTTAGCGGAGTCTAAGGAGGGTAAGATGATTGCAACTTTATTCCAATTTTTGGAGAGATTATTTTTGTGACTCGAATCCGCTTCACTAGGGATGCTAACGACAAACCTTATCATTCGACTAAGCTACTCTTTTGGGTTCTTTATCTATTTTCATATCCAACTTTGTTAAATATTTTTTCTTCACTTTTTATGCATTATTGTAGATTGTAAAGTATTTTGTTATAGAATTCTTCTTCTTCTTCACCTTCTTTTTTGATGAAATACAAAACTTTTACCATCAAGTTTTCTATTGTATAATATTATATATACATTTTACATGGAGTATTATATTTTTTATAATATCTTCACTTCTTTTTAATAGTATATAGGCTCATTTTGTGTATACTTTATAATAAATATTTATTTAAATTAAATTATTATGTAATTTATCTTTTTCGTAGGATCTTCGATCCTCGATCCGATTCTACGATCCGATCCGATTACGTAAACACCTCCAACGATCCAACGTGGGATCGATTTTAACAACCTTGGTCAAAGTATATATGGAAACAAAGAGGAAAAAGAAAAAAAACCAAAAATATAACCACATATACACTCGTGCTAAATTTATGTTCATATATACATTGCAAATAAATTTTTTTTGTTTTTTGCAGTCTAGTAAAACTCTCAAGGAAAGGAAGATACAAGTCTTGGAGCATATTCCTGCTCTGTATTCTAATTTTTTGAAATTTGCTCCGTCCCATGTCCGTACTTGTGTTTGTGTCTTTGCTTCTTAGCACGCTACCTAGTAGTTTATAACAAAATTTCAATGTTCTCTCTTCTTCTAAAATGATAATGCTGCTGTAATTCCTATGGATCTCTCAGTACAATAGTGCCCTGAGGAGAATATGTTGAGCTTTCGATTTCTCCTAGCATTTGTTATATATTTGGGTAAAAAATTTACTCAACAAACTCTATTGCCCTTTCGCCCACCTGCCTAATCAGTCTTGCTACTGAAGCTCCTTGCCTGAGTTTTTTTTTTTTTTTGGTTGCACATATACTTATATAATACTGACCTTGTTGCAAAATAGGAAATATGGGATGAAATTGGGGAGACTGATTGTGAAAGGGACAGGATGCTTCTGCAGTTAGAGCAGGAATGCCTTGACATTTATCGGAGGAAGGTAGAAAAAACCAGAAAGTACAAAGCTGATTTGCACCAGTCATTGGCTGAGGCTGAAGCAGAAATCACTAACCTCATCTCTGCCCTTGGTCAACGAACTTCCGTCCCATGGGTCTGCATAATTTTACTTTGTTGTTTTTGCTGATGATGATGATTATGTTAATATTATTGATTTATTATGTGTCTCATATGTTTATTTCTTTCTTCTGTAGTATGAGAATGTGAAGGGTACTCTGAAAGAACGAATGTCTTCTATAAAACCTGTTTTGGAGGATTTAAGGTTGATGAAAGAAAAAAGAATCAAGGAATTTTCTGAAACACAGTTGCAGATTGGTCAGATTTGTGCTGAAATAGCAGGGAATGGCCAGTTCATTAATTCTGCTGAGCCACAAGTAAATGAGCAGGAGTTGACTGTGAAGAAGTTGGGGGAACTGAAATCACAACTTCAGGAGCTTCAGTATGAAAAGGTTCCTTTGATAAATGTGGTTTGGAATTATAATTATGATAAGACAGTAACAGAATTTCATGTCAGTTACATTTACCCTTTGTTTTGCTATATATGCAGACTCTTCGTTTGCAAAAAATTGATAGCCATATCAGTACAATTCATGCACTTTCGGTTGTTATGTCACTTGATTTCAACAATATGATTACTGAAGTTCATCCGAGCTTTGCTGGTCCTGCAAATGGTCAATCAAAGAGCATTAGCAATGAGATCCTTGCAAGGTTAACAGGTCTGGTCCATTCACTGAAGCAAGAGAAACAAAAAAGGCTACAAAAGGTTACCTCTTGATGAATCTATTCCCTTGCTCTTTTTCTCTCTCCTCCCTTCCAAATATATATATTTGCTTGGCAACTTCACATTCACTTGAGTTTTCTTAGAGGGAAGATATCTAGTCAACATGGGCCTAAATTAAATATTGGAAACATGTTATTACTTCATACCGTGCTTCATATTTCTCTTATGCACTGATTATGCAAATTTGCTATCTTGTTTCTCCATTCATGGAAATTTCGCTATCAATGCTTGGCTGTTTGTCTGCGTTCAGGCATTCATTTATGATCTGGCTTATGTCTACCTTTTTAGCTTAGAAAATCATGTTAGAATCTTATAATGCTAATCCTTTCACGCTTAATTTTGTTAAACTGACTGTTGTGGCATTGGTCTTGGTTTAGTAAACTTAATCGTCCTTACATCTCATTATTAGTTCTAATTTGCCACTCCAAACAGTATCTGTTGGTGTGATTACAAAAAACAAAATAAATATTGAGGGATTTTTGGAGCCAGATATCACAATCGCATGATGGCACGAAATTTAGCACTAGATCAATTTACATCCATGGGTTTTTTCTTCCATCCATTATATTAAATAATGGGTTAACGCTACACTTTCACAAAAAATAATAGCAGATTTTTGGAGCCAGAAATCACAATCGCATGACAGCACGAAATTTAACACTAGATCAATTTACTTCCATGGGTGTTTTTCTTCCATCCATTATATTATGGGTTAACACTCCACTTTTACAAAAAATAATAGCAGGTACACAATAATCCAAATAAATAGATAAAATAGTCATAGATGTGAAAATCATGTTTTCTTTAAGGAGATTCAAGTCCTCTGAAGTTTGAAAATTGATGCAACAAACCTTCTCTTGTCGCTCATGTCCTTCAAGATACGACAACCAGACAGTTCATTCTGTGGCTCAGACCAACCCTGCATACGTGGGTGAGCTTGAAGCTTCACCACAAAACACCTTTCTTTGGCCTGAAAAAATACCTCAAGTGTTTGATTTAACCAAATACTGAGTAGCCCAGGCCTAATCCATTTGACTAACCAATTACACATGTGACTACATAATTGTTGATCAAGGTCTAAATAGCTTTTTTACTCCTAAATTCAATATAAAAGTTTTCTTGTTTTTGTATGGAGTAACATAATGGGATTCAGATAACATATATATATATATATTTTCTTAGTTTTTTTGCCTCTACTGTTTTTCAAATTTCAAAGAGTTTTCTGTTTCATAAAAAGCATAACCTGATTCAAAAAATAAATGGCAGCGATCCGGCACAATTATTCTTAATAATATTGATTAAATTCTATATAGTCTATTTGAAGCTAACTTTGTTGAGGAAAAACTCTGCACAATATTCTTTCCCATGGACAATGTGCATAGCACATCTTTCAAAAATAATGCATCTCCAAAGATAGATTTCAACTTGACATTACCACTTGCAAGAATCTTGGTCATGTCATACTATATTAACATCAAGCATAATGGTTCTCTTTTCTAAGGGACTGCAAATTTTGAACCAATATTTGTCAGAGGAAGTGCCTAAAAGCACTAAAATCTGCCCACCACCTTCCATGTATTGCTGCATGAAAATTTCTATAATCATAGCTATAAATGTCTTTTCAATAACATCAATCTGTGGGACATACGTTTCTAGTATCTACAAATTCGAGCAATATGCTCACTCTTGCCATAAATAAAACATTCATTATTTTGTTGATTCTGTGAAGGGGTTCCTTGGTTCTTTGAGCTGGGGCTACCTTTTTTGCGAGGTTTACTATAAATTTTTTTTTTTTTGGACTTCAATAGAATAATTTCCAAAAAATGAGATTTAGGAAAGAAGTTATTTACAAAAATTAAATTTATCTTTGTGGTGGAATGTCCATTTCCATGTTACACATTGATGCATGCATCTCCTTCTGCTACACCAAAGGGGCTTGTTTAGATTTCCAATATTACCATTATGTTTCTTGTGTTGTCTCCAAATTTTAGATCCCTTTAAAATTATTGGAGTGATTACCAAAATTAAATAAATGTTGAGGAATTTTGAGCCATAAATCACAATCACAAGAATACCTCAAATTTTGTATGGTGAGACTAAATCAACCAGCATCCACAGGCTTGATCTTTCATCCATTATATTAAATAATGGGTCAACACATCCTCCACAATCACAACAAATAATAGTGGGTACACAAGTTCTTCAAATGAATAGGTACACGTAAAACAAAATGAGGCACATAAATCTCGTTTTTTTAGAAAGAGTCAAGCCCTCAATGGTTGTCAAATTCTTGAAAATTGGTGCAACAAATCTTCTCTTGTGGCTTGTCTCCTCTAGAATGCAACTTGCAATAGTTTGTCGTGTGGCTTAGACCATCCTTGCACAAGTGGCTGAGCTTAAAGCTCCACTATAGAAATGCTTTTTTGGCTTGAAAAGCTCTCAAATGTTAGAGTCAGTCTTTTGGAAGAATATTATTGATATATTATTAGCAATAATGCATGATTTGTTAAAGGTTGTGTAGCTGAGTCCATTTATAGGCTCTATGGCTTTCGGACATTAATGATGATCTAGTAAATATGATGACACATCAGATTCAATGTAAATTAGTTATACAAATGTTTTGTGTGGATGGATGGATGGATGTACCTTATAAGTGTTATGTGTACATTTAAATATTTAAATATTGCTAGGACTCATGACTTTAAAGCGTGTTGTTACTAAGAAGGGATGTCAATTCACATGTATAGCTCATGAATTTTTTTAGCCAGGTGATGTAGGATCTTGGGTATTACATTCACCCTTCATACGACCACATGTTCTTGTGGGGTCAATGGTTCTCACCATGTTGTTGCCATTGTCCAAAGCCATTGCTCGCCAGACCAGTGCACTAAGGATGCATAGTATGTCATAGCTTCGCCCACACACTGCTAAGCAAGTCTTGGTTTGATACCAATTATAACACCCCCATCCTAAATAGTAATAATATTGTCCGCTTTGCCCAAGCTCTCAACTTTAAAACGGGCTGTTACTAAAAGGGATGTAAGCTCACATATAGAGTCCAAGAAGCCAAATGAGGTCTACCATGGTATTACACGATTCCTCTGTTTACAGGTCATCCTTTACGAGACACGAGGTGCTTATTCCTTGAGAAAGTTTGAACACTTAGATCTAAATGGTATTGGGGAGTTTGTAAAGGTTCTACTAGTGTTAAAATAGATTTGTAGTTAAATATTTTTCAATTGGTTCCTAGTTTTAAATTTCCCTTCGTTGAGAAATGTTTTAAACTCATCATATTAACCTTGAGGTTATGGGTTCGAACCCACGGGCACCTACTTTGTGCATATTATGTCAAAGGATAGGTCGACCCCCAATTTAACCCTCCCAAACCCCATCCAATAGTTTTTTATTTTTATTTAAAATTAATTAATTAATTATTTTTAATGTTGAGTTGGAAAAAGCTATGAATGAATTAAACCATCCCGTTGATGGCTAGTTTGATAGGTTTAGAAATTTACTCTTTTTTGTGGTTGTACAAGCAAGTTGTAGTTCCTAGCGTTTGGTTTTTTATGTACCCCCGAGAAAAGTTGTAGTTCCTAGCGTTTGGTTTTTTATGTACCCCCGAGAAAATTACAAATTGTGTGCAGGTAATAAAAACTTGTAAATTGTTTTTAGGCGACTTCTTGTCCCCCTGCTTTTGTGCTCCTTTTGTTCTTCTTTTCTTTTTATTAATAACATCTCTTTCTTTGTTGTTGTGTATATTTTTTTTAAATGATGCGAAAAGGATGAAGATTCAAGAGCTCATTTAGCTATAGTTTGAGAGGAAATATTTGGGGAGCTTTTAAAGTATGTTCAGGAAATTGTGAGTGCTAATGTTAGGACATCTTCATATTGTTGAAAAAATATGGTTTTATTTTGTTGAGAAAGATGGCATGTTGTGTTATGTATACCCTTTGTAATTGTAGCAATGAGGATTGTGAAACTGACATCAAGAATTAGAGGGCCTAGGAGAAAGTTAAATGGTTTAGACCGATTTAATTTCTGAAACACACATTAATGTGTACTAATTGGGCGTTGTTTTTTTATATTCAATAGAAGTAGTGAAAACCAAGACTAGATTGTATTTTCTCTGAATGTCATGTCACCTAAGAAAAGTAGTGGAAGGGTCAAAGAAAAGAAGTGCATATTCGTTTCTTTTTGGGGTCTGATAATGAAAAGGAGTAAAACATCCTTCGATTCTTGTTAGTTTTACTTCAACTTTGTTCCTTTGGGCCTTATACATTGCACCAGCGAGGATTACTGCAACAAGTTATGATAAAAAATTATGTGACTGATCAGGCACTGCATGTGACCTTTTGTGATTTGCAAATCATGCACACAATTTTTGTATGACCTTGCTTTCTTAAAAATAGTTTAAAGTGGTTTCAAGTGTTGGGGCTGATTAGGAAATAAAAAGGGGCAAAACACAGCAGGTTAACATTGGCTGTAACTTGAATAGATCATTGAAAGCTAATGAAACTATTATGGTTAAATTATATTGACCCCCCTGCATAGTCTGAAATCACACTGTTACCTCAGGTATTTTAGAAATATTGTTTCCCTCCCCTGTAAGTTAACAGTGTTACGTGATGCATTGAATTTGCTATAATACCCTTTATCATTTCTCTCTTTTTCCTCCCATCCGTTGGTGGCTCTCTTTCATCAACCTTTGTGTTTCTCCTTCCCCTATTAGTTGTCCAAGCACCATCACTGTCTCCAACCAACCACACCAGGATCCACCACCAACAAGCACTACGATTAGGACTCCCCTTTGAGGCCTGATGATCTAACCCATAAATTTGTTAAGTTGCCAACTTTCCCAAAAGCTTGAGTTGTTAGGAAATAGGCCTAACAATGTATATCAAGCTATCCAACACTCTTCCTCACGTGCAACACTGTCTTGCACGTGGAGAGACAAACAGAGAATCAAATAGAAGGAGAAAAAAACAACCAAACAGGGACAGAGTAAGAAATGCCAATAGAGAGATTTGAACCTAAGACCTGTCTCAACCTGAGCTTTGACACCATGTTAAGTAACTAATTTTTCCTAAAACTTAAGTTGTTAGAAAATGGGCCTAACAATGTATATCAAGCTATCCAACAAATTTATCATCACAGTCTCATATATATCCTTGGATTAGTCAAATAGCTCAAATTAGTCAAGTACCCAACCCCCCAACTACATTATAATGTACCCAACAATAGACAAACAATTTCTATCCATACTATTTCTGCAATAAAAAAGAACCAAATCTGAACTCAGGATTTCAATTGACGTGCTGTATATCCTACAAGATTTAAATAATTATGTTTTCAGCGAATCACATCTTGATACTTGCTCACATGCTTAACAAACATATTTTCAATCATTTTGAATCTCTACACAAGTCTTGGGTTTCTTCTCATCAAGATTAGATGATTCTTCAACTAAATAGGTTAAATCCTTTGCCAAACCTTCAACTTTACATGCTCATGGTGTCTTGCAATGGAGATTAGGTGGTGTTGCATAAGGGCTTAATGGGTACGTTGGAAAAAGTTATTTGATGACGTTGGTACTTTTTTTTAGTCAAAAGATCTCACAAATGGGTGAAATTGATACCCTAAAATCAAAAGTTGGCCGGGGGGGGGGGGGGCAGTGATATTTTAGATTAATAAAGGGAATTAGTGTAATTTTCAAAGATATAGATGAGGTGTCAATGTAATTTGCCTAACTATTTATTCTTCTATTCTTCAATCTTGATTCCCTTTTTATTCTCCAAAAATCTTACTGCGAATCTAGGGTGGAATCAATAATGTGTTCTCGACTTGATTTCGCTGGTAAATTTTGTTGAGGATATAAACAATAAATTTACATCTCTCTAACAACTTAAGCTTTGAGATGAATTGGTGGTCAACAATTTAACATGGTATTAAATCAGACAATAAATCTTGTGTTTGATCTCACTGTGAGAATATTGCCTATATTCAGTTTCTCATTTTTCCTTTTAGGCTTAGGAATTAGAGTTCTATATCAGTGATGTGTTCGTTTAGGCTTAGGAATTAGAGTTCTATACAAGTGATGTATTCTTTGTTTAATTAATTCAGTCTAATAGACAGTTTCATTTAGAAAACTTACATGGTATCAGAGCTTTGTTGGTTCTGATCTTTGGTTTGCTCAAGATTACCCACACTGGTTTGTTGGGATTCAACCTATTGGTTCATCCCATCTGTTCGTCGCTTCTGTTCATCGTAAATCATTGATTCGTTTGATTCATCTGATTCGTTCAACCTATTTGGTTGGTCGTCTGCTTAGGTTGGTTCGAGAGACCTATCTAGTTGTTTTGTCTCCTCTGTTCGTAGGCTTCTTCTCCATCGCATCTGGTTACTAATTCGTCGTATCCTCTCGTTCGTGGCTTCTCTCTCTCTTTCTCGAATTTTCTGCCTCGTGACCCATTCGTGAAAACCCTAGCTGTTGGTTTGTGATCTCTTTCGGTGTTCTGAGTCGTGATCTCTCTGGTTCACTTTGGTTTCGAAATCCCGACATCAGGCTGTTGCTAGACTCGTGAAGTTGGGCTGTTGCCATCTCTAGACTTGCAAGGTTGGGTAATTGCGACATTTAGTTGCCTTGTCTCTTACTGTCTGCTTTGGTTCGCTGTCTCTCTGTCTCACTCTCTCACTCGTTTGAGTTTGGTTCTCTCTACTAAACAATAGGTTACTGATATATTGTCAATTAGCTCTCCAATTTTTATTTATTGTACTTTGACCCCTTAGATTATTTATTTTTGATGGTTATCACACTTTGCCCCATCAGTTCCCTTCTCTTTTCCTTTTGGTTCATCACAATGTCGGAAGATAAAATTCAGGCTATTAAACGCAAACTTACTGGTGACAACTATCCTTATTGGTCTAGTGTTATGAAAAATTTTCTTCTCGGTTGAAAAAAATGGAGATATGTTTCTGGTTTTGTTCCTTGTCCATTGGATCCAAAACAAGAAGAATATCTGACTTCCTGTGACATTTGGGATTGTGATAATGCCCAAGTTTTAACTTGGTTTCATAATTCTGTAGATAATCGTATCGGGATGATGTTCTCTAAATACAACACTGCCAAAGAGGTGTGGGATTACTTACAGAGTGTTTATCAACAGTCTAACTTTGCCAAGCGGTATGAGTTGGAAACAACTATTCAGAGTGCTTGTCAGCGGGAACAGCCTATTTAGGACTTCTATATTGAGATGATAGGTATTTGAGATCAGTTAGCTCTTATGGAACCATCTAGTCTCAAGATACTAGATGCTTATATTAAGTTTCGGGAGCAGGGTCGTTTAGTGCAGTTCAACGGCTCCCTCCCTTCAATATGAGGCTATCCGAGGTGGCATCTTTCATCGATCTCTTCTTCTCTTTGTGGATGCTGTTGTTCATGAGATCCTCTTCGAGGAAACCCGTTTTAAGACGACTAGTCAGACTCTGTCTCCTTCTGTCTTCTTGGCTTCTCTTAAGCCTCCTTTGTTATCGACTCCACCTCCTCATCAGCTTCAGGCTACTGTGAAACCCAAGAAATGACCATTAGGTCTAAATGTGTGTGCTTTCTGCCATCAGAGGGGTCACGAAAGAATAATATAATCAAGAGACGCCACCGCCTCCGTCTTCGGGCACATAACCGGGTCCTATTCCGAGTACTTTCCGATCTCCTGCTGCTTATACTGCATCTGCTCCAGCTTCGATCTTGACTTGGCTTCCTTGACTGCTCAGATTGCACAACTTTAGCATATCCTGTCCACCTCTCAGCCATCCCCATCTGCCTCCGCTCTTACCTCTCTTCATTCAGGTTTGCTTGGGTCCTCTTTAGGTATGCCTTCTTCTATCTAGCTTTTTGATTCTGGTGCCTCTCATCATATGACTCCTCACATTTCCTTATTTCACAACTATATTCCCCCACTTGTTCCTATTACTATTAATAGTGCTAATGGGTCTGGTATGTCTGTTCTGTCTATTGGGTCTATTTTACTCTCTATCATGTTTGCTGTTACTATTCCCTCTATTCTTTATGTCCCCAGCTATCTATCAGTTTATTATCTATCAGTCAACTTGATGCTTTTGGTTTTGATGTTATTTTTTCTTTTTCTGTCTGTTGTGTGTAGGATCGGGTATCCAAGAAGCAGATTAGGACCGACTGTAGAGTTGGAGATCTCTATTGAGTAGAAAGCTTGCATCTTCCCTTATCCACCTCTCCAGTTGCACTTTCCTCCTTTCAATTAGATTCTCAGTCGAGTCAATTTTACTTGTGGCATTCTTGCCTCGGTCATTTGTCTGTTGACCGCTTACGGTCTTTAGCTCAGTTAGGGTTGTTGGGTAATTTTCTCCTAGTCATGTCGGGAGTGTAAACTTGCCAAAATGTCAATTTTACCATTTCATAAAAGTACATTTATTTTAGTTTCTCCTTTTGCTTTTATGCATACTGGTGTCTGGGGACTCTCTCATGTTTTTACTAAAGGGGGTTTTGTATAATGTGTCTTTTGTTGATGATTACACCCGCTATATTTGGGTTTATCTTATCACTCATAAATTTAACTTTTACCAAATATACCATAACTTTCAGTCTGTGATCACTACACAGTTTGGGTTTACCATTAAATTGTTACGATCTGACTTAGGTGGGGAGTATTTTAAAATTGAGTTCTATGAGTATCTAGCTAAATTGGGTACTATTCACCAAACTTCCTGTACTAACACACCTGTCCAAAATGGTCATGTTGAGCGTAAACATTGTCATCTCCTTGAGACAGCTAGATCTCTCATTCTTTTTTTTTTTATCGTTCTTTTTTTTGGAGAGGGAAGCCGTTCTCTGCTTTTTTTCTCAACCATATGCCTACCCCTTTACTCTCTGGTCGTTCTCCTTATGAGGCCATATTTTCCCAACTCCCTAATTACTCTCTCCTTCGTGTTTTTAGGTCAGCATGTTTTGTCCTTCTTCCTTGGAAAGATAGGACAAAACTTAGTGTCCGGTCTGTCTTGTGTGTCTTTTTGGGGTATAGTCTTACCCAGAAAGGCTATTGATGTTATGATCCTGCTTGCCGTCGCCTTTATGTCTCTTGCCATGTTGCCTTCCTGGAGCATCTAGCTTACTTTCAGCTTCCTCTTCGTACTACTCGTTTCTAAAGAAGATTTGGTTAACATTGATCCATTTCCTTTTGAAGTCCCTCTTGATGAGTACATCTCTACTGTTCTCTATGAACTTGTTCCTTCTTCTCCTCCCACTACACCTTCTGTCGAGTCCCTCTCCACTGTACCCCATGAGTCTGTTCCATCTTCTCCTCCTTCTCCTCCTCTTCCGTCGTTAGTTTATTTTCATTGCAAGGCTCTCCCTCCACCAGTTGTCTCTGCCCCTACTGTTGATCCTCCTGCTTCTGCCGACCTTGATCTGGCTAACTGTAAGTATCCCCTTCATGTTTGTAAATAAGTAGTCAAACTTAGTTTTGCTAAATCATATTTTTCTCTTTCATATTGTACGGTTTTGTTTGCTATTCACTCTTTTTCAAAACCTCAATCTTAAAAGGAGGCCTGTTAGGATCCTAATTGGATTCAAGCTATGGAGGATGAGTTGTTTGCATTACAAAAAACTAATGCTTGGGAGTTGGTTCGTCTGCCTGCTGGCAAGAATCTAATTGGTTGCAAATGGGTTTATAAAGTTGAGATTCATTCTGATGGTTCTCTTGAGCACTATAAAGCTCGTTTGGTTGTCAAAGGTTTCTCATGAGAATATGGTATTGATTATGAGGAGACTTTTGCTCCTGTTACCAAGATGATTACTGTCCGTACTTTGATCTCTGTTGCTGCTGTTCGTCATTGGCTTCTTTATCAGATGGATGTTAAGAATGCTTTTTTTAATGGCCATCTCATTGAGGAGGTTTACATGCGTCCTTCCCCTAGCCTTTACCATTCCTCTGGTTAGGTTTGTCGTCTTCGGCATGCACTGTATGGTTTGAAGCAATCTTCTCGTGCTTGGTATGATTGCTTTCAAACAACTATTACTACGTTTGGATTTCATCCCTGTGTCCATGACTCTGCATTGTTTTTCCTCCACACCTTTGCTGGTTTTGTTGCCTTATTATTATAGGTGGATGACATGATCATCATTGGCTCTGACTCTTCTGCTATCTCTGAGGTCAAGCAGTATCTCTTCCGCACTTTCAAAATGAAAGATTGGGGATCATTGCAGTATATTCTTGGTATTGAGGTGGCTTCTTCTCCCAAGGGTTACTTTCTGTCCTAGGCTAAGTATGCTAACAAGGTTATCCATCGTGCCGGTTTTACTGACACTAAATTTTTTGATACCCCCATTGAGCTTAATGTGAAACTCAACACTACTGATGGTGTTCCTCTGGACAATCCTACGTTATATCGCGAGTTTGTGGGTTGCTTAGTCTATCTGACAGTTATTCGCCCTGATCTTGTCTATGCTGTCTATGTGGTTAGTCAGTTTGTTTCTGTTTCTCGCTCTACACATTGGGCTGCTTTGATTCGGATTCTTCGCTATCTTCGCAGTACTATCTTTCAAGGTTTGCTATTCTTTTCTACTTCTTCCTCTTAGATTTGGTGGCCTATGCTGATGCTGATTGGGCTGGTAGTGTTAATGATCGTAAATCTACTTCTAGTTTTTGTATGTTTCTTGGCGATTTCCTGATTTCTTGGAAAAGTAAGAAACAAACTGTTGTTACTTGTTCTATTGCCGAAACTGAGTATCGTGCTATGACTTATGCTACTGTTGAAATTGTCTAGCTTCGTGGTCTCTTATTTGACTTGGGTGTCCCTCAGTCTACGCCGACCTCTCTTTATTGTGACAATCGAAGTGCTATTCAAATTGCTTATAACACTGTCTTCCATGAACGGACAAAGTACATTGAGATTGATTGTCACTTTTTTCGTTAGCATCTGTAGTTTGGCTTTATCTCGCTTCCTTTTGTCTCTTCGACTCTGCAACTTACTGACTTTTTCACCAAGACTCACACCACTGCTCGGTTTTGGTTTCGGTTTCTTCTTGACAAACTCTTAGTGTTTTCTACTAAAACACCTTGAGTTTGAGTAGGGGTGTGAGAATATTGCCTATATTCAGTTTCTCCTTTTTCCTTTTAGGCTTAGGAATTAGAGTTCTATTAGAGTTCTATATCAGTGATGTATTCGTTTAGGCTTAGGAATTAGAGTTCTATATAAGTGATGTATTCTTTGTTTAATTTATTCAGTCTAATGTACAGTTTCATTCAAAAAACTTACACTCACCGCCTACCTAGTAATTGTAATATTTGTATGTGTTTGGCCTGCTTCTAGATGAGAGCCTGTCCACATGTGAGGGGACATTATGTGGATATAAGTAATAGAGTTACCCCTCTCTAACGGCTTAAGCTTTTAGACGAGTTGATGATTCAAATCTAGGTTCATAAACTGTTGACTAATATCATGTTATTCCATTCAATCAGTAATCTCAAATCTCTTAGTTTTTCATCCCTTTTCCTTTTGGCTATCCTTTATGCAACTTCTTTCTTGAATTGTAGCTTCAAGATTTTGGGAGAACTCTTATAGAGCTTTGGAGTCTCATGGACACGTCTGTTGAGGAACAAAAGAGGTTCGACCATGTCACTTGCTTAATTACTTCATCTGTTGACGAGGTGTCAAAGCCAGGATCCCTTAGTTTGGATGTCATTGAGCAGGTGATAATTTCTATTTTATATTTTGAAATGTGTTGTTAATAAGTTATAATTTTTCTGTTGCTTACCATTAATATATTCTCTTATTTCTAGACTGAAGTTGAAATTGAACATTTGAATGTTCTAAAAGCCAGCAAGATGAAGGAACTGGTATTCAAGAGGCAAAACAAGCTTGAAGAAATCTACAGAGGAGTTCATATGGATGTAGACAGCGACACAGCACGACAGATTCTCATCAGCCTCATGAATTCTGGTTCAATTCACCTTCTGTCTTTAATCGAGTTTATGAAGAATTTAATTTGCATGTTGTTTTCTCAACACAGATTCTTTTCCTTTTTTCTTTTTTTAAGGTTTAGATATGATATTTTCAATGCTTGTCACTTGCAATTCTTTTGATACTTTAACATACCCAGGCAGATCACCCAAGGCACACATACAATTTGTTGTAACATAAGAGGGAATAAATGAATAGAAATAAGAAAGATTATTATCTGTTTCAAAATTTTCTCATTAAATTATCAAGATTATTATGTGTTTCAAAACTGTCATTAAATTATTATCTCTAATTGCATTCTTCTCAAAGAACTTATTAGAAGGGTGCTGTATCCGTCTTGGTTACAATACTGCTTGGAGACTTGTGGATACGCATCAATATTTCCATAATTTGAAGAAAATTTCTTTAATTTTGAGAAGTATCACATATATTTTTAGATACTGTATGTCTCACATATTTGAACTTTTATGAAATTGAAATTGTAATAATTTTACGTAACGTTACTATTGTTGTTAGGATAAACACAAGCTAAGAAGCATAGACACGGACGTTGACACGACATGGATATGACACGAACACGTCGACATGCCAATTTTAAAAACATACAGGACACAACATGTGGGGGACACGCATGAAATATATAATTTTATATATTTATTATATATCATATATTTGAATATATCATTCAAAGATAATAAAAATTGTTATATTACACTTATTTTATTAATCTACATTGTTTTTTCGTTTATTATTGTATCCTAAGTTATTTAGTTCAAACATATAATTAGTTCATGTGTGTAGGATGCGTGTGTTTAAGTAATGGACATGTGTGTTCTCCAAGTGTCCAGATCTAAAAACTTTTTAAAAAATAAGATATGTTTTGACGAATGTCGGACGTGTCGGGAAGTATCCAACTAGTGTCGGTGTCTGTCTGACACAAATACGACACAAACACACCACCTTCTTAGAAGTGTCCGTGCTTTTTAGAATAAGAATAGTTTTTCAGTATTTTTCTTATTTCTTAGAGAAGAAGAAAATAGTGAGATTAAAGCAGTACATTAATTTTAATTTATTGAATTGACATATCTTAATGTGTCATACATGTGATGTGTCCCATATTTGTATCCCTATTTTATGGCAAGGATAAATAAAAAAAATAATGGTATTAAAATTGAATTTCAACAATTAAGTGAGTAAAACATGTGCACAATACTTCTGCATATAACACTTTTAAGTGTGGAAAGGAATAACAGATTGACAATATAAATAATTTAGATTTGATATTGAAAGATATTTTTATAGGACGTATTGAAATTTAAAAAGTAAATTGGCTGCAGGCTCTTAAACTAATACCTAATTCCGAAATAATGGTTTTTTCTCACCCAAGAAGCATGAACACTTATACAAGCAGGTGGCATGTCTGTATCGGTTGTCAGACACTTCGCAACACTTGTTTGATACACCTCCAAACATGTCCTATTATTGTTTTAAAACATTTAGACTCCAACACACTTCAACACACATGTCCATTGCTTAAGCACACATGAAACACATTGCAATAAAATAATTTAGGATCCAATGATAATTGAAAAGGATGTAGATTTTTACTTATTAATCCACCTTTGTTAAACTTTAGGAATTAAGTTACAATGTATCTGTTTATTATCTTTGAATGAAGTATTTATATCTATATATAACATATAATAAATATAAAAAAAACTATACATTTTGCGTGTAACCCTCGTGTTGTGTCCTGCATGTTTTGAAAATTGTTGTGTCGTTGTGTTTGCACGTTTGTGCCTATGCTTCTTAGTTTCCCACTATTTTTTGAGCTTATGTATAATACAATACTTTAAATTATATTTTTTATTATAACGAACTTATCCTAGTCATACTCATCCTATTGTTTAGGTTTTCTCGTATCTGTATTTTGTATTCTGGTCGTACTTATACTTGTATTGATTCTGTATCCCGTATTTGTATCTATATCCTATATCCATGTTTCATAGATCAAAACCAAACTATCAAATTTGTCTAATTCTCGAGCCCAAGGCATGGGCACTTAACTAATATTTGAGGCAAATATGTGATGTGATGTGAGTAACCTAACAAGGGAGTTTCAAGTCAATTATGCTGTAAAAGTCAATTTACTCGACCTGCTCACTTAGCATAAGTTCACCTTGACGTGGTGGATATATATCTTATACCCTTATCCGACTGTTTGGGTGTCCAATGTGGGTACTTAATTCAAAAGAGTCCATTTAACATTGATTGTCTCTCCAACTTTCCCTTGCCCTACTGTGTGCATTGACATGTGTGTGCTATCCTCTTCTCTTTACATTTCTGAGGCCTACTTTCTTGCACTTGCTCTGTAACTACTTGGTGATTAAAAATAAAATTTTGATCTTTCATTTTATATTTTTCCCTAAATAAGAACTGTGTGGAGATGATACTTAGCATATGCAGTCTTTAATGGCTAAACTGGTGCAAAGATTTTTTCTTAATATATATATATTTTCATGACTTCTAATAAGAGTATATTAGCAAAGTGTGCCTTCAAGGGGAGAACCCTGAACAAAAAGGCCAAAATCATTAGATATAAGAAGAAACAACAAGAAGAAACTTCTCTCTCAACCTAAATAATAGAGTAAGAAGAGGAGACTTTTTCAAACTACACAAAGAAAGTTTCCCGTTTATGTTTTTTGTGTATTTGCAAACAGAAACAAAACATGTTAAAAAATACCCATTTTTTGATACGTATCTTATTATATGAAAAAAGATATGAATCATAGACTTGCATTGTTGGTTTCTTGAATCGTGAGATATGTTTCCGTAGCATACGATTTCATATCGTATCATGATTCAGCGTGTATTGTACAATTAAATAATTTACCTTTTTCAACTTTGGTCCCATTAACAGCTTTTTTTGTCAATCACTATAATTGACACTTATTGATCAATTTGTAATTTTAAAGATAATTTTTCCATGTTTGGTACTTTATCCTTGCAATATATTTGTATATTATAGAAAGATACATATTTCTTTTTTATCTATATTCATATATAATTATGTATCTTACAAATTACAACACACAATATGATACACAATATATAGAAGTGCTATAACGATACACGATTCATTTCATGATTCAGTAACACTGTTCATATCATTTTCATTTTTGTACAAAAACAATTTAAAAAAATTTACCAAACAATTAAAAAATGTTTTCCTAACGAAGTTTTCCATATCAGTTCTTGTTTTTTTCTGTTTTATAGAACAGGAAACATGAAATGAAAACGAAAACAATACCAAACATGCTCTTAGTAGCCTAAAAAAATTTCATATTACATTCTCTCTAAATAGTCCATAGGACACCCAAAGTTGTGGTTTACCGCCTCTCTCTTTTTGACTTTTGGAAGGCACAAAGAATTTAAGTAGTTTTTATGTCTTTATATGTCTGTATAGGTAACGTTGATCTGTCTGATCTTCTTTTGAGCATGGATGATCAAATTGCAAAAGCTAAAGAGCAAGCTCTTAGCAGGAAGGATATTTTAGACAAGGTGGAGAAATGGAAACATGCATCTGAGGAGGAGAACTGGCTTGATGAATATGAAAGGGTAATTTTATCTATAAATTATATGAATTGTTTTGTGCTTGATGGTCTTGTTTGCTGTTTAATGTATGGGTGATAGATTTCTTTTTGCAAAATTTTGGCTCATTTAGGGCTCGTTTGGGAATTGGCTATTTTAGTGGCTTTTTGACTTTTTACGAAATGATGTACAGAAAAGTAAAGAGAGTGATGTGACAACTTATAGCGACCCTTTGGATAAAATTGAAAGTTGCTAAATGAGGCCTTAGTCTTCATTTCAGGTTGTCAAATGGTTACACATGTATATTTTCACCGTTATAGTTTGTTTAGTGTTATTCCTAAAATAATGGTTTTATGTTGGCAAGATGAATGGCATGTTGCTTAATTGTTTCCAAATGACTTGTTGCTTGATTCATAGTGGATTGGTTTCTTTTTGTTTTGTTTTGGTGGTATAATAAGTTATCTTGGTGTTAAACTTCTATTATGAACTTTGGTGCATATAGGTTTTGTTTGCCATTCTCCATTCTTTTTGTTCGTTTTACCCTTTAGTTTCCATATTTTAGTATTGCAGAAGGAAAATGCAAGGGAAAACAGAATTATTATACAGAACTTTCTTCCAGATTGTTGTGGTAGTGGTGTTCTTGCAATTATGAATTAGTGTTGTTTTCCTTTCACTTTTTTATTTTTATTTTTATTTGTCTTGCTTTAAACTGATAAGAGAACAATAAACTCCATTTTTCATGAACATTTTTTGTGAGGGTACGGTTTTTGGGCTTGGGCTGTCGGCTTGTACAACTTTGTATGTGGGTCCTTTGGAAATCTAGGTTCACTGAATTGTAATCTCAAGACATTGTGCTGACCCGAGGGCATGCTTGTCGTGTCTTTGGGCTTGATGAGTGGGTTGTTTTCTGCTATAATAGGTTTGAATGAACTGAAATAAGCTGTGAAATCCACTTTGCTGGACCAAACTGTAGGGAGGAGAGAGAGAGAGAGAGAGCTCAGTTTTAGATCACTACTTGTTCTAAAAGTTTAGCTCACGGGCAACCATGTCTTACATGTAGAGATGCAAATATCCATACAGAGAGGAAAGAATGCAAATGAAAGAAGAAAAAAATGCAAATGGGAACCAAATGCAAATAGAGACTTGAACCCAAGACCTCAACTAACCTGAGCTTTGATTCCATCTATGAAGCACGGACACGTCGCTGGAGGCAGCGTATGGGTGTTGGACACGGGCACGCGTCGGACACGCGGTAGACACGTGTCCGACACTCGACCTAACGTGTCCCTGTTTTTTTTTTGAATTTTTGCAGGTGGACACTCTTTCGGACACGCTTGACACGTCGTGGACACGTAAACAGAAAGAAACCCTAACCAGGACCTAACCCATTGAAGATAGAGAGAAAGAGAAAGAGAAAGAGAGAGAGAGAGAGAGAAAGAACCTGTCGAGGCTAGATCAAGGAAGAGAAGGCTAGATCGACAATCTCATTGTCTTCATCTCCTCTCTCTCTGTCCATCTCTCGCCATCGCCTCTCGCGATCTGATCGTTGCCTCTCGCTCTTTGTCTATCCCTGTTTTTTTGTTCCTCACTCTCTCTCTCTTCCTTATACACTGTGTCTGTCTCTACTCTCTCCCTCTTTATTCTTTTTATTCTTTTTCTTTTTATGCCTTTCTTTTGTAAATAAATAATATAAATAAATACAAATAATATATTTATTTTTTAATTTTACATATAATAAATAAAATAAAAAAATAAAATTAGTATATATTTTTTAATTTTACAAATAATAAATAAAATAAATAAATAAAAATAAATACAAATAGTATATATTTTTTAATTTTACATATAATAGATAAATAAAATTATATATATTAAACGTGTCCCCAGCGTGTCATGTCCCCTATTTTTTGAAAAATTGCGTGTCCGCGTGTCTGTGTCGTGTCCTGTGTCCGTGTCTGTGCTACTTAGGATTCCATATTAGATCACCATTTGTCACAAAAGTTAAGCTGTTAGAAAACGAGACCAACAGTGTATATGAACCTTTCGAACTCTTAAATCCCGCATGAGTAATAATACACTGGTTTTTACTAAAAATCGTTGATTGAAGGAAAAACTAATGTAAATTAGTCGAGATGGGGGCTGTTATAGAATTGGAGTTATTGGTGGAGAGTGGTAGTGTGGTTGCAAAGAGGAAAATTGAATGTTAGAGCTACATTTGGGCTTAAAAGAGAGGCTTGGTAGCTAGCTAGGGTGGGAAGTAAATACAGAGAAGGAACTAAAGCCTTTAGGTATGCTTAGGGGTAAATATAGCTGTTTTTAGCATCTAGTTTTTGTGTAACTTTTGTTTTTTTTCCACTAACATGCCTTAATGGAGGAGAGGAGCTCTTTTTATATAAAAAAAGAGTAAATCTGTGAAGTCAGATGTCCAGAGTGCTTTAAAGGTGTAGATGGACAGTGAAAACAGCAGAAAAGATGGTCGCTATGAGTGGAAAGATGGATTTTACCCTTTTTTTTGTAGGTTTCGGTTGTGACAATGACTACTATAGACAACCTATTTTGACCAGTCTTAGGACTTCGGCATCCCCGGGTGTTTTCCAATGATGAAATAGTGACATTTCTAATACAATAATGCTCTTAAAACTTCAACAGACTCTGAATTAATATTAAAAAATAAACCTGAGTTTTTAAAATGTTTCAACTTTAACAAAAATATTATTTTTAGGTGACCATTCATGCATTTAACTAATTTTTAATTGCCATTTTTTTTATAAACATTTGAAATTAAGTATTTTTCAATAAAAATGCAATTTAAAATTGATTTAATGCATGAGAGTGGGCAAAATAAGTCAAAATAATGTTTGTAGCTCCAATAAAGTGGGGCCTGCACACTGCTAGTGTGTGGCTGCAAGTCGGGATTGCAGCTAACCTGCAAAAAGTATTCAAGACACTGTTCATAGTGCTTAGAACAGCCACCCATCACAGTGGTGTACGAACTGGCTTAGCAGTGTCATCTTTTCCATCAGGAGCAAATACATTATAGAATTCATTTCTCTTAAGGAACTTCTGTCCAGCTTAGCAGTAATTTTGATGATTTTTCCATTAGGTGGCCCCTAAGTTCCTAACACTCAAATGGAATGTGGTGGGAACAATGCAGTGCTTATGACGCCATGATGTGGTAGCTGACATCCATATCCATGATGTGAAATAGAGTTGAAGATCAAATTGTACTAACCTTAAGATTAAGCTTAATATGTCCTAGGGTGAACTTGATGCTATTGTCGAATCTTGGAATCTGAATAGCAGATGGTATACTTCACCTAGGAATTCTAGCTGCGATCAGAGTTCTCAGTGGAGTTTAACTGAGCAAGGAATGTGGACATCATTGATCCGAGCCGATAAATATAGAGCATGTCTGTGATACCTTCCTTCAAACTTTGATATTCCTCCACCACCTTATTGGCTATCAAACTTACGTCCAAGACCTGACACACCTCAACAAAGGCCCCCAGAGTAGGGGAAATGTTATCCCCTAGGGCCCCGTTTGTTTTCAGAGATAGAATGGAGGGGATTGATAGTGAGGGGATTAATAGTGAGGGGATTGTTAGTGAGGGTCGTTTGTTTTTAGATAGAATAATAAAACAAATATAAAAATATAAAATAGTGAACATTAATAGTGAGGAATTGTTAAATTATTTATATAAAAAATAAAAAAAATAAAAAAAATAAAAATAAAAAAAAAAAAAATTTCTAATCCTCTCACTATTTTTCTATACCCTCTCTACCTCCTCACTCCAGGGTATTAGTTAGTAATACCAAGGTATTAGTAGTACCCTCCCTATCTCTCAAAACAAACACGGTATTAGTAATACCAAGGTATTAGTTAGTCCCAAGGTATTAGTAGTCCCAAGGCTATCTCTCAAAACAAACACTCCATATCCTAGTCCCAAGGTATTAGCAATCCCAATACCCTCCCTATAACCCAAAACAAACGGGCCCTAAAAACTAATCTTAACCTGAGTTTTACACTATTAGACATGCCTAGAGATGAAAATGTTTTCATTTATCATCATGTTATAAGCATTCAATCCAAGAGTGGACGAGTACTTGTTTTTCATTGATTATGAACTTCGCCAAAAACTATTGTAGTTACTCAAAATATGATTAAAGCATTCTTATTTTTATTTTGTCTATTGGTATGTTCCTTGAAACTTATCTGATATCAACCAGTCCATTTTCAGGCAATATATTTGGTGTCATATTTTGGTTTAAACGTCAGCAGGTCCTTTTTGAGATTGGCATGGGCCAAGATACAGAGCCACTCACACTTACGTTGTAGAATTAAGATGTTTTATTTTCCTAAAAGATATCATGATGCAGTCCTTTCACTTCTTCCTATTCCACAACAAATGTAGTGAAGTAGTAATTCCTTTTACATTTCTATTTTATATTAAGGGAAAATCTCACTTCACCCCCTTGTGGTTTGGAACATGTGTGGTTTATTCTCCTATTGTTTTGGAAATAAGCATGTAACCCTCTTATAGTATGTGGACTAAAGTGCACCATCAAACATTCTGTCCAAGTTAACAGCAACTGTGAAACATGTGCCAATATGTAAGGGGCTAATGTGCTCATTTCCAAATGTCACGGGGGTAAATCACACAGAGTAAAACACAAGGGGTTAAAGTGAATTTTGCCTCTCCCAAAAAAATGATGAAGATGTCTGTGATTTGCAATGAGGTTACTTATGTACGAGGTTATTTTAGTCTTTTTCTTAAACTGTTAATGGGATGGTGCACTTAGTCCACAAACCACAAGTGGGTAATGTGCTTATTTCCAAATGATAGGGGGTAAATTGCACATGGGCCAAACCGTAAAGGGGTAAAGTAAAATTTTCCTTTGTAATAAATTCTATTTGCATTAAGATAATTGAAGGATTAGAAACACATTAATTGCCATGTATGTTGTTACACTATTATGTATACTATGCTTTATGTAAAATATGAGGCAACATCCTCTGTAGGACCATTTGAAATTGCATTACATTTTGCATCTATACTTGTGATTTGGAATTGATGCAACTTCTTTGTTAAACCTAAAGCCTTTTCCTCATCATTGAAATTTATAGTACTTAAAAGGCATTCAGTGGTTGTATCTTGTTTTCTACAGATGGTATTATTTTGTTAATATTCTTTGAATATAGTAGACCATGGATACAATTCAATATAGTTCACTCTAATAGTCAACCATGATGTTACCAAGCGTAAGTATTTTAATGAGTTGATATGTTAAAAAAAATCTTGGTTTAAAATATCTGCATACTGATAGTTGATTTACATTTTAGCCAATAAATCCGAAAATTTAGAATGCTTGTGTTCTGATGAGCTAATATGTTAAAAGAAACATCATTTTAATACTTCATTTATTTTGATATCTTATTTGACCCAACTGATTAAAATACTTGAGTTTTCTGTACTGGTTAACGTTTTGTTTGATGGAAGTTCAATGACATTTTCTTTATCAATTCTGTTAATTAGTGCATTTTGGATTTTGTTTTTAGAAGATTGTTTTGTTGGATATCTTTCTACTGTTGAATAATTACTTGTGTCTCATTTTTGTAGGATGAAAATAGGTATATTGCTGGCAGAGGAGCACATAAAAATTTGAAACGTGCTGAGAAGGCAAGGATTTTGGTCACCAAAATACCATGTAAGAATGTAACCATCATTCATTTGTATCAAGCCCTTTAGTTAATTTTTCCTATGGTTGTAAACTAAATAATCTAAGGTCATGAACTCATTATGAACAAGCCTGGATAGAATAACCTCTATAAAACTCTCTAAATGATGTTAATGTTATGCATGAATTTTACCTTCACAAAGGAATAGAGTTTGTTTGTCAAATTAAAGTTTGTAGCTGAAGTGTTCTATCATGAATCTTTAATATGGAACATGCTTGAGACTCGATTAAGAAAATAATAAAAATATGGACTCGATATTTGGAATGAATTTGTCAACGGCTCTTTAATAAAAATATGGACTCAATAATAAAAATATGGACTTGAGTAAGGGGCAAGTAGACTTTTATTTCTTCTTCTTTTTATTTTTTAATTTTTTTTGTGATAATCAACAAAGAGAATATTTCATTATTGAAAAAGAGAAGAGAGTTACAAAACGTGAATGGAGGATAAGAAGTCCACCAAAAGGACAAGAGTGAAACGAATAAATTATACATCACATATGGCTATCCAATCTCTAGTAATAAAAAATAAAGGAATTCCTTGGAAACTAGGAGATATCGAAGCCCAAAAGGAAGCTAAATAGCAAATTTTATCCCATAAGCTATCATATATTTGATTTTTCCTCAAAGATTCTTAAGTTCCTCTCCAACAAATATCATTCAAAGCGCCACACAAATTACACATCTCCAAAGAACCTGTGCCTTCATATTAGAACCAATGCCCATAAATTCAAAGCAAAACTATACACAAGAAGGTACCATCCCATATACCTTCGCAAAATCTAGCACTCTCCACTCTAGTGTCGATGCCACAGGACAATGAAAAAATAAGTGATCATTACTCTCCTTGCCCCTTTTACACATGACACACTATTGCAGATATAAATAGCAATTTGGTTTTCTTTTATGAATCATTTCATTAGTATTAAGTTTCTTGTGAGCCATGGTCAATGCAAGATCTTTTGTTTTGAATGGCACATTTGCACTCCCAATAAACTTATGGGGATCAAAGAGTGGTACATTTGGATCATTGTTTGTAGTTTTGTTTAGTTTTGGTGGTTGTGCTGTTTGGTTGAGCATGAAGAAAAAAGAAAAAAAAAACTTCAAAGAAGTGAAGCATTTGAATCTTTAGCTAAATTGAAAATGGAGGATAATCAGCTGAGAAGTGAATTTGGTCTAAAATCCCTTGCAATGATGAAGGTCAAATGATATATATATATATTTCAAGTGCTGGTGCTAACGATCTTGTTTCTGTATCGATTTATAAATCCTCCCTAAGGCACTGCAGGGTGGGGTTGGTGTACTTGCCTATGAAGCATGGACACGTCAAAATGGAAGCCGTGGCGGTGTCAGATACGGGGACACGCCGGGGACATGTACGGGACACGGCATGTGGCGTGTCCCCTTAATTTAATTAATTTTTTTGCGAGGGACACGGCGGAGACACTGCGGGGACACGCGTGTCCAAATCTAGACACGCCATGGACACGCCATGGACACGGGAGAAGAGTAAATGAAAGAGAAAATGAGTACAAACCTGGTCAGCGACTTCTCAGCCTTCGATCTCGAGCCAATCGACCTCCATCCAGTCCATTTCGACGATCCAGTCCACTTCAATTGAGAGCTTTCTCTCTCGCCTTCGGCTTTGCATTTGCAGAGCTTTCTCTCTCTCGCCTTCTCTCTCTCTCCTTCCCTTGCGATCACGATTGCTTTTGTCTCCCTCTCTCTCGCTGATCGCGATTGCTGGTCTCCCTCTCTCTCGCTTCTGCTTCTGTCTCCCTCTGTCTCTTCTGTCTCCCCGTCTTTATCCTTGATTCATATAGGAGTATAATATATGTAACTATTATTTATTATAATAACTATTATTATTATATATTATAACTAACAACTATTATTATTATATATTATATAATAGTTATTATATAACATAAATATACTTATAAGATAATATATAATACATATTATAAGATAATATATACTTATTAATAAATAAATAAATAAACACATATATGTAAAATAAAATAAAATAAAAAAATTAATTGGAACACATTATTTAAAAAATATAATAAATAAATAAAATAATTAATGTGCGTTAAAATAAAAATATTTATAAAAAAATTAAAAAATTTGCCGTGTCTCCTGCCGTGTCCGTGTCCCACATTTTTTAGAAACTGCAGTGTCCCGTGTCCGTGTCCGTGGCCGTGGCCGTATGCGTGTCCATGTCCGTGCTTCATAGGTACTTGCCCTTTGCTCTCTCATAATTGAATTTAGGACACTGGAAAATGCATTTTTCTTCTCTTTCAGAATCTCTTTCTGTTACTACAGTCTTATTGTCCAACCCAGGCTGAAGCTATCAGCGGGAATGATAGTCTCTTAAGCATGTAGCAGTGCTATTGTCCGCAACACCATTTGTACTCATTCATATGAGAGTAGACACATCTAGCATATTATCTCCAGAAGTTGAAACAAGGTAAAGCTTTCCCTAGAAATATTCAACTTCACAGTTGGAAAAGGAATTGAGTTGTGGCTTTTGAGAATTGAAATAAAATCATGGGGATTTAAATCTTTATGTTGCTTCTACATGGTACAATTTTACATGGATGTAATTCTGATTTAGTGTTGGTGCCTGCTAGGGGGAAATGAGGTAAACCATCTGTGCAATTTACAAAACTTTTAATTTTTGTGACCTCCATTGAGCAAGTTTGTATAATTTTGAGAAAGGAACATAGGTTAATTAATGAGAAGATGAAATATTGAACTGTCTTTACCATTGTTTCTCTCAAGTTATTATTTTTGGGACTCATTCTTCTCTTTCTCCTGAGCTCCTTACATAACATCCAAGGAGTTACGCCAAAGGTGACTTTTCCATCTGCCTTCTATAAGCTTAGGATCTTAGACCCAATCTTTCACTTTCTAGTTGGATACTAATCTCTATATGCATTTCTATAATTTTACCAATATACAGACTAATATATATTCTGGAATTTTTCTTGATATATGGAAGTTAAGCATTGACAACAGAATGCTTTTGTACACTGAAAGCCCTGTGTTGTGTGTATGATTATAAGACTTGTGTGTGTAACTTGCCAAACAAGGAGATAAAGGCAGTGATATAGGACATGCGCCTAACATATGATGGATGGTTAGTGGGTAGCGTGCATCTAGTGAATTAGAGATCAATTGTAACTAACTTTGATATATGATATTGATTGATTAGAGATATCCTCTCTAGAACCTTAGGGTTCCTCTCTCTCTCTCTCTGTTCTTGATTCCCTATCAGACAGACTCATACAACACAATACATCAAGCTTACTATATCAATTGAAAAAATCGTATTTACTGTTGTGTTCTCTATTTGGTTTAATTCACTTATGATTCGTGTATTTGTTAGAGCTGAGTTTGATGGGCTGACTTGGCATATGCCTTTCTGCCATGTTTCTTTACTGTATTGAAGAATTTTTTGTTTCTTTAAATAATTCAATAATCATTTATTGACTTGAGAAAACCATTTTTGTGTAGCTCTTGTTGAGAATTTAACTGCAAAAATAAAAGCTTGGGAGATAGAGAAAGGAATACCATTTCTATATGAAAAGGTGAACGTGCAACTTAATACTTGTTTGATCTAATATTGAATTTAGTTTAAGACAGCTTCAAATCTTCGACTGCTTGTTGATTTCAGGCTCCATTATTGCATATGTTGGAAGAGTATATTGTGCTAAGGCAGGAGAAAGAAGAGGAGAAACGTAGATCTCGGGTATGCTTATAGATAAACTATTTATCGATTTTCATTTTCCTCTTCTTAGAGCCCATCTTAGGTTCTCAGGTACTGTGGCTAAAGATCATCTGTTCTTAGGTTTTGATTTGCTAATGGTTCCATTCTTATTGACCATTTGACAGTTCTTCAAAGTTGGTATATTGATTTTCATCTAATGAAGTTGACCATGAATATGCATGCGTTCCTGTGTGTAGCATTGCTGGCCATTCTTTCATTCATTGTTTACTCTGCAGGGGCACTTAAAGCTTTGTTAATAACATTAATTAGTTATTTATGTATGTATTTTCTTTGGGTTGAGCTTCACAGGAGCAGAAACGGCTGCAAGAACAGCTTGCAACAGAACAAGAGGCAATATATGGTTCGAGGCCCACAATTAAAAAGGCTCTTCTTGTTCAGAGCACTAATGCTAACACTCCCATTGGCCGTCGTGTGGGGACTCCTTCAGCCCGCCATAGGATCTCGGGTGGAATGGAACGGAGAGACAGTGGTAAGGTTGGTACTGTGATACCCGTGAATTATGTAGCTATTCAAAAGGATGATTCAATCTCTCGTGGCAATTAGCATGGATAATCAATCTCTGCATTGAGGATCATATGAAAGCAGTTTCACAATTGCAGATAGGGAAGGATTCTTTCAGTAACTCATTGTAGTTCTATTGGGTGGGGGTTAATATGCATGTTATACAATCTTTTGTTTCTCATATTTGTATATATTTTTAATATAGTAGAGAAACATAATTCATCTTTTTTTGATCATGATCTTGTCTGTGATGAAAAGCACAAACTTAAATTAGCAAGAGTGTTTTGCTGTCTGCTAGCATGGAATTGGTATTTAAATTTACCGGCTTTATTAAGGAAAAAGGAAAAAGGAAAAAAAAAAAAATAGAGGACAGAGAAAGGGGAAAATTACATAAAAAAATCCTATAGTTTGGCATCTGTAACAAGATAAACATTGAATCTTTAATTGTGTTAATTTAAACTAATCTTTAATTTGTTTTTAATCTAAACTATTTGTTTGTATTTGTTAAACAAATCGATGGTAAAAAAATATTTTAGCTATTAAAATAAATGTTGTACATAATGTCTAAAATATATATATATATATATTTTTGTTGAGTTTAATGGCTAGAATATATTTATATATATTTTGTTAATTTTAATTAATAAAAATAGGTAAATAGTTTATTGAAAATATTAAAAAATTAGAATTTAAATTGATAAAATAAAAAATTTAAGATTTATTTTGTTATAAAAGTCAAATTTTAAGTCTTTTGTTTTTGGTAATATCTCCCCAAGAGAAAAAGGAATATGATGGAATATTTTTATTAGAAATTATGAAATTTATGATAATTTTTTAAAATTCACTACATACTAAAAAATTTAGTACATTTTTGTTTTATTGATATTTATTAATTTTTTTGGGCGACTTATGTGTAGGTCATAATAAATAGATTTATTGTCTAATAAGTTTTATAATAATGACGTTTTTATCAAACACTATTAAAAAACGTTATTAATTATTATTTTTTAGCGATAATTTGAAATTTTGTTACAAAAAATGTCACTAATTATAAGTTTTAGCGATAATTTAAAAAAATTGTCACAAAAAATGTTACTAATTTTTAACTTTCAGCGACAGTTTAAAAAATTTGTCATAGAAAAATGTCACTAATTGTAAATTTTAACGACAATTTATAAACATCATAATAAAAGTCACTAATTGTCGATTTTTAGCTACATATGTAAAAAAAATAGTTATAAAAAATTATTTTTAGCGATGACTTTATTAGGACTTATTTTCAATAGGACTTGATAAAAATTAAATCCAATTATTAGGATCTATTGATAATTTATCCATTTTTTAAATAGATTTGTTTATAAATATTTTACTTTTTAATACATCCAGTTAGATGCATCTAAAATAATAATAAAAATTGACCAAAATATTTACAAATTTTACTAAGAAAAAGAAAATACGAAATTGAGAACTCAAAAATTATTTTTGACTGAATTATTTATTTTTTTGATGATTAAAGGGGGAACTACAGGTGAAAGAAGGGAAAAAAAAAAAAAACTAACACGTGAGTTGCACCTTGACAACCATTCATTTGCATCTCACCACAGACATACTTGCACCCTTATGTGTTTGTAATTTTTTTCCCTTTCTGTTTGCATGTTGTTCCCACATGATTAAATGGGCATCAACATGATATTTTCAATTTTTTGTTTTTTTTTTTTGTTTTTTAAGGGGCTCAAGTTAATTGAAACATATCAAGCTTTTAATCTTATATACTACTGCAGGTTCAATATTGCGTTAGGAATGGGAGTTGAGCTATACATATGTTGGTTTGTTTGATTGGCTGACTTATTCATATGGGAGCAGTGTCCTTTGAAAGTTGTGTAGATGGTTGAGGGTGGAATGAGCATGGTTGCTGATGTAAGGGCCTTTGGTGTATTCTGTTTGTTATGATGGTGTGCTCTGTGATGGTCTAGTGGTCTGTGATGTTGGCCCATTTTGTAGTGGTCTGATATGGTGTCTGAATCAGCATTGACATTGGCATTGGCATGGTTGGTGCTGGACTGATATGCTTAGGTGGTTTGCTTCTTGGCTGTTCATCTATACTAAAGGTGCAAATCTTGTTGGTTGATGATGGTCTGATGCTTAGGCTGCATGGTTGTGCCAGGCTGCATGGTTGATGCTGGACTGATATGCTTGGGTAGGGATCTGATATGTTGGTCTGCTAGGCTTTGTTAGTGTGGTCTGTTATGCTTGTGTTATGTTGCTGTGTCTACTTGCTCAACAGTGGTAGTTGGTATGTTTTCTCATTAGTTTCTCATCAACTCCGGGGGTACTAGTAAATGATTGGATAAGCTACTTGGTGCCAACCTTATTGGGATGATTTAACTCATTATAATGCTTTTGCACTTCCCTTTTCTTTTTTGATGTTCTTTGTTTTTGTTCTTGATTCCTACATCAAAAAAGTTTCTTTTTGCCGATCAAAAAAAAAAAAAAAAAAAAAAAATATATATATATATATTTAAAAGCGCATTCGGTCTATAAATTAAAATTAAAATTTTGTTTAGTCAAAAGTTCACACTCTAAAATACTTTGTCTATAAGGATATGCCTATATGAAATGACCAAAGTATCCACATATATATATATATATGTATTTTAGTTTCCAAACTAAACCCTAAACAAACTAATCGTCTCTCTCTCTCTCTCTCTCTCTCTCTCATCTTTACCTCCGTCACTGCCGACACCACCACCTTTGTCGTCGCTGATCTCGACTCTTTTTCTTCTTTGAGGCTTCATTTTCCTCTGCTTTTGCTCAAATCTAGCCGGCACCTACTTCATTCATACTTTCTTTCCTCAATTCTCTCTCCCTTTTCTCTCTCCATTTTCTCTCTCCTCTCTCCTTTTTACTTCTGTCGCCATTGACACCATGTGACAACCCCATTCTGTGTAATGCTGTTGATCTTTAATTACAATTGTGATTATGTGCTTAATATGAATTTGGATGCTAAGTATGTGATTATATGCATTTTTGAATTTATATCTGTCCATTGTAGAGAAACCTGTTTGGTATTTTGTATTTTGAAATTAGTATAATTTTTAGAGCCTACGGTGAAATTTAATTAAAAATTGATTAGGATTAAAATAATTAGATTAATTTAATTTAAGTGAGCCTAATTAATTAGCACTAAACCTTGATTAGCCATCTTGATTAGTCAAGCATATATATATGTTCTACTTGTAATTAAACTCATTCTTGAGCTCAAAATTCTGAAGTTATACACCATAGAGAGAGAGAGAGAGAGAGAGAGAGAGAGAGAGAGAGGGAAGTGAGCATTAGAGACAGAAAAAACTCAACTTGGGAAATATACTCAGTGGATTGGAGATTTGAAGAGCTAAGCTCAAGAACTAACTTAATTTTGAGGGATTGAAGGCTCTAAATAAGTGATTGAACTCTAAATTCATGAACTTAAGTCATATAAATGTGACTTCAAGAAGAATGTGTAGTTAAGTATGTGAATGGAGCAAAGATTGTAGGAATTGTGATTAATTTTGACATACATGCATGAATTTGTTTTGATTATTCAATTTTGAGCATAAACCTTGTAAATTATGATGAATTGGAAATTATATCTTACATGCATGCATGAACTATCATGTTTTAGAGTCCAATTCTAAGTTTAAAAGTCTATAGATGCAAGATTTGAAAAATGGTTCACATACATGAAGTTTATGGTTTAAATTTTGATGAATTCATGGAATTTTGAACAATGGGTTGAAACCAGCTTCAAATATATGTATTTAGGAGTGTTCTTGCATGCTTGAGAGAGTCATGCATGAATTTAAAACCTTGAATGTGTGTTTGAAACTCAAAACAACATTCTAGAAATTCCAGAATTCGAGCAGTTCGCTCGAGCGATGGAATTGTTGCTCGAGCGTACATTTTGAGCTCCCAGTAGTTTTGCAAACATTGGGGGTTGGCTCGAGCGACCACCCTTTATTTTAAGACTTGGCTTGAGCAACTAAGAAGTTAGCTCGAGCGTAAAATGAGAGCATCCAGTACTTTTACAAATCAAGGGTTAAACTCGGCGAAGTACTGCTTCGTGAACCTTTGAAAAGTTGTGTTATGTTCCGATTTCTGTTCTTTTTCATTTCTGAGCATTCTTAGGCACACATTAAGCATCCTAAATGAATTAAAGAGTTAAAAAGAAGCCTAAAAAAGATAAACGAATTAAGGAACATATTGAATTGTATTGTGACCTAATTTCTGTATGTGTTACGAATTGTGTAGGGTAAACTCTGAGGATGAATTAGCCAACTGAACATTGTGAGTAATATCTTAGTAAATATATTTTTCTGCATGTTATTTTCTAAATACTACTTATGTGGTAAGTTTTTCGAACTCGTGAATTTGTATTATGAATGAGTATTCTACCTGTCTGATTCGTAAAAGACTTGAAACGTGACTGATAAGAACGAAATTATAAGATTGGACCAAAGGTCGTTTTGTATGAATACACAATGGGCCTAAGGTTGTTTGGTATGTTTGATGAGAATATGAAATGAGTCCAAGGTCGTATGGTATATTTGACAAGGACACAGAATGGACCTAAGGCTGTTTAGAATATTTGATAAGATAGACCTAAGGTCATCTTACATATGAATTGGACCAAAGATCGTTTTGTATGATTGTTAAATGAACCAAAGGTCATTTTGAACAAGGAATTGATTATACCAAAGGTCGTTTTGAGTGTGAATATGAATGTGAACATGATCATGATTATAAATGCACGCGTGAATATGAATTTGGAAATGATGGACCTAAGGTCGTTTTGTATATGTAATGTGAAGGACCGGATGGTCATTTGTGAATGGATCTGTTAAAAGTGAACATGATTTGGAATTTGAATATGCGCATGAACAAGAATATGGAAATGTTGGACATGAGGTTGTTTAGTACATATATTATGATCAGTTATGAAAAATGTTTGGACCCAAAGGTTGTTTCGTTCCTTCGACATGTTCTAAGTATAATGGATTGGACTCGATGTCGTTGCGTTATGATTTGCTTAGCTACGTTATGAATTGGAATTACGTTTCATATGTATTAAGTACAAGTATGATTTATTTAAATGTGAATCTCATTCATTAACCTCTTTATTCTGATATTATTCACTGGGTGTTAGCTCACTTTTTATCGATATGTATGTAGATGAGCAGTGGGATGTGCAGCCACAGCCACAACCCTAGTGATCTTGTGAGAGAACCAAGCTTATATGGAGTCAACCAAAGTCACTTCATGCAAGAGGCTTTACTTTTGATTTTTCTTTTGTTTCTTTTATGGTCATGTGTGACCAAGTTTGTATATAACCTTGGTTTTTGTTAAGACTGTTTTTGAATGATCCTGTACGTATATATATATATATATATTTGAAATGACTGTCTAGTGTGAGTAATTATATACATGATAAAAGTTTTTGTTATGCCATGTATCCACAACTCATTGGACAAAATTTAAAGTTCTGCTTCTGTATCTGGCCCCATATTATTAATTTTTAATGGATTTATGTTTGAGGCCGTAGGTAATGTCATGATTACTAGTCGATTATGATTCAGGTCATGACATATCACTACCTCCGTCACCGCTGATCTTGAATTTTCTTCCTCTTTGAGTCTTCGTTTTCCTTTTCTTTGCTCAGATCTAGCCGAGAGAATAAGAGGGAAGGCCTTCAACACCGACTTCATTCACACCAAGAAATTGACAATGCAAGAGTGATAGATTTGATCTTTGAGGTGTACAGGTGGCGATACAGTAGAAATCCACTGTCGACATCAACCTCCTTAGATCATGAGGCATATCCAGATCCTAGAATGGATTCACGCCATTATAGACTTCCTCAAGCCTTATAGCTACAATTTTTTCAAGGTCTTGGTGTGTGTGTGTACATCTTGAGAGATTCACTAACTTGACAAAATTTTTTTTTTTTTTTTTTCAAATTCTGATTTTGGATTTGTGATAATTTGTAGAGGAAGAATGTAGCCCATTGTGTCAACACCGTTGATGAATGGCTTGATATGTTGAAGGATGTTGATGATGATGATCATCATAAGTTGCTTTTTTTTTTTTTTTATTTTCTTTTTTGAAATGTGAAAAATTTTATAAAGCACAAACACAAACAACAACAAAAAGCTAGGGCATTCCCTAAGCTAACAATACATCAGAAGTAAGTATATCCAAGAAGGATTCTAGGGGAGAAACCCCAAGCACATATCAAAGTCCTGAGTTACATCCTTTAATTTCATAAGTTGCTTTCTTACAACCAAGTCATTGGTCCTGAGTTATCTTTCTCTCTTCTTGTTCTTTGATCCTCTTGTTCTTTGATCATTTGAGTTGCATGAACCGGTGAGAAAAGAATAAGATCTTTGATTATATTGTATATATATACGCATTTGATATGTTTATTGTTTTTTTCTTCTATTTTTATTATTATTATTTTTTTTTGGGTATTTTTGGACTGTTCAATCCATTCACCCCAAAAAACTATTCAATTCAGATTTGGATACATTTGATTTGGATACAATTATCCAGATTTGTGTTTTTAGTATCCATATCTGTTTTTTTTTTTTTTTTGTAGTTGTTGATGATGATGAAATAAATTTTTTTTTTTTGGGGACAAATATGACCTCTCTCGCTCTATGTGAGAATTTGAAAAAGAGAGAGAAAATGAAAAGGAGAGACCATCCATTTTGGTGAATAAACAGATAAACATAAAAAATGTACATATATATGTGTGCGCGTATGTACTGGATTATATTTGAGTGTTGGTGGTGGAAAATTTCAATGGATAGAGAGAAAGAATAAGTGAGAGAAAGATTTGAACAGATAGTGGCTTGGTGTATTTCAACAGATCACGCTCTTCTATCTCATTTCTCTCTATATGAGAATTTGATTTGAACAGATAATTTTTTTTGAACAAATCAATCTCTCTATGTATGTATGCCACAATTTAACAGATAAAACAAATAAATAGATAGGAAAAAAATAGGCTTGTGAAATTCAACAGATAAGGGAAACTAAGTTTGAATTTCAATAGATAGGGACAAAATAATCGAATATATCACTTTCTCCTTTCTCCAAAAGACACATATCTATTCAAAAATTAAACAAACATGTTGAGATAAAAAATGAACAGATAAAAAAATGAATAGATAGACGAATAATTTGAATAGATTGAAAATAATTTGAATAGATAGATATAAATTTAAATAGATAATAAAAAAACGGTCAATAGATAAATTAATGGGTAAAATTAGAAACAAAATATCTTGTAAAATATTAAAATGTGCTTCTCACCATAATATATCACAAAGAATGGATTTCTCACCAAAGAAAAATACTCATAGAACCTAATACCTTATACACTTTCTAAATTTGACTTTTGAATACCTTTCTCTATTTAAAATAGAAATAAAAAATAAAATAATATTTGAGCATGTTATTTGAAAAGAGGCTTCTTCTTTTTCACATTTCCAGTATTGGGAGTTGTTTTTAATGTCGGTTGTACGACCATTATTTTTTAAAAAAAAAAAGGAAAAAAGAACTTGACTTTGTAATGGGGTTGCATTTTATGGCTCAAAGGTGACGCGCCGGTCTACCAAAAAAAAGTGATTGGGAACTTTAATAAAGGAGCTCTAATGAGTTTTAATGGGGTGGGTCTCATTGTAATATGTTTTTTTTTTTTTTTGTAATTTTTTTTATTTCTTGTCACATTATTAGAACTTAATTAGAATTTCAAAATTAAAGAGACGTATCGTGAACTTAAGAATAAGGTGATAAGAATTTATGGAAGCACACAACTTCTGAGGTTAGCTACTGATATTTTTCAAACATTTGCAGTCTCTCACAGATGATGCGTTTTGGGTGTTTTTCCTAAGCACATAACGCCTAAATAATGAATCATTTACATAATAATACTAAAATAATGACAATCAAATCATTTTCATCAAAATTTGTTCTCTTTATCAAGTATCATATGTGATCTGGAGCGAGACACCACATGATCAACTTAGTACATAATTCCGAAATAATAGCCCACGAGACATTTTTCAAAAACCTTAATCCTTTATCTATCGTCTATTTATACTATGATCGTCTATTTATATTATTATATATGCGAAGGCTTAAAATAGTGTCAAAAGGTGATATTTTGATTTCAAAAAATGCCCTTCCATCTAGCCTATTTAAAAATCAAAATTATGTAGTAAGGTGGATGGGGTTGAACCCAAAACCTCTAGTCTGGGTGGGATAAAACATCGTTATCACTTGAGTGACACACCCAATATATATATTTTTAAATTAAAATTAAAATTAAAAATTATATTTTACAAATTTAATAGCATACTCATCGGGTGGCACACATCTATTAGTACTATTATAAAATGAAGGCTTCCCATTGTGTTAAGACAATGTGACATTTTGATTTTCAAAATACTTTTTAAGCCATTTAAAATACAAAATTATATAGAGAGAAGGTGGGAGCTCGAACCCATAACCTTCAATCTAAAACCGCTTGAGCGAGCAACACACAATAAATATATTTTTAAATCAAAATTTAACCATATATTTTACAGACTTAACAACACATTCTCCTTTGGGTAGGCACACATGCACTAGGTATTATATGTTGTAGAGACCTTAATTTTAAGAAATCATATTCTAAAGCCTAAGTTTTCGATTAGCTCTATTTCAACTCCTCATTTTGCCAAACTTTGAAATTAGGAACCGAATATTTTTTTAATATTATTTAGTTAAAGTAAATATTTGTATACTATTTTATAATTTAGAAATAATCCCTAACACTTGAATTTATTTCATGTTAATCCTAAGTTTATTATTAATTTTAGTATTGCATTTATTTCTTTTTCTTTTTCTTTATTTTATTGTATTCTTGTACTATGTTCTTATGTATATAATTTTGAACATGGAGAAGAGAGGGTGGCTGGCCAAGAGGGGGGAGAAATTTTTTTTGGTGGCTAAGGAAAATTAAAAAAAAGGAAAGAAAGAAAGAAAGAAAGAAAGAAAGAAAGAAAACAAAGTCACGCACAAATTGTCAATATCCCCAAATCATAGAACCATATTTTGTACCCCATTTTCAAACCCAACAAGACCCCAACTAAGCTCCTAATTAAGTATGCTTAAAGCCCTAATCAACCTCCATCTTATTTCATTCCAAATAAATCACAACTAATTCCATCAATTTTCAACCAAGGACAATAAAGACTTTTCACCATTTTTTTGTCTATAAATAAGAAAGAACCCCATATTCTCCTACCTATTTTCACTAAAGAGAGATGCAGGAAGAAAAAAAAAAAAAAAAAAAAAAAAAAAAAAAAAAAGGAGAGAAGGAAGAAAAGAGAAGAGAAGAGAAACAAGAAGAAACGAAAAATAGAAAGAAAAAGTTTGAATTTGCATTGTAAGACCACACCTCTCCTCCTTTTCTTGCTTCTTTATTTTACTTCTTGATGATAATATATATATATATATGTGTGTGTGTGATATTATATGTTGATATTCTTGTATGATCATGTGTTGTGTTAATATATATAATATATATCAAACAATATATTATATATATAATATTCTATCCATATCTTTTGTCATATACATAGAATATTCTGCAAATCATATCTTTGTATATTTGATTTTCCTTCCTTCTACAACACCTTTATGAAGCACTATAAATAGTGCTAGTTATTGTATTGTTGAATCATCAATTGAATTTATAATTCTTTCTGTCACGATCCACCCCGGTACCTAGACTTAGATTCGCAACTAGTTAAATTTTAAAATTTTTAAGATTAATTTGAAGTAACTAAATTAAATAATGTAGCGGAATGAAATAAAAGATGTAAATAAATATATGAAACATACATGGAAATTATTATTTATGTAACATAAGTCAGATAATAATTACAAATAAACATGAAAAAAAAAAGAAAAGAAAAAGAAAAGAAGCATGTTGTTCATATCAAATCTGGGTCCTGATTAATGGGGTAAAACCATTCTTCATTACGTTTCTTCACTTGAAAGAGTTTTAACAGTTATAAGCATATGACATAGTGATGAATATTATACTATGAGCATAAGGGTATACAAATCACCATGGATAATTATTTAGGCTAAATAATTAATAATTTGGTTTGAATAAATTATTTTAAATAACAGATATATAATACAAAAATCGTATATGCAAAACAATCATAACCACGATACAGAACAGAACAAAGGGTCAATGGATCCATGACAGATAGAGGGTTACGAAGTGACTAATCAGAGGGTCAATGGTTATTTAAGTCCCTTAAGACATGAGACCTCTGTGGTGGTACTTATAAAAATAAATGGTTATATACTCATTAACAAATAAATTTCAAACCTTAAACAATCATATCCATGAGTTTTAATTTTAAATAAGCACGGCTCATAAAATGAATAACATAATTGAATGTTAATATAATTGAAAAAAAAAAAACGCGATTTGCATAAAATAATTCATAAATAATAAAATAATTTATGACTACTTAAGGTATAATATAATTCACCTTAAAATTGACTCCTACTATTTTTTTCCTGATCCCTCCGAGTTCCACCTTCTCCTACTATTTCGTTTATTTTTTTATATATTTTTTTGATTTTATGTTCATTTGCTATAGTCTCAGCTCCTTATATAGTTGGCTACTCGTGCTGATTCACTATAGCTAAGGTATATAGGTATCATCTCTAGCCCCTTAGGTTTACCACGTTGCTTGTCTCACTATTTGCCACATCTTTGTTTCAAGATCAGCCAATCTCTTTGGCTTACAGCTCATATCACTTACTCTTAATTCTACTTTGGCCCACATAAGTTACTAATTGCATGGTTATGTTTGGTTTGGCCAAAAAATATACTAATCACATTGTTATGTTTTGGTAATAATAATGCCCCTAATTTACATTTTAGCACATATAACTATAAAATTAAATATTTTATTTTATTAAAATTTTATTTTATTTATTTATTATTTTTATTAAATTAATTAAACAATTGGGGTATCACATTTCTCTCATCCTAAATAAAACTTTGTCCTCAAACTTGTCGTACCTTAGTTTTTGAAAGGGTGTGGATATCGGGACCTCATTTGATTTTCAGTTTTCCACGTAGCTTCTTCGACACGATGATTCTACCATGACATTTTTACCAGAAGTATAGTCTTGTTTTAGAGAATCTGATCACGTCGGTCAAGGATCTGTACTAGTTACTCTTCATAAGAGAGATTGTCTTGAACTTCTAGGTTTTCGTGATCAATGACATGTTCTGAGTTTTGAAGATATTGCCGGAGTATTGATACATGAAATACTAAACATTGGACAATTCTGGTGAAAGGGCAAGATGGTATGCTACAGGGCTAACCCTTTTCAGTATTTCAAATGGGCTGATGTAACGTAGATTCAATTTTCCTTGTTTTCCAAATCGAATGACTCCCATTGTTGGTGAGACCTTTAAGAAAACATGTTCTCCTACTTGAAACTCCAAATCCCGTCTCCGTGTATCCACATAGCTTTTTTGGAGGCTTTGGGCAGTGTGAATTCGTTGCTAGATGAGTTGAATTTTATCATTGGTTATCTGCACAATTTCTAGACCTAACAACTTTCGGTCACCTATCTCTGTCCAACATATAGGTGATCGACATTTTCTCCTATACAGCGTTTCATACGATGCCATTCCAATGCTTGCTTGGTAACTATTGTTATAAGCGAATTCTGCTAATGGTAGATACTCGTCCCAATTACATTGAAGATCTAATACGCATACCTGCAACATGTCCTCCAATGTTTGGATCGTTCTTTCGAATTATCCATCGGTTTGCGGATGATAAGCGGTGCTAAACTTTAGTGTTGTTCCCAAAGCTTCCTGTAAATTGTTCTAGAATTGAGATACGAATTGAGGGTCTCAACCAGATACAATTGATACTGGGACACCATGCAATTGAATGATCTCCTTGATATATAAAGTGGCAAATTTGTTAAGAGAGTACATGACTCTAACGGGTAGGAAATGTGCTGATTTCGTTAGTCGATCTACTATGACCCATACTGCATCGTTCTTTGAGGTTGATTGTGGTAATCAAATAATGAAATCCATGGTAATGTGTTCCCATTTCTATTCAGGAACATGGAGTGGTTGTAGCAGTCTTGCAGGTCTCTAATGCCTTGCCTTAACTCGTTGACATTGGAAACATTTGGAAACATGGCTTGCTATGTCTCTCTTCATTCCCGTCCACCAATAATGCTCTTTCAGATCGTGGTACAATTTCGTATTTCCAAGATGAGTTGCGAATATCTGGAATGTCAGGTACACATTCGGTTTCGAAACTTTAGTACCCCATTGTTTATGGTAAAATCAGAATTGGGCGTACTTCCTTGCTTATCATATTTTTTCTTCAAAAGCTTGTCCTCACATTGACGTGTCATAATTTCATTGACTATCGTAGGTTCCATGACTATATTAGCGAGAAATCCATTAGCCTTGTGTGGAACCAACTCCAAGTCCAGTTTTTCTAAGTCTCCAGTAAGTGATTCATTGTCAGTGAGGAAGTCTGCCAAACTTTGGGTGGTTTTCCGACTCAATGCATCTGCTACCACGTTAGTCTTGCCTGGGTGGTCTTGAATTTTCACATCATAATCTTTCATAAACTCTAACCACTGTCATCACCTCATGTTTAGTTCCTTCTATGTAAACAAATATTTAAGACTCTTGTGGTTGGTGTAAATTCCGCATGTTACTCCGTAGAGGTAATGGTGCCAAATTTTAAGAGCGAAAATCACCGCAGCCAATTCCAGATCATACGTTGGGTAGTTCTTCTTGTGAGTCTTTAGTTGACATGAGGCGTATGAAATAACCTTCCCATCTTGCATAAGTATGCAACCCAGTCCATTATATGAGGCATCGCTGTAGATTACAAATCCATTCGTTCCAGTAAAGAGTGCCAATATGGACACTGTCACAAGTCTATTTTTTAACTCCTAAAAGCAATGTTCTTGTTTATCTGTCCACTCGAACGGTGTGTTTTTCTAGGTCAATTGAGTCAATGGTGACGCAATTTTTGAGAAATCTTGAACGAAATGTCGATAATATCTTGCCAAACCCAAGAAACTCGGAACTTCAGATACATTAGTGGGTCGCGCCAATCCATAATAGCTACAACCTTCTGTGGATCGATGGAGATGCCGTTCTTGTCAACCACGTACAAGGCCAGAAATGTACGCTAGAGACCCAAATTCACTTTTCTTTAATTTGGCATAAAGTTTGTGATCATGTAGTGTCTGCAGAACTGGTCGTAAGTGTTGTTCATGGTCTTTTAATGTTTTAGAGTATACGAGAATGTCATTAATGAAGACAATAACGAACTCATCGAGATAGGGTTTGAATACTTGGTTCATGAGGTCCATAAAGGTCGCTGGAGCGTTTGTGATGCCAAATGGCATGACAAGAAACTCATAATGTCCATAATGTGTTCTGAAGGCAGTCTTCTCAATGCTTTTGGCTTCGACCTTCACTTGATGGTAGCTAGACCTTAAGTTGATCTTCGAAAATACTTGAGCACCTTGAAGTTGATCAAATAAGTCATCAATTTGCGGCAAAGGGTATCAATTTTTGATGGTAACCTTGTTTAATTCTCGATAATTGATGCATAATCTCATTGTACCACCCTTTTTCTTTACAAATAGCACTGGAGCTCCCCATGGTGAGGTACTTGGTCGTATGAAACCCTTGTCGAGCAATTCCTGAAGTTGCGTTTTCAATTATTTTAATTCCACTTTCGACATACGATAAGGGGTTTCTGATATTGGTTGTGTACTATGTTGAGTTTCAATGGTGAATTTGACTTCTTGGTTAACTAAGGTACCAGGTAAGTCTTCAAGAAAGATGTTAGGAAATTCCCGAACTGCGGGTATTGAATCAAGTGTTGGGTTTATTTGTTGAGTGGTGACCATATAACAAATACAACCACAACAACTTTTTAGAAACTCTAATTCTTTAGAAACAAGTTCATGCTGGTCAGGTAATCGGAGAAAGACCTTTTTGGTTGTACATTCGATAGAGGCATAGTTGGTAGCAAGCCAATCCATTCCTAAGATTATGTCAAAACTACTAATGCGGAGTGGAATCAGATCCACATACAAGGTTTCATGTTTTAGGTATATGGCACAAGACTTGTATACCTTCGTACTAAGTGCGGAAACACTAGATGGAAATGACACAAATAATGCATATCCCAAAGGTTTAGATGTTGATGTCAATTTGGGGGTAAAGTGTGGAGAAACAAAAGAATGATTTGATCTATAATCAATGAGAATATGAGCTGAATGACCGTATATAGAGAGTGCACCTGACACAACGTTTTCCGTAGTATCGGGGTTTCCAGGTACTAAAGCAAAAGCTCGCCCTTGTTGCTTCTATTCCTTCATCCCTTCTATGGTTGTTCCGAGTTTCTGAATTGGTTTAGGGGTACCTATCACAGAGTTGGTGAATTTTGGACAATCTTTCACCAAATGGCCAACTTGGCCATATCTATAACATGCTCCTATTACCCGATCGCACTGTCACCAATGAGCTTTTCTGCAACTCGGACAACTTGGCATGGTGCTGCCCCTAGGGATAATAGAACTTTGATTAGCCGAACCAGTTGAGCCAGTAGGTCCGATATTCATTTTATTTGGTGGAGCTGCCCTAGATCCTCTTACTGGTTCCCAAAATCGCTTCTTTTGACCTATTCTGCCCGAACGTGATGCTTTAATTCATTTCTCAGCGATGTATGCCAGATCTACCACATTCGCATAGGTTGGTAGTTTCAAAACCTCAATCTTGTCTTTGATTTCAACATCCAATCTTGCTTTGAACTTCCTAGCTTTCTGGGCTTTTGTTGGAATAACATATGTTGCAAATCGCGCCAGCCGGTGAACTTACTTTCATATTTTGCTATCGACATTGTTCCTTGCTTCAAATGTAGGAACTTCGACGCCTTCTGCTCCTATAGTGATTCTGGAAAGTATTTTTCATAGAATACTACTAGAAATCTAGCCCAAGTCACGATCTCTTCCTTTTCTAAGATGAGAAGCCACCATTCTTGCGCATCCTCTTTAAGAATGAAAGTGGCGAAGGATGCCTTCTGTTCTTCTGTGTAGGGTAGAGCACGAAAAATCTTTTCCATTTCTTTAACTCAAGCTTCAGCTAGCAATGGGTTTGAGTCTCTTGTGAACGTGGAAGGTTTCAGGTCTTCGAACTGTTTAATCATAGTTGGCCCTTCGCGATGTTTCGGTAATCCATTAGTTACATTGTTTTGCAAAGCTTGCAAGAAACCAGCAACAGCTCTTTCCATAATCTTTTCCATTGGATCGGCTTCACTGGATGATGATCCGGTACCATTTCCATTGTTAGCCATAGCTATAAAGTAACAGTTTTAATAAACGTGGTGCACGATTTCTATTAATTATCATCTACCTACTACTTTCACATAATTAAGCACAGTTCACAAAACATTATACATAAAAACACCGATTTTATTTATGCATAATGGTGTTGATACATTACTTATAGTTACATCAAGTTAGTGCCTAACCCTCTATGACAAAATGGGTTAGAACTGGGTCATGATCAGCTCACTTGTACATCAAAAGAAAAAAAGAAAAAGAAAAAACAAAAGAAAGGATCTTATTCTCAGGATTTTAAACTGGAAATAACCATGGGAACTATAGTTGCATATGGTGCTCAAATTCCCAGCCACTCTGCTCAATGCCAAAGCATAACCATACCACCTCCATTTGGTAAATGAGAATGCCTGCCTCGTAACTCCATAGTTGACGTCTCGTGATATGTACTGGTACTTTTACATACATCATAAAATCACTAAAATCAACCGTCTAGGTGTCAATAAGGTTTTGAGGGGGAGGGACTCCTGCTCACAAATGGTCACTTAAAAATGCATTCCCTCTTCAAGCCATGAATTCTGGAGGCAAGGGTGCCACTAAGAAGCAAGGGTACCCTTGTCCTAAGTCCATGCCTACTACCCTTGTCCTGAGTCCATGCTTACTACCCTTGTCGGTTCCAAAAAACTTGTGTACTCATGCCATTAACCCTCCACCATAGTAGTTCTACTTCCGTGGGGATTGCTCGTAGGTATACCGGTCTACCCATCAGTCGGTTCAGGGTTGGCTTTGCATGTCTAACTATTTCCTCAGAGTCCTCCATTTCTTCTGGCAGGTCTGGGACATTGTTGTTATTCTAAAAAATCCTCTCGAACTCTGGTGCATCGGGTTCGTACCAAAGATAGTCACCGAAATTGAGTTCCGACATTTCTTGCACCACATGATGTCTAAACTCAATTATGGAACGAATAAGAAACTATACCCATAATGGCTAATGTATCCTAACAATTTAAAATTTTCCTTATCCTATTTTCTAATAGTACGCATATCTTTTACCTCCATTGGGTTTTTTTTTTTTTTTTTTTTTTAATTTTTTTTAACCTATTGCTCTGATACCACATTTTGTCATGACCCACCCCGGTGCCTAGGGCTGGATTCGCAACTAGTTAAATTCTAAAATTTGTAAGATTAGTATGAAGTAACTATATTAAATAATGCAGCGGAATGAAATAAAAGATGTAGGTAAATATCTGAAGCATACATGAAAATTGTTATTTATGTAACATAAGTCAGATAATAATTACAAATAAACACAAAAAGAAAAAAAAGAAAAGAAAATAAAATAAGCATGATGTTCATATCAAATCTGGGTCTTGATTAATGGGTTAAAACCATTCTTTCTTAAACAGCTATAGACACATGGCAGAGTGAGAAATATTATACTAAGAGTATAAGGGTATACAAATCACCATGGATAATTATTTAGGCTAAATAATGAATAGTTTGGTTTGAATAAATTATTTTAAATAACCGACATATAATACAAAAATCGTATATGCAAAACAATCATAACTACGGTATAAAACAGAACAGAGGGTCAATAGATCCATGGCAGACAGAGGGTCATGAAATGACTAATCAGAGGGCCAATGGTTATTTAAGTCTCCAAAAGCATGAGACCGTCAGAGGGTCACTAAAATGACAATTCAGAGGGCTGATGGTTATTTAAGTCTCCAAGGTATGGGACCTCCATGGTGGCACTTATAAAAATAAATGGTTATATACTCATTGTCAAATAAATTTCAAAACTTAAACAATCATATTCATGGGTTTCAATTTTAAATAAGCATGGCTCATAAAATGAATAACATAATTGAAAAAAAAAAAAAAAAACGTGATTTGCATAAAATAATTCATAAATAATAAAATAATTTATGGCTATTCAAGATATAATATAACTCACTTTAAAATTGACTCCTACTATTTTTTTTCCCGATCTCTCCGAGTTTCACCTTCTCTTACTATTTCGTGTTTTTTTTTTTGTTGGCTATAGTCTCAGCTCCTTATATAGTTGGCTACTCATGTTGATTCACTCAAGGTAAGGTATTTAGGTACCATCTCTAGCCCCTTAGGTTTCCCACGTTGCTTGTTTCACCATTTGCCACATCTTTGTTTCAAGATGAGCTAATCTCTTTGGCTTACAACTCATATCACTTAATCTTAATTCTACTTTGGCCCACATAGGTTCTAATTGCGTGGTTATGTTTGGTTTGGCCCAAAAATATACTAATCACATTGTTATGTTTTGGTAATAACAACTAATTTACATTTTAACATGTATAACTATAAAATTAAATATTTTATTTTATTTAATTATTATTTTTATTAAATTAATTAAACAATAGGAGTGTCACATTTTCTCTCCCTCTCTTGCTTTATTTTTCTCTTTTAATGGTGTTAGAGCTATGGCTCTCTGATTAATTTGTCTATTTCCACTACTTCTATAGCATTGCTAAAATATAAGCATTGCTCTTATTTATCCAAGCTTTTCTGAATATCAGTCACTATCAATTCATTAGATTAGTTCTCTAAACAGCCCGTTTTTTGTACTAGCAGTTTCGTCTCCTCTGTACGAGTCCACCAATACCAACTGTGTCCAGAAAAGCCTTGCACGCGCCCTCACGCACCATCACAGGATCTGCGCGAGAGTTTTCGCTTGCCATTTCTCCAAACGCGCCTGTGGACGCCATGTCTTTTTGGGTATATAGCGTGTTTTCACACTAATGTTGTACCAACTTTCTATCCTATATCGATAGAATCGCCACTTAATTTTATGTGAAATTAAGAAATCTTTAACAATGAAAACTAAGCAAAAGACTTGATCCATCACAACCAAATAATCAAGGTTTGGGAACTAAGGTATGAAAGGGGAAGATCTTTAAATGATGCACCCCCTTTCGCCCAATCAAGTGATTGACATTTGCTAATATTCTATTTTATGAGATTAATAATTAATTATTTCACAAAATCCATTATGAAACCCTAATCCATTATTAACCTAAAACTAGACGATTTGAATAAAAAAAAATCACTTAGTTTAGATCTAAAGATTAAAGCCATACTTCATAAACCAAGGATTTTTCAACAAAAAGAGAGATTTAACATCACATGGCCATAAACATGAACTAAACTAAGCAATGTTCACGAAAACATCTAAAACAACTAGTTTTACACAAAAATGCACGTAGACTTGAATTATTGAAACACAATGCAAACACAACCAATATGAAAAAAAGGAAACTTGCTTGGATTCCACCACCATGCGTCAAGCCATGCAAGATATGAATAAAATAATATACACAAACCTAAACATGCTACTAAGCACACAAATATGAACCTAAGCCTGGTTTGAGGTTACTAATTATGATTTAATGCAAATAAAACACCTAACAAGAAAATAATCGAAACATGCCGAATATACAATGAAAAAATTGATCTACATGTATGATTATGTCATAAATAAGCTAACCTAAACATGTTGTTTGTAAATTAAACAAAACATACAAAAATAAAGCAAAAACATGCAAGATCAACTAACCTACATGATGATTATAATAGAATAATATGCTAACTATGATTACATACTGAAAATTTAAGTAGATAGATATTGAAAGTAAATAATAATAGAAACTTACTTGTTGGTTTGAATCAAACCGAAGAAGAAGCAAGAAAAGATGAGAAGATTTGCTTGAAAGCTTCCCTCAGGTTATAGCTTCCCTTTGACTTAATTTCTTCAACCCCAGGTGCAATTTGATGTGTTGAAGCTATTGTAGGGTTATGATTTTGGATTTAAGGCTAAGGTGGTGTGTTTGTAACTCTAGATCACTTAAAAAGCTCTAAAAAAATTACTCAAAGTGTTGGCCCTTTGAAAGAGGGGGTAGAGACTCTATTTATAGGCAAAGAGCAGCCTTGGAGAACACCTTAGGTCATGCTAGGGTTGCCCTATTGCTTTCCCTTCCTGTATCCAATACAGTTGAAACTGGATTATGGGCATCTTAAGAAGGTACAGGCATACATACCATGTGCAGCCGCACAACTAAGTTGCGGCTGCACAACACACACCAGGTGTTGTCTTGGATGCCTAGGTGCGAGTTTTCTTGCCTTTGGCTTGCATGTAACCCAAGTACGTCCGGATTGCCTCTCAATCAATGTTTTTGATACAATAGTCACGAATTTTGAAAAGTATCATCAATCAAAGTTCAATCGAGCTTCCCTCTCTTCCTTGGGACTAGATAACTAAGTTTTGGCCAAAAACGTGTTCAAGGGTAAAATGGTCATTTTCACAAAAGATGATTTTGGTGAAAATGAGGTAATACAATAGCTTGTGACAATTTATTTATAGGGATGAAGTAATTACCATTTTATCATTGGGAAGCTTTCAAGTGCCTAAAATCTTAGGCAAAATTTTATTTCCACACACCTAATTACTTTAGTGCACATCATTTCCCAGTGTACACACTTATTAATTAATTTTTCTCAATCCATACACTAAATGTTTCAATTATACTCTTCACTCATACCATCGTACACACACTACCTCAACCCTCTTTCTACACACTTGTTGAGTAGACCCATTGCTTCTAGACTTGTTGAAAATTGTAGACCCACATTACTACGCTGACACATATTGAAGACCACAATCAAAGTGAAGTGAAGACACTGTTCTCTATTGAAGACCTCCATTCCATCAAAGAAGGTGAGGCATCTTTCCATTTCGTTACTGCATTTACCATTTTGTTATTGGATTTACCATTTCCAGATTTCTGTGCACACCATTGCCATAAAACTGTCATTTTTTCTTTTAAGTTTAGAGGTTTGGGACTTTTGGCACTGGTTTTCCAAAATTATATATTTAATTCAAAAATTTACTTCCAAATACAATTGCTTAATTCAACAATTTAGTTTCGAAAAAAATAAATAAAAAACTCTATGGTTAATGTCCGAATTTAATAAAGTATTTTGGTTCTGTATACCAAAATTGATCAATTTGTTTGACATTTGATTTCCAAATCATGTATTTTTTTTGACCCTGAAGTTTCGATTTATTTATTTATTTGACCAAGTTACATAGGCCACCAAGATTGGATGGACCTTAGGTTCTTTTATGTTTAAAGAATCAGAGGACTGGAGTGCTGTTGAGAGTTTGATTTTGTGAATGGGAGTTGAAGCAAATCTATGGTAGTGCACTAACATGGAAGCCAGTATTATTGACTGAAATTCATTCTATCATTTTATTCTTTTAGGTCTTTTTTCCCCTTTCGGTTCCTCTTTTCCAACAATTTTATTTTATGGATGTGTTTATTTATTTTATTTTTTTGTGAACTTCAATACACAACAATAGATAAATAAACTGTATAGGACTAGTATTCCAACACTAGATAAATAAAATAAAACAATATAAATGGTAACTATTACCATTAGTATTGTTAGCACAACTAATTGTTATTGCTATGTTGGTTGATGACTACAATTTGACTGTTTCATTGTATTTTTATTAGAGTTTTTCACCATAAATGCTTTATTGGATGAGAACAGTTTTCCTTATGTAGATGGATGTCGGTCCTAGTTAACATCGGTCAGTAACAGCTATGAATAGAAGACTCTGTGAATTAGAGAATGCTAAACATGGACGTGGATGTAGATGTGGACGTGCATGTGCTCGAGTGCATGATGATGATGATGTACACATTGCCATGGATGATGATCCTATACATGATGCACCAGTTATGAATGATGACCTTATTGGTGATGATATTGATATTATTGATGAAGATATCGTTACTGAGCCATTTTTGGGAGGGCCAACTGATCCATTAATCCTTAAAAGTTTTAAAAGTTAGGTTGCTATAGCTATTTGGAATGGTGCTGATGAAATGGGGGCCTTGAAGTGTCATAATCACTCGACTAAAGTTCGTTTGTGGCTATGGTGGGAACAAGGCAATAACGCTACATTTGTAAACATTGTGGAGATGTCAAGACTTGCACACTTAGCTCGTTGCCGCATTACTTCGCCAACAAAATTGTTGTGTCCAGTTTTGTTGAGAGATGGCAACTAGAGAGAAACACCATCCATTTGACTGTTGGAGAAATGAGTATCACATTGGACGATATCGCCACTATCCTAGAGCTTTCCATTGTAGGCAAATCTATTAGTGTGCATAAGTTGTCAGAAAGGCGGGCCATTGCATTAGTAGTTAATACCTTGGGAATTGATGAGCAAGGGGTCAGACATGAGATGTCTAGTGCTAGGGGCAATTCAGTGAGGCTTGAGTGGTTGAGGGCTGTAGGATGTTTTTGGGGGTACCTGAGCTCAAGTTTAGACTCCTGATCTCCTGATCTAGTTTCACGAGTTCTATGTGAAACAGAAAATGAGAGTGCAGATCTAGCAACTTTATAGAAAATCCATTTATTGCAAAATATGCTAGAAATGAATTATATCACCAGATTTTAGAGTTGCCACCTAATCTTTTCGAAAAAACTAGGAAACCTGTGACTCGTGCCAAAAGCCACTGTTCGTCATAACCAAAGATACCTCAATTCAGGACCTTAGGTATGAGAGGGAAATGTCATAAATTGAGCACCCCATTCATTCGATCAAATGATCGGTCTTTACTAAACCATTATATGAGTTTTATGTATCACATATGCTCAGGTTCTGATTATTATTATTTAGGGTAAACTACTAATAGGTCCTAATAGTTGGACTTAATTCCCTTAAAGTCCTATTGAAAATAAGTCCTAGTACAATCGTCACTAAAAATAATTTTTTGGATAATTTTTTACATATATCGCTAAAAATTGACAATTAGTGACTTCTTCTTGTCACGGTTTTTATAAATTATCACTAAAACTTACAATTAGTGACATTTTTTTGTGACGATTTTTTTAAATTGTTGTTGAAAGTTGAAAATTAGTGACTTTTTGTGACAATTTTTTTAAACTGCCGCTAAAACGTATAATTAGTGACATTTGTTATGACAAAATTTTCAAATTGTCACAATTAGTGACGTTTTTTAATAGTGTATGATGAAAAATGCCATTAATTATCATAGGACCTATTGGACAATAAGTCCACTTAATAGGACCTACATGTAAGTCTCCCTATTATTTAATGCTAAAATTACTATGTGAAGCAAACAAGTATAGATCATGCCACTTATTTTGGTATGTTTTGATTTCATGCATTTTGAGAGGTTTTTAAAGAAATGTACAACTCACTAAAAAAAATAAAAAAAAAATAAAAAATTGAGTTCACATGCATATCAATCAATATCATTCCAACCTTTATCCACTGGCATCCAAAGAGATATATCACTAAGTACGTAGCCTTATAGTAAGATGCTAGACACAGTAGTAATATCATACACAACTAGGATGCTACAACTAGAAATGCTCACCTAGTATTCATCCATTGCAAGCTAAAAATAATATGCTATAGACATATGCATGGTCTTATATATAAATAGCTAATGCAATACATACACAAAATGCAACTAAGGATTCCACTATTAACATGTGACAAGTGAATCATCTCACGGCATGAGGTAACACACAAAATCATGTTTTAATTGATAAATCCCACAAATGCAGATGAATCAAATCCAGATACATGAAAAGTGGATGCATATCATGGAAATGATAAATAAAACATGATGCTTAACAACATACATGAAAAGCATAGAGATAAAAGGGTCAGAAAGATGTGGTGTTAGGAGTTATTACAATAATAAATAAGTAGAAGACGTGGGGTTGAGAATTATTACAACAACGAACTGATTCAGCTAAATTAAGCTGAATCTAACAAATCATAGGATAAAAGCAAATAAATTATAAACAACAGCCTCAGAACCCTGGAGATCACCCTTTAGAAGCTACTTTGTTTTGCTATGTTCTTCCTGAAGAAAGGTAAGCTGGTCGGATGGTTTCTTGGCCGGCTGGATGAAAGATCTGAGGGAAACTCTATTTTGTGTAGCAAAGACAAAATAGAACAACACCTGCCAAAGTGTGCTTATTCTTTCTACCTTATTCTCTCACATAAACACTCAAGAAAGAGGTAGAGAGGCCTTAACCCCTAACTAACATCACATGATATCGACAATATGATATTAAATGAAATAGAAATTGAGGTTGGAAGAAATCATGCCTAAGAAATAGATAGGAACTGTAGACACCCCATTTTTGATTGACCTTAAGACTTGGGCGCCATTGATTGCGCTCCCAATGATGAATTTGTATATGCTTGTCAAATGCTCGAAGCCCTCAACAGAATGCTTCAGCTTTAAGTCTTAAAACTCTACAAAGCTTGTGACTTGTTTTTGGACCAAAAAAGCAGTTTTTCAAGTCTAAACATCCTGTGGGCTGTCGGTCACTAGTGTGGCCTGTCAGCCACTTGTGTGTTTTTTCAGATCTTTTTGTCAGCTGTGCCGACTATTTCCATAGATGCATGTACCAGTCCATACGTGTTTGTATGGATAATTCTGAGGTAGTCTCATGTATTGATATATATATATATATATATGGCTCTCTCTCATTGTTTAAAGGTTAGAAAAATTTAGGAGTAAAAATATTTCTCACTCTCTCTCTCTCTACTATTCTTTCTCTCTCTAGCAAGTTCTTCACTCTTTGCCTATAGACTCTAAACCAAACCTTGTGGTATTTGTGCTGCGGTGCTTTTGAGCTTTCATTTAGCTCTTGAGGGTGTGTAATTGTTGGTTTGTAACTCAAAAAGGGTATCTATCTTCAAGAGGTATAATTCCTAACTTATTTCCCTTCTTTATTTACTATCTTTTCTACTGTTTTTGGACTATTTTTACACTAAATTTCTAGGTTGGAACTTGTGGTTTAAGGCTATTAAGGGTGGAGGGGTGGATCACCCTTCTTTGCACCTAACTTCTTAAGCCTTTGCCCTTGTATTTCCCACATTTCTATTATCTTTTTTTGAGCTTTTTACTACTGAATCTTAGAGGTTTTTTAGAGGCTAAAATCATGTTTTGAAGTCCAAAGATGGAGGGGGTACCCTCCCCTCCTTGTGCTTGCTTACTAGCTTAACTTGCTCTATGTTGTAGCTTACTCTTTTAGCTCTTTTGACTTCAATTCCAGCACTGATTTAGTGTAAATTAGGACTGTTTTTATGTGTTTGTTCCATTCATGCTTTGTATAGTATGCTTGTAATATAATAGTCCTCATAGGTTTGGTGGTTTAGGCCTTAGCTACCAACCTATTTGAGTTGATAGCATTTATTTTGTGCTTTTCTTACTTGTGATCATCTCTTAATCACCTCTGCACCTCTATCATTTCTTGGCCCCTTTTGTGGCCATGAGGGTTGATTCAAACCAATTGCTTGTTTAAGCTAGAGATAGAGGTATTGTGCTTAATGGTTTAATCCTTTTGGGGGTTCATTACCAACGGCATGGTGTCTTTCTCATGCCCAAAACAACTCTTGTGTTTGGTACTTCTCTCCAATAGAGGACTTAAAGCTCATTTTTGGACTAAATGAACTAAGGAATGGAAGGTAATGAAAATGAAGTAATAAAATTAGGACTAAAAGCGATGTAAGATAATAAAGCAAGTTGGTGTTTAATCGGACGTTAATTGAACACATGGAGACTTAGGTCATTTCATACTTGTTAGTGATGAAATGATCCAAGTTTCCAAGGTCAACCACTTCCATTGATCAATCCATGATAGGGAGGAGGTTTTGTTGGTCTTTCCTTACCATTTATTGAAATTGTGTCCCTTGGTTCATAAGTTATCACGCAGTGAAATTGCGTTGATTAATGGCTTACAAATCGAGCCTACCTCTCATTTGAGTTGTTTGATGATAAGGAGAGGCAGGGTGGACAAACATTCCTTGAGAATGCTCTGTTTGTGCTCTGTTGCTGCAGGAAAGAACCAACATTAGTGGCCGGCAAGCCATTTTTACTGGATGACAACCTACTATTAGTGGCTAGCCGGCCATTACTTCTAGGTTGCCGGCCACTTTTGTTAACCAAGCAGTGTGTTGTTTCAGCAGAGTAGAGCTGAAATTGAGGTGGAAAAACAGTGCAATTTTCTAATTGTGCAACAGAGGTATTCTGGCAGCAAAACAGTGGGCTTTTTTGGGTGGAAATCCGAGTGCATGCATAACCATTTCTCACTTCCCGGTGCTGATTAGTTGGAGTAGTCAATTACTTAGCTTAGTTATTTTTTTGGTTGTATTAATTAATTAGTGTAATTAATTAGTTAATTCTAATTTGTAATAATTAGCTAGAATAGTTAATTAATTGTGGTGTTGTAATAATTAGCTAGCATGGTTAGTTTATTTAAATTCGGTTTGTAATAGTTTGTTAAATCGTAGTAATTAGTTAGCTAGTTAGTTTATTCGGACCCTCTTGCGCGAGGGTGAAATTATAATAATGTGCATGCCTTCCAACCCCACATCTTTCTTCCTTTTATTTATTTGCTTAAGATGGTTAGAATAGAACATCATGTTTCATTTAGCATATTCCATGTTTGTATCCACTTGTCTTGCATGCATCAAGGCTCAGTTCATCATGCTAACAAAGCATTGTAGTTTACATACTTTGTTGAATACGTGTTGAAACGCATGCTATCAAATTGATTCACATGTCATAATTAATAGTCGAGTCTATTAACGCATCATTGCATATGTTGCGTTAGTCATGTTGTATTAGTTAGGAGCATGCATGATTTCTATCTATTTTGTTTCTTTTGGCTCGCCTCGGAGTACTAGGTGAGCATTTTTGTGCTTTAGCATATTGCGTGAGTGTGATTGTTGCCATGTCTAGCATGCTTGCGATAAGGCTAATTGCTTAATTGATAAACTGCTTGAATGCCTATGGATGAAGGCTAATTACTTGAATTGGGATAATTTGACTAATGTGCATATGTGATCACTTTTTCAAGTGGTACATATTTGAAACAATTTTCAAACAAACATGAATCAAAGTATTCCAATTTTTGTAAATTAGTCTATACTTGTGTGTGCATCACATAGTAAGGTTTGCCTAATAATCGAACAAGAGCATATAATGTAAATAAGAATCACATTATGATTAGTAGAAGCCAATCTTTGATCGGACGAGTGGGGTGCTTAATTCATGAACTTCCTCTTTTGTACCTAAGTTCCTGAGCCGAGACACTTTGGTGATGACGGATAAGTGGCCTTTGGCACGAGTCTTGGGTTTCCTAAATTTTTTAAAAATATTTAGGTGGCGACTCTATATATGGCAAAGCATTCTATTTTTGGCATTTTGATTCAAAATCGATTTTCCAAAAGATTTGCTGAATTTGGACTCTTTTGTGTTTATCTGTTTCACATTGTACATGTGAGATCAGATTCAGAATCAGATTCAGAACCACCAGAGTTCGAACTGTAGGGCTATCGTATCTAAAAGGAGCACAAAAAGCGAGCTACAGTTTCTAGCGACTCTACTGGAGAATTTAGAGAACTTGACTTGAACTTCATGATGTGAAATTTTATCTACACTTATATGTTCTTTGCATTGCATTTGCATTTGTGCGCTTAAGTCACTGTATTTGCCATTTGCTATTCCTGGATGGTTTGCTGGAGGCTTGCCTAAAAGCTTGCCAAAAGGCTGACTAGTCGTGGGCTTTGTCATGTTGGGAACACAACTCTTGGATCTGGACTACAGCTATACCGTTTGATCCTCCTTTCACTTCTCGGTGTTAGGTGTGAAAGGTATATTAGGCAGTCTTGCTGAGTTACCCTTTTGACCAATTGGCCTAGTGCATATAGTACGCTCTAGTGACCTTTCAAAACTAGGGCATGATGCTCTCCTTTTTTTTAGGATGTTGTGATCTTGTTTGTTTGAATAGTAAAGCTGTAGATCACTCCAAAGCTAAGACAGGGAAACCCTAACCCCTTATAGGGGTGTTTTGAAAGCTTTTATGCAAAATTTGTGCAAAATATGAAATCTTTGGAAATGTGTGATGCAATCCTAGGAGAGTCTTAATCTTGAGGCGATTCCTTTCAAACTTGTGGGTCACATCAGAATCAGAATTTGGGTCAAAATCCAGGGGTTTGTGTTTGATATGGGTGAATTGTCAGCAAGACCGAAACCAGGGCCAAAAATTGTATCTTGCTTTGCTTTGATTGTCATACCTGGTATCCTGATCTGATGGAGCATTTTGTTTGTAATGCTAGGTTTTTCTGAGTAAAAAAAGGAGCAGTACCTAACTCAGCAAAGGCCAAACCCAATCTAACCCAAAAAGCCTTAACCCATCATAGTCTATCCAATCCCCCAAAAAAAACCCACTCAGTAAAAGCCCAGTCCATCTGATCCCTAAAAGGTCAGCTTAGAAAAGATCCAGCCAATGCCAAAAGACCCACTCTAAAAAAGCCCAATCCAGTCAAACCTGTCTAAACTAACCCAGTTCAGATACATCAAGTATAACCGGGTCAACATCCTTGTTAGTTAGCTCTCAGCTTACACCCATCTATTTCCCCGATTGCTAACTGAGCAAACCCGTGATGGCACAGAGCCTGGAAGAAGTTGTGGCCATGATAGCGGCCCTAAACTGGGGAATTTCCATGCAGGATAAGACCAATGCTAAAATGCAATGCCCATCTGGGGCATCTACTACACATCCAGTCCCGGACCCACAGTCGAACTTTGATCCACCTCCGTCAACTGAAGATTTGCAAGGACCAGATCCTCTAGAAAGGTTGGCTTAAGCTCGAGTTTTCTAACCCCTGATGCAGCCTAATGAGGGGCTTTATCCCCTTGATATTAATGAGCTCGACCCGACCTTGTTAAAAATTGCTAACCTTGAGAAGTAATTTAAAAAGACACAAGGACTTAACTCCATTCCTAACATTGAAGATGGGTATATCGAGGCTATTGTAAGGCTCCCAGATAGATTCAAAATGCCACACATTGACCATTTTGACGGGTCTGGAGATCCTATGGTACGTATCCGGCTTTTCTTGGAGATCAAAGAGTACTGAAGACTCCTCTTCTACTCATAGAATAAGGGTGTTTCCACCCCTTTCCATGTTCAAGATAGAACAAGAAGAGAGTTTTTAACATTTTGACCAAAAATCTCTTACTTTACTTCCAAGAGAATAATGAAAAAAATGAAATCCAATAACTCTCTTAACACCAAATTTGAAGAATCATCCAAATAACTCTATGTAACAATCACAACTATTCATTAGAATTGAGTATGAATTTAAGCATATGAGCCAACACGCTTGAATGATAAGACATGCGATAAGAGAGTGTATGAGAATGAAAGAAGCTAAACTACATAATCAAACTTATGTATGAGTGGCTATTTTCTAACTCCCTTCACATCTACAAGGTTCCAATTAACACATTTATATGCAACAACAATGAATCATAGCACTAAAAAGCAAGAAAAGAGTACAAAAGTATAGAAAAATAAAAAATAATCAACTTAATGGATGAGTGGCTATATCCTAGTTCCCTCTTCATCCATGAAGACCCATCACATGATTACAATAAGCTAACAGTAAGATTCAAAGCTCGATGATCAGAAAAGAGGGAGAAAAAGTGAAAGAAAGTGCAAAAGTTCACCTCTTTAAGAACAGGAATAAGCTTTCTTGTTATCAAACCCTTTTCTTAGCACTCTCAAAGCTCTTGAAGATGGCTTAGAATCTCAACAAGAAGTTTTAAGTTCAAGCTTCAATGGTGTTTGATTGGTGGGTGTGTGAAGAGAGAAGTGGAGAAGTTGTGAGCTTTTGGTTCAAGCCTTTGGAAAATTTTCTAACCTTTTAAAAGTGAAGTGGAGATGTGTATGTATAGAGTTTTGAGGCTGTAACAATCCCGAATTGTGATTAGCCACTAATCTATGATTAAGAGTACCTAATCAGTAATTAAGAAGAAATTATGAATTAATTGCATGTGTAATGCATTGTTTGTGTTTATATCTGTCTGCTGTAGGAATATCTGTTTGTATTTCTGCTTTGTTTTGCGAATTGAAGGTTTTTCAGCATCCGATCACGAAATTAACTTGGTTTATGTGTTATTTAGAATTTTTAGGATTTTATGGTAGGTTGAATTTAATTTCGATTTGGAATGAAATTATTAGATTAAATTCGATTAGACTTAAGCTTAAGTATCTCCTTTTAATTATACTTGATTAATTAGCCTATATAAGGCATATACTTAACTCTAGACTCATTAAACACTCTTATTCCTTCACTCTTGAGCCTAAAAAAATGTAAGAAGAGAGGGAGAAGAGGAGATTGAAGCTTAAGGAAGGAAAAAATGGAGGGATTGCTAGTCAATTAAAAGAATTAGAAGAGTTGTGAGAAATTCCTAGAATTCAAAGAATTGAGAACTCTAGGTAAGAATTGTGTTCCTAAAATTTTGTATTCAAGACATTAGAGTAAGAATTCTAGAGATTAAAGTGTTTAAACATGAGGATTAAGCTAGAAATGAAGGAATTTAAGTCATACCATGCATGCATGCATATTTTCTTACATTTTGAGCTTGATTTTCAAGAATTCTCACATCCATGTAGCAATTGTATCTTAGTTTTGGGAATTCATCATGTGATCCATCATTTTACCTTATTTGATCATGATTTGGAGGCCTTGAATTCAATTCATTACATGCATGTTATGCTTTCAAAGTTTCAAGTTGGATTCTAGACAATTGATTTACTTTTGGGCCTTGATTTTGTATAATAATCTTTAATTCATGATGTTTTGTAAGTTTACAAGTATTTTATCAAGTTTTAGGCCCAAAAGGATGTGTTTTGTTGGTTTGAATATGAGTTTTGAAGCTTTAAGAGCAATCTGAAAATTCTAGAATTCTACATCTTCGCTTGAGTGACAGAACTTGCGCTTGAGCGACCACACTCACATTTGTACCTCCGCTCGGGCGAAGAAGTCTAAGCTCGAGTGTAAAATTCATACTCCCAAAAGTTTTACAAAATTTTGTAGATCGCTTGTAGCTTGCTTTTTGTGCTCCTTTCCGATAGGATAGCCTTACAGCTCAGACTCCCGTGGTTCTAAATCTAATTTCACAAGTGCAATATGAAATGGATAACACAAATGAATCCAAATCTAGCAAATCTTTTGGAAAATCGATTTTGAATCAAAATGCCAAAAATGGACTGCTTTGCCAAATTACAGAGTCGCCACCTAAATATTTTTGGAAAATTTAGAAAACCCGACATTTGTGCAAAAGGCCACTTATCCGTCATCACCAAAGTGTCTCGGCTCTAGAACTTAGGTATGAGAGGGGAAGGTCATGAATTGAGCACCCCACTCACCCGATCAAAGATCAGTCTATACTAATCATGATGTAATTTTTATTTACATTATATGCTCTTGTTCCAATTATTAGGCTATGTTTACTAGGTGATGCACACAAGTATAGACTAATTTGCAAAAGTTGGAACATTTTGATCTTATGTTTGTTTTGAAAAGTGTTTGAATATGTACCACTTAAAAAAAGTGATCTCATATATACATTTAAACAAATCATCCCAACTTAAGCAATGAGCCTTCATCCACAGGCATTCAAACAGGTATATCACTTAAGCACTTAGCCTCATGGATATGCTATATATGGCAACAATTACATGCATGCAATATGCTAAAGCAATAAACACTCACTTAGTACTCCAAGGCACGCCGAAAGAAATAAAATTATTAGAAAAAAAAAAATGTATGATCCTAACGATGCAAAATGACTAACACATACGAATTGCAACTAATAGGCTTGGCTATTAACATGGCATGTGATTCAACTCACGGCATGCAAGAGAGCACGTATTCGAGAAAAGAATTTGAAATTGACATTGGTTAGTCTAATGAGCCGAACCCGTATGCATGCAAAACAAATGGATGCAAGTCATAAAAAATGCAAAGTAAACATGATGCTCTATGCTACCCATCATAAGCGAGTAAAGAAAAGGGAGAAAGAAATGGAGGTTGGAAGACATACACAATTATTACATATTTTTCCCTCGTGTAAGAGGGTCCGAATGAGTGTCCGAATTAAAACTAGCTATTACAACACCGAATGATTACTAAACAAATAACTAGCTATCTAATTTATTACAACAAAGACATTAAAGACATTATAACAATACTAATTACAACAATAATGACAACAATATAACATTACAACAATAGGTACAATAATAGTAATTACAACAAAAAATTCACAAGGATCGCATGCACGTCAATGAAGATGGTTTTCAAAAACTGCTCTGTCTGCCTTCTGTGGAACTGCTCTGTTTCACCCTTAACCACTGTCCTTTGTTTCTGCCAAAAGTACTTTGCTTACCAAACATTGGAGCTCGGCTGGCCCCCAATGAGGCCCGACCGAGTCTAAACAAGGTCGGTCGTGCCCTATTTTCTTGTAGAAAAATGTTTTTGTGCTCTGAGGTGAAAACAGTACAGAGAGAGCAGTTTTAAACCATGTTTCTCCCTTCTGCTCTTCTCTACCATGGAGAAACTCAAGAGAAGAACGAATTTGGGTCTGAAACCATCAAATAGTCGCAAGTTGATTACTTGATGATTTTGAACATAGTTGGACAAAAAAAAAATTAATAAATGCAATGAAAGACGACCACCCCTCATTCCTATCATGAAGTTAGCTCAAAGAGGGAGGTAGACATGCCTCAAGATTCACCAAAACATCATGAATTGATATGTGATGACTCTTGACATGATGGACTCGGCATAACGTCCGGCCGAATCCAACCAATTATATTCATCTTCTTTATGTCGGTTTAATCGATTTTAGGTTGATTTTATCTTATCTTTCCATTTCTTTAATCATTTAGTCCAAAAGTGAGATTTAAGTCCACTAAAAGGAGGGAAATGTCAAACAAGAAGTTGTTTTGGGCATGACAGAGATGTAATGCCTTGGTAATGAACCTCCAAAGAGATTAAACGATTAAGCATGGAAGGGTCTCTTTCTCAAGCTTAAATAACACTCGGTTGAAACAACTCTCAAACAAAGAAAACCAAGAAAGGCGGGAGAGTGTAGAAATGATTATGCGAAGTTGATTATTAAAATGAGACTCTTTATATGAAAACTAAGTGAAGAAAGCCATTAACTCGAATGACTTGGTGTCTAAGGCCTAAACAATCGAAGCCATAAGGACTTGCAACACAACAAGCAAAGTATTGAAACAATAAACTATTTGAATGACTTTAAACAACCCTAAACCGCCCCTAAAGTGTAAAAAAAAAGTAGCTAAAGCCATGTTAAAACAGCACAAAACATAGCCAAAAGCAAGGAGGCACAAAGCTAGAAAGCAAGACTAAGGTGGGGTGGCTAACCCCTCCTCTTTCTGGACTTCTAAACCATTTTTTTTAGCCCTTTTAAACTCTGAAAATTAGTGTGTAAGCCAAGAAAATAGTGGTAAAACAAAGAGGATGAGCTATGAAATAGGGTGCAAGAAAGGGTATTAAACCTCTCTACCCTCGGTAGCTCTTTAATCCCAAGTCTCAATACTTGAAATGGATCCGAAACAGTAGGAAAACAAAGGAAAAAGCTAGAACAAGATTGAAATGAAAGCAAGGAAAAAGGTGACAAGCTTATACCTATTGAAGAGAGCAAGCTTTAGTTCTAAACCAAACTTGATTCTAGAGCACTCTCAAGGTTGAATTATGATTCTCAAGGCTCAGCCAAGGCTCCAAGGTTCAGCTCTAAGGGTGTATATGAGGTATAGATATAGCTCAAAGATGATACAATAGCACAAAGTTAGCTTGTAAAGGAAGAATGACCTCTCAAAGACCTTTTTCACTCTTGGAAATTCTTTTAACCCTCAAAACAGAGATATCAGATCGTATTTATAGAATTTGAGCCAAATAGGTCACAAATATCTTCAAAAATAGATAGCTGGCCGATTCTCGCCCAGAACAGTGTTTATTACCCAAAAGGCACAGCCTGCCCCAAATGGCCACGGTCGGCCCCCAAATGAGGCACGGCCGGGCCCAAATATGGCTCCCCTATTCCTCTTTTTCAGGCTCAGTGTAGGTTGGCACAGTGCTATAGGATGGATTTTTATGGTAAACAGCTTGGGTATGAAACGAAAACATTTTTTTAGAGCTAAAAACTGGATTCGTTTGTTGAGAATTTGAACCATTGACAATGTAACTTTCATCATCGAGTGCTTAGAATAAAGCGCCTAAGTCTTGCAGGCGGTCAAAAATAGGGTGTCTACACTGCTCCAGCGACAAGAGTTACGTTCGAGCGAGGACCTTGTTTACTTAGTCTTACGCTTGAGCGATCGTCGAGTTGAAAAATCATGCAACCAGTACTTTTGCAAAGTTTGCAGACCGCTTGAGCGACTGAAGTTGCGCTCGAGCGAAGGCCTTGTTTTCAACAAATTTGACTAAGTGTTTTAAATCACATTTTGGCATCCTCATTGCATCCTAGGCATTCTTTAGCCCTAATTAAGACACAATAATGAGGATAAGACATAGAAACACACTAAGAACGAAACGAAATAAGTTAAGTACTATCTGAGTGTGTGTTTCAATATGTGTATCTGTTATGTTTGTGTAGGTCACGCGCCGTAAGTTATTTGATCTGTTTGCTTTGTCAGTCAGCTTCTAGAGCCATTTGTGAGTAATAACTCAGCAAAACTATATTCAACTTTATTTATTTTCTGTATAATGAAATAAGATCTGTTTTCTGAAATACTATGTTCTATACAATGAATGATCATCCAATTTCCAAAATGTTATTGTGGTATCCTTAGCATCATATGAAATCTGTTAGCTGTTACCCGATATCGGAGGTTCCATTATGAAAGTTAATATGTCTGAAATTTGTTATCCGTACTTGAGGCTCCAATATGGAGCTCGATATCTCATATCTTACGGATTCGGAGGTTCCTTTATGAAACTGGTTACTCATAACCACCATTTGCTCTGTATCTTCTCTGTATCTATTCTGTTAGTGCTAATGGATGTACCACATATGATTAAGCATGAGACTCTGATTTCTGTATATGATGTGAGCATGAATATGAATCTGCTTACCGAATCCGATATGGGACATCATTTAATTAAACCCTTTTACTCTGTTATTATTTACTGGGCTCCCGTTCACTCTATTATTTATGTATGTAGGTGACCAAGCACGTGGCCAGGCTCAATGATGATTGCTTAGAATCGGTTTTGTCGGCCAACCTTTGTGCCTCCCGAAGAGGTTTCAGAAAAGTCAAGTGGTCATGTTTTGTGAGCCATGTTTAAGATCTTATTTTCTTTTTGTGAATCTCAAACAAGTTTCTGTTAATCTGTATATTAGGCTAAGTCCCATTTTAAGTCCCATTTTGGTTTGATCTATATAAGTGTGTGATGTAAGATTAATGTATATATATCGTCACATATATGTGTATAAGGTATTAAATTTCATGTCTCATATATGTCTGCACAACTCAATGGACTATGTATGTTATATATATCTACTTCCGCAACCCCTTATTATGTGTTAATCTGTTCAAAGGCCATCGGTAATCCCAGGATTACTGGCCGATTATAGCACTAAACCTATAGGGACAGGCTTGGGTCATGATAGAGTGGTATCAGAGCACGAGTTATATCACACCCACGAGTCCATATGAGCTATAAGATTTCCTAGAAAAGAATTAGGGACATTTCATCTGCATGTGTGAGTGTGTGTTAATTTTTGTAAATGTGAAAACTGAATCTGAATATGAACATATGAAATTGAAAGAAATGAACCTACTTCAAACACTATGAACAAGACTATTTCTATGTTTTTGTTATTTCCTTGTTTGCCTATAGCAACATGGAAAATGCAAGAAGTAATAATACAGCTGAATCTTCCAAAGCCCGAATGAGCTGAATGGAATAAATGCTTGTAGCCTTAACAGAATCTTTGAGGCAACAACCTCTAACCCCCTCTGCCTCCGCCAGTGCAAGTTGAATCGGATAACAATGATATCATCAACCTAACTCAGAAGTTCATGAAGATGAAACCACCAACTTTCTTAGGTGGTATTGAGCCATTAAAAGCAGAGACATGGTTACTCAAAATGGAAAAATTATTTGAAGTGTTTCCTTGCTCCAAGACTCAAAAAGTCTTTTTGGCCACCTATACCTTAAAGGATGAAGCCTGAAGATGGTGGTTATTAATCCGAAATGGCAGTAGGAACATGACATAGGTTCAGTTCAAGGAGATCTTCTATGAAAAGTACTTTCCTCAGTGCTTTCGGGACCGAAATGTTTCTGAATTTCAAGAACTCAAGCAAAGCAACATGTCAATAGCAGAATACGAGGCTAAGTTCATGGAGTTAGCCCAGTTTGTACCACATATGGTCGATACAGATTACAAGAAAACCTGAAAGTTTGAAGGAGGCTTAAATCTGGATATCTTTGATCGGGTGGGAGTGTTGAAACTACCCACATATGTAGACGTTCTTGATAGAGCCTTAATGGCTGAAGGCAATCTAGTAGCCCTAAAACAAACCAAGGCCCCAACAACAACAAGAGAATGGAGAGGTAAGAGGTCTGGGTATGGTTTCAAAAAGGGCCGCCCCCTTTGTAAACAAAAAGCAAAACACGGGGTCTACAAGTAGCTCAAGTCAAAGTAGTGGGTCTATTCCAGTTTGTCCTGATTATGGAAGAAAACATAGAGGTGTATGTTACCGTGCATCCGGTGCCTATTTTTGATGTGCCAAGACAGGCCACGTAGTGAAAAATTGTCCGCTGGGGTCCGATAATGCCAACCGTCCTACGGCAAGCTAAGCCGGATCTGCCTTTACATCCAGAACAAATGCGAGAGCTAATACGGGAAGAGAAACTCTAAGACAAGGCCAAGTTTTTGCTCTAGTGCCTGGTGATGTGCAGAACACTGAAGTTGTGGTGTCAGGTATAATTTCCACCTATGCTCAGGAAGCGTATGTGTTGATAGATTCGGGCTCTGTAGACACCCCATTTTTGACCGTCCTCAAGACTCAGACGTCACCGATTGAGCGCTTGGTGATATTGCATGCTGTGCTCGCTCAGAAGTTTCGGAGTCTCGGCTACGAGCCTTGCCTCCGGACTTCCGGACTCTTTTGTGCTTTGTCTCGGTTTGCGAACCAGGCTCCGTTTTCTCTTCCCAAAGGGAGGGAGAGGTCTCGTAGACCATCTCTCAGGGGCCGTAGGCTACGTTTTGTGGTCGCAGGCCATTTTTCCCATTTTGAGCCGTTCCGGTTTCGCGTGTGCCTCGGTCCGGGACCGTCCAACCATCTCCGATTTCTCCGGTTTTTGGCAAGTGCCTCTGTTTTATCATTCCGAGGGACACTGGGGCCTTTGATACCCACTTCGTGGCCGTACGCCACTTTCGGTGCCTGCAGCCCATTTTCGGGATCTTGAACCGCGCGGTTTAGGCCCCGAGCATTCATTTCGCATCGGTTTTTGTTCATTTTCGGCGGGAACCTCTGTTTTATCATTACAAGGAACCCTGGGGCCTTTGATACCCACTTCGTGGCCGTATGCCTTCTTGGGTGCCTATGACCCACTTTCGGGGCCCCGAACTGCGTGTTTCAGCTCCCGAACCCTCATCTTGCATTTTTGGGCCTCGACCCGAACTTGAGATAGTCATATTTTGAGGTCCTTTTCATGTTTTATTAAGGACCTTTTACTGTTTGACATCTCCATCTGTCACTTGTCTCTTTACCTCGTTTTAGGCCTGTTTTGCACGGTATTTTAGGCGTACTTGTGGGCTGTTTTGGGCTTGGTCGTAAACTACAAAGTTTCTTATTTTGAGCCCCTCTACAACTTTGTTGAAGGGCTCTCGGACATCTGAGACCCGTAGCTATCACTTCCCCCTTTTGCACCTTTGAACCCCTTAAAGCTTCTAGAAGCTTGAACCCTTTTGGCCAAGCTTCTTGGAGAAGCTTGGCCAGCTGTATTAGGTTCTCCTAGAAGCCTTGCACCCCCCCTTTGAACCCCCTTTGCCCCTTTGACCCTTTCCATGACTTAGCCTCTAAGTCTTGGCTTATACTTGCCTATATAAGCATGCCCCCTCTCCATTGCTCAAGGGTTAGAGGTTTGGAACAAAAAACCAGAGATTTATATATGCATATCTGATATATAGATATATATCTCGCCTCCCTCTCTATATCTATCTCATTTCACCTCCAAACAACCTTGTTCTTGGGCCATTTCCCCTACAACTCATAGCACAAGGCACCCTTGCTCCATTCCAACGACTTGGGGCTATTCTTCAGAGCTTAGGAGCACCTAAACTTGGTCCAAGAGGTGCTGGTTTGCTGGTCTTCAAGGGTAAGTCTTCATCTTCCCCTTTCTAGCCTTTTCTTGCATCATCTCTTAGCCTTGCTTGCAAGCACTTTTGGGCTCCGACCCAAACTTCAAATAGTCTTATTTTGGGGTCCTCTTCATGTTTGATTGAGGACCCCTTGCTGTTTGGTGGCTGCATCTAGCACCTATCTCTTTACCCCCTTGTATGCCACTATTCTTGCATAGTATATTTGGCTGATTTATAATCTGTTTTGAGGCATAATGTAAGCTGAAAGTAGGCTTATTTTGAGCCCTTCTTCAACATTGTTGAAGGGCTCAACATTGTTTGGTAACTCTATCATGCACTTGCTTTGTAATCTCTTCTATTTACCGTAAGTTTGCATGCTTTGTTAGCCTATCTTGCTTTTGTTTTTGTGGCTTGACACAAACTGGAAATATGCTTGTTTTTCCATGTACAAGATCTGTTTTTGGTTTTTTAGGCCATCCATGGCATGCCTTATATAGTCACCTTGCATTTTGGCTTGCTAGCCTTAGGTGTGTGAGTGTGTAGTATGCCATACTTGCTTGGTTTGTTTGATTTGGGACCTTTTCTAGCATGTTTTCAGTGTTGAACATGTTGGATATATATCCATGTTTGTGCCTTTTAAGTGTGCTTAAAAGGTTGCTTTAATATGCCTAAGTGTTGGACCATGTGCGCATGCATGTTTGTATGTATTTTGGCCTTCATTTCCATGACATTTAGCCACTGTTTTGGACTTGTTTAGGGGCTGTCCAAACTAGTCTAAGACCATCATTTTCATGTTGTAGCATGTTATCTTGTGTTGGTTGCATGCTTGGCCCTTCACATGTGTTGCATGCTTCGATCATGTTGCATTTGGCATGCAATCTTCATTGTTTAAGTTGCCTAACATGTTGCATGCCTTGCATACTTGCATGTTTAGATTATATCTTGCATATGGTCATTAGCATAATGGTTCCATGCCTTGCATGATTATTTGCTTAGGTTGTGTGCCTAGCATGAATTATATGTTTGCATGTTCATGTTGCATGTTTAGATTGCATGCTTAGGTTGCAATTAGCATGCATGCTCTACCTCTTGACCAAGTCATGATGGAGGTAGATGCCCCTTGATTTGATTGTATGCATTGCATTTCATCCCATTGAAAGTGCACAACTTGGCTCTTGGGCCATCACGCATCGAAATGCGCGATTGGTGGTCCGAGAACCAAAGGCTATACTCCTTTGAGTCACAAATATGATAAGGAGTATGGTTGGTGCAAACATTTGTCCCAAGATTCCATATCATGCACTGCTGCTGTCTGTTGCTGTCAAAACTGTCTCCTGCACTCTTTAGTGCCGACCGGCACTCTTTAGTGCCGACCGGCACATTTTTTGTGCCGATAACTATCAATTGCAGCCGGTGGTCAAACCCCGCAGCCGGTGGCAAAACCCTCCAGCCGGTGGTGATCTTCAGAATATGAGGAAGGCTTCCCAGGACTTTGGCAATTTCTGGAGACAGGGCAGTGCAAGACAGAGGCAACAGTGGCATGGTGCGGGATTCCCGGGCGAGTCGGATTCGAGCATGCATCATTCGCGCATCCCGAGGCGAGGGGCTGTGGCCCCCTTTTATTTCACATTTATTTATTCAGTAATTAGAATTTGTAATATTTATTCATTTATTTTGGAACTGTATTATTATTTCGGTCCCTCCGAGTGAGGGCGCAATTGTAATAAGTGTGTGTGAGTGGGTGTATGTCTTCCAACCCCCATTTCTTTCTCCCTTTTATTTACCTGCTTATGGTAGATTAGGGCACGTCTATATTAGCATACCTTATGCAATGCATGCGTGCATTCATGCATTTGTTTACATGCATCGGGCTCGGTACATCATACAAACTGCATCGTACTTTCAATTCCAAATTGAATACGTGTTATTTGTAGCATTCCATATTCCATGTTTAGGATAGCCGAGCCTGCCTAGATTACATCTTTGCATGTGTTGCATTAGACATTTCAGTATGCTTAGGTCCATGCATGGATTTCTAATAAGCTTCTGTTTTGGCTTGGAGTACTAGGTGAGCTTTTATGCTTTGGCATATCGCATGTGTGTGAATGTTGCCATGATAGCATGCTTACCATGAGGATAAGTGCTTATGTGATATAACTGCATGAATGCTTGTGGATGGAGGTTGAATTACCTAAATTGGGACAACACATTAAAACTGTGAGTTTTAAAGCCCACTAGATAGTGGCAAAAACCGTCTTGTCTAAAAGCCCGCTTGAGAGTGGCAAAACCTGCATTTTAGCCTACTTATGAGTAGCAAATCATTTTTCAAAACAAACACGTAATGTTTTGTTCCAACTTAGGCGATTTGGTCTATACTTGTTTGCTGTGCGCATAACATAGTAAATCTAGGCTAATAACCGGAATAAGAACACGTAATGTTTTCAAAATCGGATATCACGGTTAGTAGAGGCCGGTCTTCGGACCGGGCGAGAGGGGGTGCTCATAGCTGACCTTCCCCGATCGTACCCAAGCTCCCGAGCCAAGTCAACTTTGGTTATGACGGACACGTGGCCTTCGGCACCGAGTCAGGGTTTCCTAAATTTCCCATTTTAAAAAATATTTAGGTGGCGACTCTGTAATCTGGCAAAGCAGTCCATGTTTGGCACTTCTTTTCAAAAATCAGTTTTTTCTCAAAACGATTTGCCAGAGTTGGACTCTTTGGTTCAGATTTAGAACCGTGACACAAATCGAGTCCGAACTGTAGAGTGAAGCCCACGGGCGCGTCTACAGTTTCTGGCGACTCTGCTGGGGATTTTAGAGAGCTTGACTCGAACTCGTGATATCCTGTTTTGACTACACTTATGTGTTTCTTTGCATTGCATGTGCATTGGTGCGCCTAGGACACCGTGTTGGCCATCTGCTATTCCTGAGCGGTTTGCTGGAGGCTTGACTTTGTCAAAGCATGCCATAAGGTGACGGTTCGCGGCTCTGCCGATATGGGAACACAAACCTCGGTTTCTGGGGCACCCTTTGGACCATTCGACCTAGTGCATATTCGAATCCATAGTGACCATTCCAAACTAGGACAAAGTTGCTTACCCGATGTAGGTTGTTTGAAACCGCGTGCGTAGTGAAACCCTAGCTCGACAAAATAGGGCGAAACCCTACCCCAACATAGGGGTGTATTGGCTCTCATTTACTTGCTATGTGTTTTTAGAGTGTATCTCTGAGGAATGCATATATCAATTTGCAAGTGCAGGTATCGAACTGAGGGCACCGATGTCGATTTTGAGAATCGATTATATCTGCGGTATCAGTTCATGATTTGGGGCAATAATTTGGGAAACGTGATCGATAATAGAATACTGATCGTTACTTTGCTCGTATCCGTTCGATGAAATTGAGCTAAGATCTTTGTCGGTTTTCTCTTTTGCTAGGTAGTCCCTGGAATCATAGCCCGGAAGGCTCCACTATCCCGGGTACATTGGATTTGTCTTGATAGACTTTGTCGGTCGAGAGACTTCGGTTTAAAGTGTCGGGGCGAGAAGGCTAGTCGAGCACTGACCACCGATCTGACTACGAATCAGTGATCTTTGAGCAGTCAGGTTGAGATTTCGAGCCTATTGCAGACACAAATATACCGGTTGCTCAGTTAGATCAGGACAATATGTCGAGTCTGGAAGAGATGGTGCGCCAACTCCAGGATAGTATGAAAACCATGCAACAAGACGGCTGTCATCAGCGAATTCGCCAAAACGAAGCGTGGTCATAGCCCAACAAGCGAGACAATTGCGGGCTAGAGCAACAAGCGAGACATCGCCGCATCAAGCTCCTCCACCACCGGGGTTCAGACACCCGGGAAAATACCCAATGTCCAGGAAGGTACGGACATTCCGGTAGGGCCGGCTCCGCTCCCAATTTTACCCCAGCAATCCAAAACACCTACCAATCTGCCGGACTCTCCCTTCGAGTTCGAAGCAGACCCCACAGCGCTGAAGCTGAGTAAGTTGGAAAAGATGTTTAAGAAATCCCAAGGAGTCAAGTCGATTCCCGACATTGAGGATGGATATCACGGCCTTGTTGTGTGACGCTGCCGGATCGGTTCAAGATGCCACAAATCGACCGATTTGATGGGTCCAAGGACCCTATGGTGCACCTGAGGCTATTTTCGGATATCTTAAGGCCGATGGGCCTCACCAGACTACAGAAGTTGTCTCTGTTTGGCCGAACCCTGTCAGGTGTGGCGGCCATCTGGTACGCGAAACTGGAAGACGATGTTAAGAAGAATTGGGATGAGATGGCCGAGGCTTTTGTCAATCAATACTCCTACAATACACAAATTGAGATTACAACCCGTGATCTCGAGACGACTAGGCAGGAGCCGAAGGAAAGTTTCTCCGATTTTGTAACTCGGTGGAGGGCCAAGGCCTCAATGATGACCATTAGGCCAACAGACAAGGATCAAATACGGATGGTTGTGCGCAACCTCAACCCAAGCTCATGCGAAAATGATCGTTCTCCCATTCCCTACCTTTTTCAGATCTATATGAGATGGGAGTACAAATCGAGGACGCTATAAAGCAAGGCCTTATTGACCGGAAAAGGAGGCGACCTAGGAGGGCATTTACCCACATTCGAATCGACCACCGGTGGTGACACAATGCTATAACCCGGACATGGGCATGGTCACCACCCCCACACAAAAATGACCACCCCATTCACGGTGCCTCCGTAACTAGTTCACAAGCGGCCAAATACCCACCTCGGGGCCAAAGGGTGTTTACCCCATCATGCGTGTCTCTGTCAACGCACGAGGGCCTTGATCAAAAAGGATATCTGAAGCCACCGAGCCACAACCATTACCAAAGAAACCCCCTCCTTCACATAACCCAGCTGATTACTGTGCCTTCCATCAGCGAGCTGGCCATGACACTGACATGTGCTTTCGTCTTCGCCATGAGATACAAAACCTGTTCGACAACAAGGTCATCGCCATGCCAATCGTGCAAAGTCTATCGGCATTTGATCAGTGAACCTGTGGGGTGATAATGTGATGTGATCAGGAGATGAACCACCTGCGGGCAACACTCAGTTTACTCCAGCTGTGGCATTTGGCATACCTTTTGAGCATTTGCGAATGCTAGTTTTGTACTTTCGACTTGGGTATTGAGCCGTTCTATTGTTTTGTTTTGAGTCTGTCTCTTTGTCTTGAGTCGATCCTTTTGATTAAGGGCTGTCTTGTTGTATTGAGTCGATCTGTTTTGTCAAAAGTCGGGTGATTTCGGGAGTTACCTCGAGATCACTTGCTTGTTTTATGTCTTTTCATTTTGTTTTGAATCTATTTACGCCAGGAGTCGATTATGCCAATGATTTTGAATGGAACAACGATGATTTTCACACTCTTGTGTTTGCTTACCGTGTGCAGTTGTGCGAAATTCTAAATGAGATGGCGATTTGACTAAGAACTCTGTCTTTTCTGTGCTTTGAAGTCATTGTAATGACCTAAGTTTTTCAAAACCTTTTTGAACACTGTGGTGAAAACAAAGAGGGAGGAATTCCTCGGGATTTGCAAAACTTTGATCAAATTAAGAGAAAGGGAGGCGTGCTAAGTCCTTAATGAATGAAATCATGCTTGTTAGTGTGAGTACTGAGAAGGACCCTAGCTTTGGTCCAGATTGGTCCTACATCGTCTTCGTATGACGATTTGTCGCTTTCTTAAAAACTTTCAAAAAATGTTTCTTGCGGTCCTGCGAAGACATGTGGAATTGCTCTTGAGATTGTGCGACCTAGGATCGCTCTCAGCCTCGAGACTCGACCCCTCATTTTCGAACCTTGGACTCAAACTCAGAATGTTCAACGGTTAACTACAATGTGAGGCCTGTGAGACCAAATTCAAAGCAACCCTTGAACTAGGGGCAAGAGAGTCAGATCAAGAAGTTCAAGTGTTTTCAAGAGAAGCTTGTAAAGCTAGATCAGAAGCCCCCCCTTCAAGCTAGGGGGCAAAGATGTCAGATGTGCCCAAAGAGCCGAAGATGAGTTCTCTTGCGAATCAACAGCCACTCTCCTGGATACAGAGGGCTTCAATCTCAAAAACCATTTGGCATGGACTTATTACACTTTTACCCTTTGAGAGGCTCGCTGGGCCAAAAACCCGGAAGGGCGACCCAGGCAAAAGTTAGAGCAAAGAAAAGAATACAAAAAGAAAAAAAGAAAAAATTCAAAGATACAAAAATGCAAAAGGAAAAGAAAAGAAAAATGCAAAAAAAAAGAAGAAGAAGAAAAAGGAAAGAAAAGAATAGAAAAAAAAAGAAAAGAAAGAAGAACAAAGCTCGCAAGGTCGAAAACCTGCAATAGGCGCCTTGGCAAAAGTTAGAGCATAAAAAGGAGAGGTTAAATACCCGAGTGTACCTTAACCCCGAACTACGTAAGGCTTGATTCCCATGTTTGGGATCGTGAGCAACTTCATCCGAAGTCCGACCATAAAACAATTCAAATTCGACTATGTCCATGTAATGGTTTTGATCATCTTTGCCTTCTCTGTATCCGAGAGTTCGGTTGTGATCGTCGCTCTGAAGGATTGATTTCAATACGCTGCGGTGCCATTTAGACAAGGGGCAACTTTCCGTTGCCATTCAATGCACTGCGGTGTCATTTCAAACAAGGGGCAACTTTCCGTTGCCATGCAGTGTCCTTCAGACAAGGGGCAATTTTCCATTGCTATGGGTCCGAGGTTGTGCATCTTAAAGAGTTGGTTCCCTGCTTGTTGAGCGGTGGCCGTTTGCAAAAAAACAGTTTTTGAGAATTTTTACTGAGGTTGACTATTCTCTCAAAAATCATTCCATTTTTCCAAAACTGGACCATTTTCTTGGACCCAAAAAAGGAAAATTTTCAGTGCTCACAACCTAACTTGCGTGATTTTCAAAATCAAAAAGTTGAATAAGCATGTTAATCTAACTTTCATGTTGGTCAAAATTGTTTTAAAACCAAAAAAATGGTCAAAATGATTAACTAGGGGCACAATTGAGTCAGGTGTTCTGTCTTTTCCCCATCATCAACATACTTGCCAAGAAGGGCACTCTACCTGCCAGAAAAGGGCACAACTGAAGTCAACAACAAAGGGCTGAAAGCTCTCTCACCCTCCAAGCAGCGAGGTATCAAGCCATGTGCGAAGCATGAACTGGAATGGGGCAAGATATTCCACTCCATCATCTGGACAGATCTAACCATGTCCAAACTCCCCAACCGATGTCAGCCGTAGATTCGCTGTACACCCAATTGTAGCGCGACCCCTCTATGGGAGAAACTCACTGTTGTGTGCGGAAGAAAAAGAATCTAGCAGAACGCTAGGGGCAAGAGCCCACAACTTCTTGTCTATCTACCAACCACTCTGGGGAGGGATGAAAAATGAGAGATTGAAGAATAGAGAGATGTGCGATGAGAGAAAAAGTCAGAAAAGGGATTTTCTGAGAAAAACCGAGCTTGAGGGCCGAGTGATGTGAGAATCGCAAATGAGAAAAGGGTGGGAAAGCATACCCGGAGAAACTGGCTCCTCGTAATCTGAGGTCTTTTGTTTTTGTAAACACGTCTGTGTGTCGTGTCTTGTGTTTTGTTTTGTCTGTCTTGATTCTTGTTTTGAGTCTTTTCGAGTGTCAATAGATGTCTTTAGGTTGTATACCTTTTGTTTTCTATTGTTGAGCCTTTTTTGGCTATGGCCAGTCGTAGGCCCAATACCCGGTCAAGAACTCATTTTCTCAATTTCATAAAATAATCATCTTGTGTGCTCAGAGTGCTGTGCCATTCTCCACATTTGGGCAAAAAAGGAATTTGTTCTTCCAAAAACTGCAAGGTTTAACCCAGGTCATGTGAGAACAGTAAAATCAGGATCTATCTAAAGCTATATAGGTTCCAGACTGCAAAGCAAAAGAAAAGAGGGAAAATCGAAGCATCTGAGTGTGTTTCACCTCCAGCAAATTTCGTGGGATGTACCCCGTCAAGCCTTGTCAATGCTCCGAAGTATGGGTGTGCCTCTACCTCCAGCTCAAAATTTTTCACGGAAGTATCAAGCGATGTCTCCGATCGTAGCTCATCGTCGGATTCGCGCACGAATTTGTATCCTTTGGAATCTATTGTGACTCCTCAGAGGTAAATCGGAGGTTGCGTTTGAATTGGTCCCATTAAGGCGTGCATTTCCTTATTTGATTATCTTTGCATGTTCCAATTGCATTGTTATGCACCCACTTCATTTGCATCATGATGCACATCCATTACATTGTCATGCACTCATTTCACTTGCATTGTCGTGCATGTTTCGCTCACATTGTTGTGCCTTTTACTTGTATTGTTGCTTTTCCTCTCTCGTGTACTACTGGAGAGGTTTCTTTTTGCTTTCCTCTTTCCTCTCTTGCGTGTACTACGCTGAGAGGCTTTTCCCTTTCCTCTCTCGCGTGTACTACGCTGAGAGGTTTCTTTTGCTTTTCTCTTTCCTCTCCCGCGTGTACTACGCTGAGAGGGTTCTTTTCTTTCTCTTTCTCTCTCGCGTGTACTACCGTTGAGGCTTGTCTCTTTCCTCTTTCCTCTCTCGCGTGTACTACGCTGAGAGGTTTCTTTTTGCTTTTCTCTTACCCCTCTCGCGTATACTACGCTAAGAGGTGTCTCTTTGTTTTCCTCTTTCCTCTCTTGCGTGTACTACGCTGAGAGGTTTCTTTTTGCTTTCTTCTTTCCTCTCTCACGTGTACTACGCTGATGAGGTTTCTCTTTGCCTTTCCTTCTTCTCTTGCGTGTACTACGCTGAGAAATTTTATCCTTCTTCTCTTGCGTGTACTACGCTGAGAAATTTTATCTTTCTTCTCTTGCGTGTACTACGCTGAGAAATTTTATCCTTCTTCTCTTGCGTGTACTACGCTGAGAAATTTTATCTTTCTTCTCTCGCGTGTACTACGCTGAGAAGTGTTGCTCTTTCCTCTCACGTATGCGATCTGTTTGAGAGATTTTGTGCTTGAGACTCCGGGTATTCTCGGTAGTCGCTTTTAGCCTTCTCCGTGCAAGATGCCGTGAGAATTGCATAATTCTCTTACATCCTTTCTACATTGTAGTGTAGATTGGCATATTCTAGCTTATAACTGTTGCATGCGTGCTTCATTACAGCTTTCTTTGCATGATCATAAGTTATGCTCGGCTTCTTGCATTATCATTTGCATTTTGCCCCTGCCTTCGGGCGCATATCTTTATCTGTAGCTTGTGTGCTTTGTCTAAGTCTTCGGCCTTGTCAAAAATGGGACGTCTCTGGGCTTTGACATTCACTCCCGTCATTCTTATGACTTTCGAGTTCTGTCAAAGAGGGGCAACTGTAGACACCCCATTTTTGACCGTCCTCAAGACTCAGACGTCACCGATTGAGCGCTTGGTGATATTGCATGCTGTGCTCGCTCAGAAGTTTCGGAGTCTCGGCTACGAGCCTTGCCTCCGGACTTCCGGACTCTTTTGTGCTTTGTCTCGGTTTGCGAACCAGGCTCCGTTTTCTCTTCCCAAAGGGAGGGAGAGGTCTCGTAGACCATCTCTCAGGGGCCGTAGGCTACGTTTTGTGGTCGCAGGCCATTTTTCCCATTTCGGAGCCCGGTTCCCGGTTTTCGGAGCCGTCAGGCCGTGTGCCTCGGTTCGGGACCGTCCAACCATCTCCGATTTCTCCGGTTTTTGGCAAGTGCCTCTGTTTTATCATTCCGAGGACACTGGGGCCTTTGATACCACTTCGTGGCCGTCGCCACTTCGGTTACTGCGGCCCATTTTCGGGATCTTGAACCATGCGGTTTAGGCCCGAGCATTCATTCGCATCGGTTTTGTTCATTTTCAAGGAACCTCTGTTTTATCATTACAAGGAACCACAGGGCCTTTGATACCCACTTGTGGCCGTATGCTTCTTGGGTGCCCTAACGACCCACTTCGGGGCCGGCTGCGTGTTCGGCTCGAACCCTCATCTTGCATTTTTGGGCCTCGACCCGAACTTGAGATAGTCATATTTTGAGGTCCTTTTCATGTTTTATTAAGGACCTTTTACTGTTTGACATCTCCATCTGTCACTTGTCTCTTTACCTCGTTTTAGGCCTGTTTTGCACGGTATTTTAGGCGTACTTGTGGGCTGTTTTGGGCTTGGTCGTAAACTACAAAGTTTCTTATTTTGAGCCCCTCTACAACTTTGTTGAAGGGCTCTCGGACATCTGAGACCCGTAGCTATCACTTCCCCCTTTTGCACCTTTGAACCCCTTAAAGCTTCTAGAAGCTTGGACCCTTTGGCCAAGCTTCTGGGAGAATCTTCCCCAGTTGTATTAGCTTCTCCTAGAAGCCTTGCACCCCCCCTTTGAACCCCCTTTGCCCCTTTGACCCTTTCCATGACTTAGCCTCTAAGTCTTGGCTTATACTTGCCTATATAAGCATGCCCCCTCTCCATTGCTCAAGGGTTAGAGGTTTGGAACAAAAAACCAGAGATTTATATATGCATATCTGATATATAGATATATATCTCGCCTCCCTCTCTATATCTATCTCATTTCACCTCCAAACAACCTTGTTCTTGGGCCATTTCCCCTACAACTCATAGCACAAGGCACCCTTGCTCCATTCCAACGACTTGGGGCTGTTCTTCAGAGCTTAGGAGCACCTAAACTTGGTCCAAGAGGTGCTGGTTTGCTGGTCTTCAAGGGTAAGTCTTCATCTTCCCCTTTCTAGCCTTTTCTTGCATCATCTCTTAGCCTTGCTTGCAAGCACTTTTGGGCTCCGACCCAAACTTCAAATAGTCTTATTTTGGGGTCCTCTTCATGTTTGATTGAGGACCCCTTGCTGTTTGGTGGCTGCATCTAGCACCTATCTCTTTACCCCCTTGTATGCCACTATTCTTGCATAGTATATTTGGCTGATTTATAATCTGTTTTGAGGCATAATGTAAGCTGCAAGTAGGCTTATTTTGAGCCCTTCTTCAACATTGTTGAAGGGCTCAACATTGTTTGGTAACTCTATCATGCACTTGCTTTGTAATCTCTTCTATTTACCGTAAGTTTGCATGCTTTGTTAGCCTATCTTGCTTTTGTTTTTGTGGCTTGACACAAACTGGAAATATGCTTGTTTTTCCATGTACAAGATCTGTTTTTGGTTTTTTAGGCCATCCATGGCATGCCTTATATAGTCACCTTGCATTTTGGCTTGCTAGCCTTAGGTGTGTGAGTGTGTAGTATGCCATACTTGCTTGGTTTGTTTGATTTGGGACCTTTTCTAGCATGTTTTCAGTGTTGAACATGTTGGATATATATCCATGTTTGTGCCTTTTAAGTGTGCTTAAAAGGTTGCTTTAATATGCCTAAGTGTTGGACCATGTGCGCATGCATGTTTGTATGTATTTTGGCCTTCATTTCCATGACATTTAGCCACTGTTTTGGACTTGTTTAGGGGCTGTCCAAACTAGTCTAAGACCATCATTTTCATGTTGTAGCATGTTATCTTGTGTTGGTTGCATGCTTGGCCCTTCACATGTGTTGCATGCTTCGATCATGTTGCATTTGGCATGCAATCTTCATTGTTTAAGTTGCCTAACATGTTGCATGCCTTGCATACTTGCATGTTTAGATTATATCTTGCATATGGTCATTAGCATAATGGTTCCATGCCTTGCATGATTATTTGCTTAGGTTGTGTGCCTAGCATGAATTATATGTTTGCATGTTCATGTTGCATGTTTAGATTGCATGCTTAGGTTGCAATTAGCATGCATGCTCTACCTCTTGACCAAGTCATGATGGAGGTAGATGCCCTTGATTTGATTGTATGCATTGCATTTCATCCCATTGAAAGTGCACAACTTGGCTCTTGGGCCATCACGCATCGAAATCTTGATTGGTGGTCCGAGAACCAAAGGCTATACTCCTTTGAGTCACAAATATGATAAGGAGTATGGTTGGTGCAAACATTTGTCCCAAGATTCCATATCATGCCTTCTTCATCATGCATTCTTTGTCAAAGCATCTCCTGCACTCTTTAGTCTTGCCGGCACTCTTTAGTGCCGACCGGCACATTTTTGTGCCGATAACTATCAATTGCGGCCGGTGGTCAAACCCCGTGACGGTGTAAAACCCTCCGGTGGTGATCTTGAGAATATGAGGAAGGCTTCCCAGACTTTGGCAATTTTCGAGAGCAGGCGGCAAAACGAGAGGCAATGGCATGGTGCGGGATTCCCGAGTCGGATTCGAGCATGCATCATTCGCGCATCAAGATCTCGAGGCGTAGGGCCCCTTTATTTCACATTTATTTATTCAAGAATTAGAATTTGTAATATTTATTCATTTATTTTGGAATATTATTATTTGGTCCCTCAGGGTGAGGCGCAATTGTAATAAGTGTGTGTGAGTGGGTGTATGTCTTCCAACCCCCATTTCTTTCTCCCTTTTATTTACCTGCTTATGGTAGATTAGGGCACGTCTATATTAGCATACCTTATGCAATGCATGCGTGCATTCATGCATTTGTTTACATGCATCGGGCTCGGTACATCATACAAACTGCATCGTACTTTCAATTCCAAATTGAATACGTGTTATTTGTAGCATTCCATATTCCATGTTTAGGATAGCCGAGCCTGCCTAGATTACATCTTTGCATGTGTTGCATTAGACATTTCAGTATGCTTAGGTCCATGCATGGATTTCTAATAAGCTTCTGTTTTGGCTTGGAGTACTAGGTGAGCTTTTATGCTTTGGCATATCGCATGTGTGTGAATGTTGCCATGATAGCATGCTTACCATGAGGATAAGTGCTTATGTGATATAACTGCATGAATGCCTGTGGATGGAGGTTGAATTACCTAAATTGGGACAACACATTAAAAGCTGAGTTTTAAAGCCCACTAGATAGTGGCAAAACCGTCTTGTCTAAAAGCCCGCTGAGAGTGGCAAAACACATTTTAGCCTACTTATGAGTAGCAAATCATTTTCAAAACAAACACGTAATGTTTTGTTCCAACTTAGGCGATTTGGTCTATACTTGTTTCTTGCATAACATAGTAAATCTAGGCTAATAACCGAATAAGAACACGTAATGTTTTCAAAATCGGATATCACGGTTAGTAGAGGCGGTCTTGGACGGGCGAGAGAATGCTCATAGTGACCTTCCCGATCGTACCCAAGCTCGAGCCAAGTCAACTTTGGTTATAGCCGGACCACGTGGCCTTGACCGAGTCGGGGTTTCCTAAATTTCCCATTTTAAAAAATATTTAGGTGGCGACTCATGTCGGCAAAGCAGTCCATGTTTGGCACTTCTTTTCAAAAATCAGTTTTTCTCAAAACGATTTGCCAGAGTTGGACTCTTTGGTTCAGATTTAGAACCGTGACACAAATCGAGTCCGAACTGTAGAGTGAAGCCCACGGGCGCGTCTACAGGCTCTACACATTCTTTTGTATCGTATGCTTTTTCACAAAAATTAACTAGACCATTAGAGCCTATGAATTATTTACTCTCTGTGTCTACACCATCTAGAAGTTCTATGGAATGTGCTTATGTTTATCCGGCATGTGATTTTGTGATTGGTGATGTGACATTGTATGTTGATTTGTTGCCATTGGGTATTGATCATTTTGATTGCATACTTGGTATGGATTGGTTGACGAAGTATTGTGCAACTATTCATTGTGTGAATAAAACTATTGTGTTTTGACCACCTGGTATACTTGAGTTTGTATTTGTTGGGAATAAGGTAATTTCTGTGCCGGGGTTACTTGTGTTGCATTTTAAATGTGACTTCTGATAGCTCTAATGTGGAAACTATTCTGGTAGTTAATGAATTTCCTGATGTCTTTCCAAATGAATTGCTCGGGGATCTAATTGATAGGGAAATTGAGTTTACTATCGATGTAGTACCTGGAACACAACCTATTTCTAAAACCCCTTATAGAATGTCAACTTCAGAACTGAAGGAATTGAAAATCCAACTTCAAGAACTGTTAGATAAGAAGTTTATTTGACTGAGCACTTCACCTTGGGGTGCTCTTGTTCTATTTGTCAAAAAGAAAGATGGATCTTTAAGGCTATGTATTGACTACCGTGAATTGAACAAAGTAACTGTCAAGAACAAATATCCACTATCCTGAATAGATGATTTATTTGACCAACTCCAAGAAGCCCAGGTATTCTCCAAAATAGATCTTAGATCTGGGTATCACCAATTAAAAGTTAAGGCAGAAGGCGTAGAGAAAATCGCATTTCGGACTAGATATGGGCACTATGAGTTTTTGGTAATGCCTTTTGGGATACTAGCCTTTATGGATCTAATGAATAGAGTATTTAAACAATTTCTGGATGAATTTATAGTTGTGTTTATTGATGATATTCTGATCTATTCTAAAAGCAGAGAAGAACATGAACATCATCTGAGAATTGCTTTACAAACTTTGAGAGAAAATAAATTGTATGCAAAACTATCTAAATGCGAGTTTTGGCTTGACTGTGTAACATTTTAAGGGCATAAAATCAATAAACCCACAGAAAATCGAAGCTATTGTGGACTGGCCAAGACCAACTAACATATTCAAAGTCAGAAGCTTTTGGGGCTTGTAGGTTGTTATTGTAGATTTGTGAAAGATTTCTCAAAACTTGTTATGCCGTTGACATAGTTGACATGGAAAAATGTACCATTTGATTGGAATGATCAGCGGGAGTCAGCCTTTCAGGAACTGAAGACTAGATTGGTAACTGCACCAATTCTGACTTTGCCTAATGGTATTGATGGGTTTCAAGTTTACAGTGATGCCTCGTACAAAGGCTTGGGATGTGTGCTAATGCAAAACAGAAAGGTAATTGCCTATGCTTCTCGGCAACTCCGCCCTTATGAAAAGAACTATCCAACTCATGACCTTAAATTAGTAGCTGTGGTGTTTGCTTTGAAAATTTGGTGACACTATCTGTACGGTGTAACTTGTGAAGTGTACATTGATAATAAAAGCCTCAAATATTTCTTTACTCAGAAAGAACTGAACATGAGACAAAGATGATGGCTTGAGTTAATAAAGGACTATGACTTGTAAATTTTGTATCATTCGGGAAAAGCCAATACCGTTGTAGATGTTTTGAGCCAAAAATCTATTTGGAATTTGTCATGTTTGCTCATTAGTCAGAAAAAGTTATTATGTGACTTGAAGAAGAATGAGATTGAAATTGTGTTACGTGAACAGTGCGGGATTTTAGCCGCCATCTCTGCCCAGCCTGCAATTATTGAAGAAATTAGAGAGAAACAACTTGAAGATGAGTTCTTGAAGAAAATTGTTGATGAGATTGACTCAAAACCAAAGCCAAGATTTGTGTTGGAGAACAATGTGTTGAAATTTCAGAATCAACTTTGTGTGCCGGATTGTCTAGATTCGAGAAAACATGTTATGATTGAGGCTCACAACTCTAAATTTGCCATGCATTCGGGGAATACAAAGATGTACCATGACTTGAAACAGAATTTCTGGTGGTCTGGAATGAAGAAATGTATTGTAGATTTTGTGGCGAGATGTTCACATTGCCAACAGGTAAAAGCTGAACATCAATGACCCGCTGGATTACTTCAGCCACTTTCAATACCAGAATGGAAATGGGAGCACATTACGATGGACTTCATTGTTGGATTGCCTCGCTCCTCTATGGATTCTATCTGGGTCATTGTTGACCGTTTAACTAAGTCTGTCCATTTTCTGCCTGTTAAATTTTTTTATAATGTAGATAAGTTAGCTACCATTCATGTGAATGAGATAGTAAGATTGCATGGTGTACTAGTATCTGTTGTATCTGACAGAGATTTGAAGTTCACATCAAGATTTTGGTAGAGTTTACAACAGCCTTTGGGAACCTGAATCAAAGTAGTGCATAGCACCCACAGACAGATGGCCAATCTGAACGAACCAATCAGACTTTGGAGGATATGTTATGAATGTGTGCCCTAGATTTCCAGGGAAATTAGGAGACTTACCCTCCTCTAGCCGAGTTTGTATATAACAACAGTTGTCATTCAAGTCTTGGAGTGGCTCTTTATGAAGCTCTATACGGTAGGAGGTGCTGATCTCTAATTTGTTGGGCTGAGGTAGGTGATAGACCATTGTTGGGACCGGAACTTATGCAAAAAACAACCGAAAAATTGAAACAGATTCAACAACATTTGAAAACTGCACAGAGCCATCAAAAGAGTTTTGCAGATGTCCGAAGGAGAGATAGAGAATATGAGGTCGAAGACCATATGTTTGTAAAAGTGACTCCAATAAAAGGTCATACATGATTTGGGGTGAATGAAAGCTGGCACCAAGATACATTGGGTTGTATGAGGTTCTAGAGAAAATCAACTCAGTAACATACCGAGTGGCCATATCTCCGGTTATGGAGAATATGCACAATGTTTTTCATCTCCTAATGCTTCAGGATTATTTGAGAGATCTGTTACATGTGATTGAGGTGACCCATGTGCTTCTGAAAGATGATTATATGTACGAGGAACGACTAATACAGATTGTGAACTGCCGGATCAAAAGACTCAGAAATAAAGAAATTCCATTAGTGAAGGTTGATTGGCAAAACATAGGGACTTGTGCAACTTGGGAGACTAAAGAAGATATGTTGAAGAGATATACTGAACTGTTCCCTTTGGATCCGATATTCTCGCAGACTGAAAGTAATTCAAGTTTGGAAGACCAAACTCTTTAAGGGGTGAAGACTATAATAACGTCGAACTGTGATTAGCCACCAATCTATGATTAAGAGTACCTAATCAGTAATTAAGAAGAAATTCTAAATTAATTGTATGTGTAATGCATTGTTTGTGTTTATATCTGTCTGCTGTAGGAATATCTATTTGTATTTTTGCTTTGTTCTGCGAATTGAAGGCCTTATCGACATCCGATCACGAAATTGACTTGGTTTATGTGTTCTTTAGAATTTTTAGGATTTTATGGTAGGTTCGGAATGAAATTATTAGATTAAATTCAATTAGACTTAAGCTTAATTATCTTCTTTTAATCATACTTGATTAATTAGCCTATATAAGGCATATACTTAACTCTAGACTCATTAAACACTCTTATTTCTTCACTCTTGAGCCTAAAAAGGGAGAGGAAGAGATTGAAGCTTAAGGAAGGAAAAAAATGGAGGGATTGCTAGTCAATTAAAAGAATTGGAAGAGTTGTGAGAAATTCCTAGAATTCAAAGAATTGAGAACTCTAGGTAAGAATTGTGTGCCTAAAAGTTTGTATTCAAGACATTAGAGTAAAAATTCCAAAGATTAAAGTGTTTAAACATGAGGATTGAGCTGGAAATGAAGGAATTTAAGTCATACCATGCATGCATGCATATTTTCTTACATTTTAAGCTTGATTTTCAAGAATTCTCACATGCATGTAGCAATTGTACCTTAGTTTTGGGAATTTGTTATGTTATCCATCATTTTACTATATTTGATCATGATTTGGAGGCCTTGAATTCAATTCATTCCATGCATGTTATGCTTTCAAAGTTTCAAGTTGGATTCTGGACAATTAATTTACTTTTGGACCTTGATTTTGTATGATAATCTTTAATTCATGATGTTTTCTAAGTTTATAAGGGTTTTCTCAAAGTTTTGGACCCAAAAGATGTGTTTTGTTGGTTTGAATTTGAGTTTTGAAGCTTTAAGAGCAATATAAAAATTCTAGATTTCTGCATCTCCGTTCGAGCAATAGAACTTACGCTTGAGCGACCACATTTACATTTGTACGTCCGCTCGAGTGAAGAAGTCTAAGCTCGAGCGTAAAATTCATGCTCCCAGAAGTTTTACAAAATTTTGTAGATTGCTTGAGCAACAAGAGTTGTTCTCGTGCGAGGACCCTGTTTACTTAGTCTTGCGCTCGAGCGACCATTGAGCAGAAAAATCATGTAACCAGTACTTTTGCAGAGTTTGCAGACTGCTCGAGCAATCGAAGTTGGGCTCGAGCAACCACCCTTATTTTTGAACCTCCACTCAAGCAAAGGATTTGCGCTCGAGCGAAGACTCTATTTTTAGCAAATTTGACTAAGTGTTTTTAATCACATTTTGGTATCCTCATTGCATGCTAGGCATTCTTAAGCCCTAATTAAGACACAATAATGGGGATAAGACTTAGAAACACACTAAGAATGAAACAAAATAAGTTAAGTACTATCCGAGTGTGTTTCAATATGTGTATCTATTATGTTTGTGTAGGTCATGCGACATAAGTTATTTGATCTGTCTGCTCTGTCAGTTTGCTTCTGGAGCCATTTGTGAGTAATAACTTAGTAAAGCTACGTTCAACTTTATTTATTTTCTGTATAATGAAATAAGATCTATTTTTTAAAATACTATGTTTTGCACAATGAATGATTGTCCAATTTCTAAAATGTTATTGTGACATCCTTAGCATCATATGATATCTGTTAGTTGTTACCCGGTATCGGAGGTTCCATTATGGAACTTAATATGTCTGAAATCTGTTACCCGTACCGGAGGCTCCATCATGGAGTTTAGCATATATGTTATCTGTTACCTGGATCCAGAGATTCCTTTATGGAATTGGTTACTCATAACCATCATTTGCTCTGTATCTGCTTGTAGACACCCCATTTTTGACTGACCTTAAGACTCAGACGTCACCGGTTGAGCGCTTGGTGATGTTGCATACTGTGCTCGTTCAGTTTTCGCATGATGTGGCCGTCGCCCTCGCCTCCTTCTCTCTCTCTTTGCCGTGTCTTGGTCTGGTTTGCGAGCGGGATTTACCTCTGTTTTCTTTCACGAGGAAGGGTCCTCTCTATAGACTATCTCCGGTGGCCGTGAGCTACTTTTTGTGGCCGTGGCCATTTTTTGCATTTCGAGCGGTGCGGTTTTGAGCCGTTAGGCCGTGTGCCCCGGCTCGGCACCCCCCAACCATCTCCGTTATCTCCGGTTTTTGGCATGCACCTCTGTTTTATAGTTCCGAGGAACACTGGGGCCTCTGATGCCCACTTCGTGACCAAACACCACTTTCGGTGCTTACAGCCGGTTTTCGAGAACCCGAATCGCGCGGTTTGGGCCCCGAGCATTTATTTTGCATCAGTTTTCTCTAATTTTTGGTAGGAACCTCTGTTTTGTCATTCCGAAGGACACTGGGTCATGATGCCCACTTCTTGAACACCACTTCCGGCACCTGACCCATTTTCATTGGATCATTGCTCGGTTTTGGCAGCGTTCATTTCTCATTAGTTTTGTTAAAACTTGGCGGTACCTCTGTTTCAACACCGGGAAGATCATGGGGGTTAGAAGCCAGCAATTATCCCAGATAACCGGTTTGCTCCTCCGTGCTTTTTTGCTCGCCAAGCCCTTTGTTGAACACCCCGAGGGTATTTTCTTCCAACCAAAGCTACATATTTGTGACTGGGGGATATGGGAGGACACCAAAAGAGCATGGTCGGCCAGCAATTGTGGAGTTCATTTTGGGTCTCTCCTTCAAGCTCTATGTTGTGGCTCTGCTTGATGTTGCCAATTTCCGACCTTGGAACCTTGTTCCACACATCGAGGACCCTAAAAGTTGGTGGTCGGCCAAGATTGTGCATTTCATTTTGAGCCTCTCCTTCAAGTCCTATGTTGTGACTCCTGCTTCAGAGTTGCCAGATTCCGACCTTGGGGCCTTATTCTACACACATGGGAGGACACCATTGCATGGTGGTCGGCCAGATTTTTTTGCACTTCATTTTTGGGCCATGGCTGGCCGGCTAGGGTGAGTGGCTGGCCGACCAGGTGGGGGGGGCGGCCGGGCACCTCCCGATTCACTGGCCCGGACCCGACTTTTCAACTCTTTTCATTGTCAGGATATTTTTTCAAAATATCCCGGGCATCCGGGGGATATTTTGGGAGGAAAATCTTACCTCCATTTCCCTCCCTTTTACACCCCTTTCTTGCCTATTAAAAGGGCTGGCCTCCTTCTTTGTCATGGTTAGAGAAATTCTTCTCAAGACTTGATCTCCCATAGCCTCCATCTTCACCTCCAAAAGCTCAAAAAACTTCAAGCTTCCTAGCTAATTCCTTCACCAACCCTAAGCTCCACCATCACCACCTCCATTCCAGCAGCAAGGAGGGGTTCCTCAGAGGCTTAGAAGCAACTTTCATCAAGGCAAGAGGAAGCAAAAGACTTGTCTTCAAGGGTAAGTCATCGATTCCCCTTTTTGAGCATTTTCTTGCATCAATTCTTTACCCTATTTCCTTTTTGTTTTGGGCTTTGACCCCTACTGGTTTTGTGCTTATTTTGAGCCCCTCTACAACTTTGTAGAAGGGCTCAAATCTGTTTGGTGTCTCCGTGATATACTTCCTTCAATATCACTCTTTAGGCCATTAATTTGCATGCTTTATTTGCCTTATGAGTAATCTGATTTCGAGACTGATGTAAACTGTTAGTAGGCTTATATTGAGCCCCTCTTCAACATTGAAGAAGGGCTCAATCATTTTTGGTGGCTCTAGCATGCACTTCCTTTGAAATTCTTCAATTTTACCGTAAAATTGCATGAGTTAATCAGCCTATTTGTGATCTGATTTGGAGTATGAAACCTACTGATATTGTGCTCATTTTGAGCCCCTATTCAACATTGAAGAAGGGCTCAACCATGTTTTCCTCCTCTATCATACACTTGCTTTGAGTCCATGTCCTATGCCTATCTTGCATGCTTTGTTAGACTATTTTGGCTTCTGTTTTTGGCCTTCATCAGGCCTTGAAGGAGTCTTATTTTGGTCCATACATCATTCTTTGTGAAGGGTCTTAAGCCATTTGGTAATTGGTTTTAGTACTTGCTTTGAAATTCTTCAAATTTACCGTAAAATTTCATGTTTGTTTAGGCCATTCTAGCTTCTGTTTCTGGCCTCCATCAGGCTTGTGAGGTGTCTTATTTTGGTCTATTCTTCAAGTTTTATGAAGGGTCTTGAGTTGTTTGGTCATTTCTTATGATACCTCCCTTTATAAACCTCTTTTGACCCTTATTTTGCATGCTATGTATTGTATATCTACACACTGAATTTGGGGATCTCATCTTCTGTAAAAATGCATATTTTTAGTCCCTCTCTAATGTTGTAGAACTGTTTTTTTGGGTTTGAGCATTGTAAATGCCACTTGCTTTGTAATTCCCCTCTTTTCCCGTATTTTTGCATGCCATTGTTGCCCTATCCACACTCATAATTTGGCCTTGTTTTGTACTGAGAAAATGTCATTTTTGGGACTGCCTTGCTACTGTTTTTGCTGTCGTGTGCCAATTTTGTCTGTTTAGCATAGCCGTAGGCTATTTCGGGCACTTAAACTACATTTCGGGATGATTTCATGCGTTGATTCTCATTTCGTATCATTTCGGGGCTGTTTTCCCCTTCATTTAGCTGCTGAAATTTGTTTCGCATGCTTGCATATCATTTTCCATGTTATTTCATGCTTTAATGCATTGCCTCGGTTTGCGTGCCTGTGGGCGCGCATTTCGAGGCACTTCGGTTTTATCCGATTTTCTCATTCCATCATCGCCTCAGTTTGCGTGCCTGTGGGCGCGCATTTTGAGGCACTTCGGTTGTATTTGATTTTCTCATTTCAACATCGCCTCGGTTTGCGTGCCTATGGGCGCGCATTTCGAGGCACTTCGGTTGTATCCGATTTCCATTTCAGCATTGCCTCGGTTTGCGTGCCTATGGGCGCGCATTTCGAGGCACTTCGGTTGTATCCGATTTTCTCATTCCATCATCGCCTCGGTTTGCGTGCCTGTGGGCGCGCATTTCGAGGCACTTCGATTTTATCCGATTTCCATTGCATCATCGCCTCGGTTTGCGTGCCTGTGGGCGCGCATTTTGGCTGCCGGTATCAATTTTCTTTTCGCATCATCGCCTCGGTTTGCGTGCACCCGCGCATTTCGGCACTTTAATATCCGATTCCCATTTCGAGGCACTCTGTTTTATCCGCTTTACATTTCATGCCATCGCCTCGGTTTGCGTGTCCGCGGGCACGCATTTTGAGGCATCTCATTTTTATCATGCCGGCATCCCATGTGAGTACGGCTGAGGCTCTCTCATGTTGGTATAAGCCCATCATTGCATTTCGCATGTCTTTCCGCATTCCTCGATTTGCGTGCCTGTGGGCACGTATTTCGAGACATCTCATTTTCATGGCATCGTGCATGCTATATCACATGTTAGCTACATTTCATGCATATCATGCATATTGCACGGGAAACGAGGCACGTTTTGTACTCCGAGTAACGGAACGAGTCTCAATTCCCAAGTCACCACTACTTCGGATTACCCATGATGGAGTTAGGTTTTGTTGTCGCATTCATACGCATTCATCCCTATATTGAGTTGTGCAATCCGATTCCTCGGCCATCATGCATCGGTATGCGTGATTGGTGGCACGAGGATCGAGGCATGCATACATTTGTGAAGTACATTGCTATGCCCTTTTCTGCTCTCTGTTCAAGAAAATCGAGGATCAACAACTTTTGGTCGTGGCGCATTTGAAATATCGCAAGAGGCTAATCGGGGCATCCTAGTGGATTTCCACCGAAGGCGACCCGATAGACACTATACATCGGCAAAAGGCACCGGCTTGCATGCCGGTTCTTGCTTTCTTAGTTTAATTGTTAATTAATTAAGAATTTGTATATTATTTCAGACTGTATATTTCGGACTGTATTATTCTTTTATTCAGACTGTATATTTATTTGGACCCTCTGCTGAGCACAAGTAATAATAAGGGTGTGTGAGTGTGATGTATGTCTTCCAACCCCCATTTCTTTCTCCCTTTTATTTATCCGCTTACAATGGTTAGATATAGGGCATATTTCAATTAGCATACAGCATGACAGTATGTTTGCATCATTCATCTGTTTTGCACGCACCGGGCTCGGCGCATCATACAAACTGCATCTGTATTTCAATTCCAAGTTGAGTACTTGATAGCTGTTGCATCTCATATGCCATATTTAGAATAGCCGAGCCTGCTATAATAGCATCTTTGCATGTGTTGCATTAGGCATCTCTGCATTCTTAGGATCATGCATGATTTCTAATCAGTTTTCTGTTTTGGCTTGGAGTACTCAGTAAGTGGTTATGCTTTAGCATCCTTGCATGCGTGTGAGTGTTGCCATGATTGCATGCTTACCATGAGGCTAACTGCTTATGTGCTATAACTGCCTTGAATGCCTGTGGGTGGAGGTTGAGTTATTTGGATTGGGACAATTCATCAAATGTTTGTTTTAAGCCCACTAGATTGTGGCAAAACCATGTTTTCTAAGCCCACCTGAGGGTGGCAAATTCGCGTCTTAGCCTACTTGTGGGTAGCACCATCAAACCATTTTCAAACAAACAAACATGAAATGTTTCGTTCCAATTCAGACGGCCCAGTCTATACTTGTTTGCTGCGAGCATCACATAGTAACCTAGGCCAATAATCGGAATAAGAACGCACAAAGTTTTCAAAAACAGATATCATGGTTAGTAGAGGCCGGTCTTCGGCCCGGCGCGAAGTGCTCACGATGTGACCTTCCCAAATCGTACCCAAGTTCCCGAGCCAACTTTGGTGATGACCGTGGCCTTTTGAGTTAGGATTTCCTAAATTTCCCATTTAAAAATATTTAGGTGGCGACTCATTATCCGCAAAGCAGTCCATGTTTGGCACTTCTTTCAAAAATCTGTTTTTCTCAAAAACGATTTGCCGGATTTGGACTCTTTGGTTCAGGATTTGGAACCGCAACAAAATCGAGTCCGAACTGTAGCGAGGTCTCCCGCGGGCGTTGTTACACTGCTCTGTTAGCGCTAATGGATGTACCATATATGATTAAGCATGAGACTCTGATTTTTGTATATGATATGAACATGAATATGAATCTGCTTACCGAATCTGATATGGGACATCATTCAATTAAACCCCTTTACTTTGTTATTATTCACTGGGCTCCCGCTTACTCTATTATTTATGTATGTAGGTGACCAGGCATATGGTTAGGCTCAATGATGATCGTCTGGAATCGGTTTTGTCGGCCAACCTTTGGGCCTCTCGAGGGGGTTCTGGAAAAGTCAAGTGGTCATGTTTTGTGAACCATGTTTAAGATCTCATTTTTTTTTTTTGGTGAATCTCGAACAAGTTTCTGTTACTTTGTATACTGGGCTAAGTCCCATTTTGGTTTGATCTGTATTGTGTGTGATGTAAGATTAATGTGTGTGTATATATATATATCATCACATGTATGTGTATAAAGTTTTAAATTTCCTGTCCCATATATGACTGCACAGCTCAATGGACTATGTATGTTATATATATCTGCTTCTGCAACCCATTATTATGTATTAATCTGTTTAGAGGCCTTCAGTAATCCTAGGATTACTGGCCGGTTATGGCACTAAACCTATAGGGGCAGGTTTGGGTTGTGACATAGGCCCAAAATATCTAAGATATTTGTGGAAGATGTTTATAGAGGAAGTCAAAGGAAAAATATCTGAGATATTTGTGTGAAACATGCAGAAAAAATCAAAATTTCCAAAACTGCTCTATTTCCCTGACAAAAAAAATCATCCGATTAGACAAAAAATCATTTGGCCAGACCAAAAAAAATAAAAATAAATAAATAAATAAATCGTTTGGCCATACAATTTTTTAAAGGGAAAAATAAGATTTTTTCTAGAAAATTCTCATTCCTTCCACTCATTTCTACTTTATTCTAGCTCAATTTATTGAAATAATATAACACTTGAATTTTGAAATTGGGAGCCTTAGAACTTTGTAGAAATGTTTGGATCCACACGACCAACAGATTTTAAAAAACAAAGGGTTTTAAAAGTCAAAAAATAGTTTGGCCAAAACAGTGTAAGGTTGGAATTAAAGCTTGAATCCGGCTTTTCTACTAAAAAATTCGTAAGATAGCACGTTCCAAGTTTCATCATCGGGTGTTCGGAATAAAGCCCCAAGTCTTAAAGTTAGTCAAAATGGGGTGTTTACAAGTGCACGCTTTCATAATGTTATAGATGATGATTCAGTGGAAAGAATTGTATGTGCAGGTAGAGCATACTTACTATTTTTGTTGGTTTGTACACTTTTCAATGACAAGACTGGTACTAGGGTCCCTATTGTTTATTTGAGTTTGTTGTCTGATTTGATGATCGTGCCTTCATGTGCTTGGGGTGTTGCTGCATTGGCATATTTATATATAGGTTTGCTATGAAACAAATAGCCGATTACATGACACTTCTTGAGGGAGCACTTTCGTGGATTTCGACCACACCTAAATATGAATTACACTCAGGACATGACACACGTTTGCTGTTGGACTTCTCGGAGAGAGTCTGGTGAAGAGACACAGTTGCAAGCTTTTCGAGAGAAGCTTGATAGGTTGGGTGTACACGATGTAAGTTAAAAAGTACTTCAAAGTTGAAACTCTATTTCATTAAAAAATTTCAGCTATTATATCTTATAGTTGTTATTGTTTGTAGGTTATTTAGGACCTCTATCAGAGTTGCAGAGATGTCCATCTATGTCACCCAGTTACGTTCTACCATGGTTGCCTGAAGTGTTTGAAAGTAATTGAACCATATTACCTTGATAGAGTTTTAAGATAGTTTGATAGACTGTAGACAATGTTATCATCTATGAGTGTTTCTTGAGGAGCCACAACTCTATGCTACAATGTTATGTATGCATACTTGGACATCATTTGGGAGGCATGGAATAACCATGTGTTATCTGAGTGGATGAGGAGTACACTAGTACGACATCCTTGGGATTGTGTTTCTGGTTACAAGGATTGGTACCAAACTATTACCCATATGTATGTTCAAAACCTAGCGCATCGTTCTCAGGTGAACCTGAATATTCATCATTATCAGTATCCTAGCCAAGATGCACAGGTATCATCTTTTTTAATTTACATTACAAATTATTTATGTCATGTGTTATAGGTTTATATATAATGTTGTATTGTTATCGTAATGCAGCATTTGTCATAGATATATTTGATTACTCGTCATTTCGCTGAGGCTGGCTATGAGGATAGTGTTCAACATTTTGGTAGGCTTTACTACCCAATTGATACAATTGAACGTCTTCTTCAAGATTAGTACATTGGTGAAGTTGAGCCTAGCACATCCGCTCAGGGTCTGTCTGCACCCAGCTCTTCTGCTGCACGTCGTTTTGGAGCCATTACACTCGTTGGTCACGTAATTGATAGTATTGTCAATGAGATGAATATTAGTATTACTCTTTGGATTATGTATTTTTTGAATACTTTGGTGGATTTAGTAGTAGGTATTTATTAGTGTTACTCTTTGATGATGTACAAGGAGACATGTATTTTGTGATGAAGTGGGTGGATTCAATTATTAGTTAATATTATTATTTCTTTTTAGATACTTGCCGGTTAATATTATTACTTTTTAATATTAATACACTTGATTGGACAAAATAACACTTATAGGCTAACAGTAGTGATATTTTCATTGCATTTTGTGTTCAGAGAATGTAAATAATATGATATCCATTCCATAATAAGACAATTATAACTCATATTCATTCCGTCAAAAAATGGCCATTACAAAATCCAATGGCAAAATGATATCCGTTTCATAAATCCGTGCTACTATAAATTATAAAAACTAATATCTTAAACCTTTTAAATATCCAAGAACTGCTTCCTAATACATCAACCAATGTTAACTACATGAAATGTTTCTCGAGTAGCTACATTAGGTCCTATGTTGTCTTTGGATTTCTGAATGCGGCTAGCATATGCATTCTCCCATTTTGATACATAAGGGTGATGGTGAACTCACCAAAGCACAACAATGGGAGGAACTGGATAACCGGGCTCCAAAAATAACCGCATGAACATCCGATAAGAATTCAACCAAATTAATATAATTAAAAACTACATATATGTAGCAAATCCATCAATTTTGCAATTACAAAATTATTAAACTACAATGGTAGGTAATTTTTGTAGGTTATACCTGTACAAAATAATTTCGATTGACAAATCTAATGGCAATCGCATGACGATCAACTGGGGTTAATGGCGGTGATCTCAAAGGTAAGAAAGTGAGACACTTTTGGAATGACAACTGGTACAAGACTACATTATAAAATGATACAATAAGATATCCAATGTAGGGCATAGTCATCCAATGATCAAAGTCTACGCAGTCTTCAAAGTATAACAAGATGTGTGAGAGCTCCTCAACTCTTTCATGTGACCTGTATAATACAAGGTATTCATCTTTGTGATCATTCAACTCATGTAGCAGATTACACCTAACTTGCACCCAGTCATTCTCTCCAAGACCAAGTAAAAACGGAATAGCTCTAAAAACACAATTCCCATCACCATCTATATTTGTCATCAACTTTATGAATGGTTTTAACATAGGCGGGAAGTCACCAACATATGCACTTGATAAACTTGTTCTAATACGATGTCTTTGTCTTCACATTTTGTTTCTTCTCATGCACTTTTGAAGCTCTCTTTTTCTTTGATTGACTTGAAGCTAATGTGCTCTGGCTATCATGGCCATCTTCAACCAACTCAAATGCATACCGGTCATGACGGCAAGATATATCAACTTTCTTATGTCTACGACGTGGATTCGGCTTCACATCAAGCTCAATAAGAAAAATGCTCACTAGGTTTGCAATTTCTCTCAACTTTTTTAGCATATCCAATTGCGTGGCAATATTAGACTCATTGAACTGCTTCAAAAGCAACTCAAGTTCTGGGATACAAGTCAATATCAATTTGTCAACCACTAGATTGTGCACACATATGTTAACTCACATCCAATGTACATATATTAAGTCGTATCCAATGTACATGTATGCTACTAAGTGGAATAGGATGGCCTTGCCTTATGTAATTTGCAATCTCGTGAGCACAAGGTAAACCATGTGTGTACCTAAGAACACACCCACATACTGCAACATCAATTCCAATTGAATTTGCTCTCTTACTCTCTGCCAACACGTACTCCAATGCACAAATAGACACATTATCCCAAAGCTCTCTGAATTGAGAAGGTTTGAATTGATGTTGTACAATAGTCAAACTCTTCTTGAATGATGCTTTTACTTGAACGTGTTGTAACTTAAGTAGATAATGTATTTTTTTTAAATGATATCTCAAATGTCATTTGACTTGAACCTAATTGCCTCTTCAATTTAGCATGAGCACTCTCAGCCCTGTTCATATGGATGTAAAGAAAAAAATAGTCAATTACAATAATTAAAAACAATAATATGAGTTATAAGAAAATGAAAAAAATAAATATTACCAATTGGTTATAGCATTGCCGAAATGCATACATATGTCTGTATGTACCACAACGAATTTTTCTTTATATGGATTTAACCAACTCACAATAATATACTTGACTGCCTCATAATAGTTACTGAAATCCTTATGCAGTCTAGCAAGGTGATCATTATACTCTTCTTCAGTTGATGGCAATACTAAATAGTTCCATGCAGTGTTAAACTTTTCATTTTTTTTTTGTCTCAAACATTTTTTTTTTTGCATTTCACCAATACATTCTTATTAATATGCCAATGACATAACAAATGTCGAGCATTCGGAAAGGTGTTGTCAATGGCATTCATTAAGGCAAGCTCTCTGTCTGTCACAATGACTTCAGGTAAAATATTGTTGTCCATAAGATCATGCAATGTTTGTAACACCTATGCATAGTTTTTAACCTGCTTAATTTGCAAGTATGCGAAAGCCACAGAGAATGCATGTGAGTTGATGTTAGTCCCACAATTGCAAGAAAAGGAAGATGATATCTATTTATCTTATATGTACAGTCCATAATCAACACACGAGAGAATGTACGAAGCAAATCCAAGCTCACTAGATGTGCCCAAAATAAGTCCACGACAATCATAGAGCCTTCTTCATAGTGATGACGTTCAACGTACTTATGCTTCTCTAACTCACCCAGCAGTTGTTGCATCTAGGATCTACCAGCTTTTTGTATAACCCTACATCAATGTCATTCATTGTAAACTATTTTCATTGTGCACATATTAAGGGCATCCCTCAGTTTGAGTGTAATTAGTATCTTTTTTGGTCTTACTAGGCTCTTTGATATATCCACTAACAGTGACTTCTCATTAGCTGACAATCTCCCTGCATATGAATGTCCTTGGAGATGCTCTGCAATTGGATGATTACACAGTCGACAAACTATATTCAATGCTTATTCATTGTTTGTTTTCAACTTGTATGCCCTCAAATCAAATAGACATTCACACTTCTTCATGCCAGTTTGTCTCAACAAGTCTTTCGAGCCATCTTTCAACTTGTTACGCGATCTATACTTGACACTCCTCTTACAAGTAAGAAAAATTCTCAGTCTCTTGCGACCATCACCATAGTCCGACGTCTTTATAATAATAACAAAGCCATTGGTCTTTCCAATATCATGTACCCAAGTAAGAAATTCATCATTGTTGTCAAAAGCTTTTATATAATGTCACACAACTTTCAAAAGAACAAACTAACTAATAAAAATTATTAAGTTACGAAATTCTTGTTAAAGGTTACCTGCTTAGTTGTAAAATGGCTAGTACAATCCACCATAATATCATATCGAACCTCAGTTTCTTCATTACATGCAATTTGAAAAGGGAAAAAAAAAATTAATTCGGTACTTTAGAGCCGAATATAACACTATTATTTGGCACTTAATAACCGAAATAAATCAAATTTTTGGTCTTTAACTATCGAATAAACTAATTAAACTCAATAGTTAAGTATCGAATAAAACTATTAATTTCGGTGCTCAAGTTTCAAATAAAACAATTATTTTTGGCATTTGATGTCTGAATAAAATAAAATATTTTAGCATTGGTTTTCCGACTTAAAATCGCAAAAAAAAAAAAACTTTGGCACAAAAAACCTAACCTTTTCATCACTGTTTTTGCTGTCACCAAGCATATTTTTTCTTGAATTTGAACTTCTATTAGTTTGCAACTCTTCCATAACAAAATCAAGAATAATTCTGGAACTAATGAGAAAACGATATAAATAATGAAATATAAACCTAGAGAGTATAGTAATATGAGAGTTGTTATGAGAGTATTTCTTTGCAGGCAATAGAGGAGTATAGAGTGTGTAGCAAGCAAAGTGAGAAACCAATGGAAGAAGTGACAAACAATGGAGAAACTAGGGTTTAATTTTTTTTACTCAAAAGATGTACATTGAGAATTTTTTGTTTTTAAAAGATGTGTACAAAGAATATTTTGATATAATATTATGGGTGTTGGTGGATGTCCATTATGGTCATTTTAGTTTAGGGTATAATTGTCATTAATACAATATTTCATTAAGTGCGTACATTGAGGTAACTAGGTGTGTGGAAATAGAATTTTCCAAATCTTAGGGTTAGTCAAAATGGCATGTATATAGTGTCTTCATGAGCTTTCTAGCCCTCTCTTTGTACACTGCGCTACACACGTACGCTCAGTCGCCCTAGCAGCCACACACTATTTCCTTTTATTCAGCTTGACCTTAGTCGCCGCCTTTTCAACTTCCACCTAGCTTGCTCTCTTTCGTACGCCACTTCTTCTGCTTGACTTGCTCTAAGCCGTGTGCCACTGCCTTCTAAGCTTTCTCCACTCAACTTGCTTTCAACCACATGTCGCCTGCTCTGCACCTGACTCAATCAGCCATGTGCCTGCCTTCTTGTATTTGGCTCATTGTTTACCTATTTAAATATTTTTTTTTCTTTTCTATTTTTTTATCTTAACACTTCAAAAAAGAAAAAGAATAATGGATCGTTCCGACTTGGCTCACCCAATTTTCGTTGTCCATGATGGTTCTAATTATATCATTTGGGCGTAAGTAATCTTTAACTTCATCAAAGGGAAGAAATTTTGGGGCCTTCTCACTGGTGATATTGTCCAACCAATGAAAAATATTGCCGAATCTACTGACAAATATTTCAAATGACTTGATGATTGGGACAATAAAAATCATCAAATCATCACCTGGTTTCGCAACACCTTTGTTGTCTTCATCAACCTTCAATTTGGTTGTTTTGAGACGACTAAGGAAATTTAGGAATTCTTGAAATCTCGCTACAACACCACCGCTCTTGCTCATCAGTATTAACTTCTCAATCACCTTCATCATATGCAACAAGAGCTTGGTCAGTCTATTAATGTCTTTTTCTACCAAATATATGGAGTTTGGGACCAATTATGTCTTTCTGAACTCGATTGGAAGTGTTTGTAATATACATAGAATATTTTGTAAATCATATCTTTGTATAGTTGATTCTCCCTCGAAACAAGCCTTTGGTTGATTCCAAATGATCTACATGATTAAGACACATTATGATGGGAATGTTGAACTTTATAAAGCCCGCCTAGTCAAGGGCTTTACACAAGAGTATGACATTGGCTACAAAGAAACTTTTGCTTCCATGGATCGTCTCACTTCTGTCTGCAGTTTACCTGCTGTCATTGCTATTAAAAAATGGCAATAATTTCATATAGACGTCAAAAATGCCTTCTTGAATGGTGATCTTCAAGAGGGAGTCTATATGCAACCACCTCTCAGATATCGTTACTTGCCTAATCAAGTCTATAAATTTTGCAAGGCACTCTATGGACTCAAACAAGCTCCTCGAGCATGGTTTTCGAAGTTCAGTTCCACCAATCAGGCTTTTGGTTTCTCTTCTAGCTATTATGATTCTGCTCTCTTTATTTGCAAATCTTAGCATGTCATTGTCTTTCTTCTTCTTTATGTAGATGATATGATTCTCATCGGTGATGACATCAATGAAGTTTCTACACTTAAGAAGTCTCTTACTCGACACTTTGAGAAGAAGGATTTGGGTACCCACAAATATTTATTTGGCCTTGAGATCTCCTCTTGCTTCGACGGCTATTATCTCTCTCAAGCTAAGTATGCTTCTGATCTTTTAGCAAAGGCTAGCCTCATTGATAGCAAGACTGTCTCCACTCCTCTTGAGCCTAATGTTCACCTCACACCCCTGGAAAGAACACCTCTTTCCAATGCCACATTATATCGACAATTAGTAGGCAGTCTTGTTTATCTCATTCTCACTCAACTTGACATTGTACATGCTATCCACATTGTTAGTCAATTTTTGTCAGCTCCTCAATCTACACATTATGCTATTGTGCTCCAAATTCTTCTCTATGTCAAGGGCACTTTATTTCATGGTCTTTACTACTTTTTTGGTTTTGCCCTCTCATTATGTGCCTATTCGGATGCTGATTGGATTGGTGATTCGATTGATCGTCACTCTACTACATGATTATGTTTTTTCTTGGGTGATTCTCTCATATGTTGGTGTAGCAAGAAATAAACCTTGGTCTCTCGCTCTAGCATCAAATCCAAATATCGTGTCCTTGCTGATACCATTTAGGAGTTCATTTTGTTTTAATGGTTACTTTTAGATATGTGTGTTACTCCTTCCATTGCCACTTCTCTATATTGTGACAATCGTAGTGCCATCCAAATTGCCCACAATGATGTTTTTCATGATCGCACCAAACACATTGAGATTGATTGTCAATTTGTTCGTCAACATGTTACAAAAGGAATTATTCATCTTCTTCCTATTTCTTCTGCTGATTACGTTGCTAACTTCTTCACCAAAGTTCATCCACCAGGACATTTTCAAGATTTGGTCTCCAAACTCAAGTTGACTTCTACTTTGCCACCTTGAATTTGAGGCGGAATGTTTATATATAATATATATATATATATAATATTCTGTTAATATCTTTTGTAATATACATAAAATATCTTGTAAATCATATTTTTGTTGATTCTCCTTCCTTGTACAATACCTCTATGAAGCACTATAAATAGTGTTAGTCATTGTATTGTTGAATCATCAATTGAATATACAATTCTTTCCCTCCCTCTTTTGCTTTTATTTTCTCTTTTCATATTGCATGAAGATAGAGTTTTTAGCTTTTTTTTTTTACTTTATTCGATAAGTTTTTCTTATCGTTCTAGATTTATTAAAATATCAAATCTTCATGAAATTAAACTATGTTTTTATGGGGGTGTTATTTTATGTATGAAAAGCATTTTGATTTTTGGTAGAGCCTAAATATGTGTTTTGAGAAACCAAACAATTCTTCAAAGTTTTTTGACATCAAGTTTTTGAAAAGTAGTCCACTTTGCACATTTTTAGAAAATTCCAAAAAAATCCTCTAGTTTTTATTTTTATGTCCAAAGTTACCTCTAGATGTTAGCTTTCATATAAAATTTATTTGAGCATAAATGATCGGGTAGATTGTGAGAAAAATCATTTTTCTCCAAAGTGTGAGATATCTAGAAAAGTATAATAGAGAGTTAATTTAAGGAGTTCTGGAAATTATTTTATGGTTTTGTAAATTGGAAATTAAACTATATTTAACTTTTTTGTAATCTCACCAAAAATTAGCCTTGCCCGAATCCCAAAAGTTTTTTTACTAAAATTAATTTCTTGTCTCAGCGAATCTAGAAATTTGGAAATTTTCATATAAGTGCATGTTCTTGTAGTGTATTGTGATTATGACTTGTCTTCTATTTGTTTTGATATGATGATACCATTAGTGCCTCATGTATTAGTTGACTTGTATGCTTACATTTCATTGCTAACCATCATTTATAATGAATCTAATGAAAAGGGGAAACTTAAAATGGTAATAATGGGATTTGAGTTTATTTGTAAAATTTTGGAAACTTAGTTGAAATTGTTGTTGTCAGTAATGAAAAGATAGTAGGATGTGTTTCCTTTTGAGTTAAGTCTTGCGCAAATGGTTTTAACATAAACCTTAGGATGACACGGGCATATTCGGACTCTATGTGGTTTTTTGAGAGACAAGGATGGAGTCTTAGGTTAGGGGACAACCAATCTGTATACTTTTGTAGAGGGATAAAGATGGGTCCAACAGAGGTTACAGACAACTCAGTGTGTGATAGTTCTGGATTTCTAACTGTCTCTTTTAAGGTCCATCGATGGCATTGCACAATATATAATCATTGCAGGAATCTGTCATAAGGTTTGTAAAGGAACAAAATGGAGAGTTTCAAATAATGATTAGGAGGATGAGTCTTTTTGCGGACTCTAGTGGCTTTGAGTTTTGTTGTCACAGTTTAACCGTTATTGTACAATTGTTACTATCTAACTATTATTTATATATGTTGCTTTACAATTGTTGTTTATACCTATTCATTCATTTCTTTATGTATCTATACTTGTTCGTATTATCCGGGGGCTCAAAAAGTAGGAGTTTGGGTATTCTTACTGTGATGACCCCGACTTGCATATCATTTTTGCATATTATTTTATTAAGAGAATTGCATGATTATGTTTTAATGTTGTGCATATCTGTTTGTTCATAGAATATCTATTAGAATACTTACTTTGAAATAGAAATTGGAAGCCTTAACGGATTCAAACACCGAAATTAACTAGTTCATTAGGCTCGTTAGAATATTTAGAACTATATGGGAGATTTGATTAAAATTTGATTCACATTAAATTAATTAGAATTAATAAACTATAATTGATTGAAATCAATTAGAGCTAAGCTAGATTAATTAGTCCTCATCCTACTAAATTAGCCTAACTAATCTATCATATATATAGATGAGCCATAAGCATATTTGAGTTCATTCTCTATAACATGAGCTAAAAATTTGTAGAGAGAATGAGAGATCAACTTCTAGAGAGAGGGAGAGAAAGAATTGTGAAGATTTGAAGGTGAATTGAAGGAATTAGGCTAGCAAACCCCCAAATTCAAGCTCTAGGTAAGAATTACAACCATAATCCTTGTAGATAATCCATGTAGATGCTGAACTCAAAAGGTATATAGGATCATTTGCATGTAATTAAAAGGAAAATGTTAGAATCAACTTGTAAATAGGAAGAAAGGGGTTAATTATGGACTTGGATGCATGGTTCATCATGTTTGAGTTTTAATTTTCCAAAATTCCTACATGCATGGAGCTTAAACTTGTTATTCCCAAGGGTTCTTCATAATTTTACACTCAACACCTCATATATTCATGTTTTGAAAGAAAAAGAGTTAGTTCTTTGATATGCATGCCAAAATCGTGGAATTTTGGGTCCTTGTTTTGCAAATTGAAGGAGATTTTGGGATTATGGTTTGAAATTGATCAAGTATTTAAGTTTTTAGAAGTGTTCTTACATGTTTGAACCAGCCATGCAAGTTTTTGGACTTTAAACTTATGTTTTGGAACTCAAACTAAATTATGAAAAACCCAGAATTTGATCACTTCGCTCGAGCAATGAATTCATCACTTGAGCGCATCTTACATGCTCCCAATATTTTTGTAGAACCTTGTACTTGGCTCGAGCAACCAAGTGTGCGCTTGAGCGAACCCAACTTTGCATTACACTTGGCTCGAGTGACCAAGTGATGGCTCGAGTCTAATTTGACACCATCTAGTACTTTTGCAAGTAGACCACACCGCTCGAGCGACCAAAGGTGCACTCGACCGAACACCTTGTTTCCAGCCATTTTTGAAAACCACTCTTATGTGCATATTATCGTCCCATGTTCTGTTAAGCATCCTTAAGCATTGTTTAGGCATTATTGATGATGGAATATGTTAGAAACACACTTAAGAAAAGTGAGTAAAGATATAATGTTTGTTTGGTATATGTATTTCAACGTGTGTCTTTGCTATGTGTTCTGTGCAGGTGGTCACCTGAAGCATAACACCTGTACCAGCTCACTATGAGTAGTATCTTTGTAAAGATATGTTTAAATTATTTTGAACTGCTTCAAGAATGATATTTTGAAATGTTATTTGATATGAGTGAATGAATGTCTTATCTGAAAAGTATTAGTGACATCTTTTAGTGAGGCCCTCGCCTGGGAAAAACAATACCATGGCCCTTCGATTATTAGATTTACAGAGATCTCTAATGTTAGACCTGAGTGGTCCCTTCGTTAGACTTTCATGGTCCCTTCGATAGACCTTCATGGTCCCTTTGTTTAGACCTAGATGGTCCTTTTGATTTAGGTCTAATTGGCCCCTTTGCTTCGATACTCTATTGGATGTACCACGTATGAGATATGATAAATGAATTTTTGACATTTCAAATGGTTGATTGTGACATTTTGAATATTTATAAGTTATGTTTTGTACTATACTAGACAACATTCATTTAACCTTTTTATTTTGATATTACTCGCTAGGCTTTAGCTCACCCCTCTCCTTTATGTATATGTAAGTGAGCAACTGGAACGTCAAGCCTGGAGATGCCTCGAGAGTCTACCCTTTGTGAAGCCGTTTTTGGTGTGCCTTTGTGATAGGGCGTTGCTTGGTCTCTCGGGGAGCCAAGTTCTTGTCAACCATTTGATGAAGTCTTTTGTTTTATTTTTGATGTTTGTGTAACATGTATATCGTGGAACAAGTTATTTACGAAGTTGCACACAAAGTTTATTGTAAATTATATATTATGGTATAATGAATGTCTCTTTCTATTTATGAAGTTATCATGTAAGTACTGCTCAATGGACTATTTCATATTTTGTTAATGCTTCCACTAGCCTTGATTTATATATTATGATATGATTTTGTTATTGAGGCCGAAGGTAATTTGGGATTATTGGCCGGTCATGACCTAAACCTTTAAGGGTGGATTCAGGTCATGACACTTACTATGCTGTTTAAGCTCATGATCGTTTATTTCCTTGGCATTCAATGGCATAGGTATTGAGGAATTCATCAACGAAGAAGACTTGGTGGAAGCGCTCAGTAAGTTATGGCGGGCACGGACTACTGTCGGATTCCCAATTTAACTATTGCGTTTTTATTTGTAATTTGTAAATTTAGGGCCATGATGTCTGTAATATGTTAACTATGATGTATTATTATTTATCTTTGTATGTATAACCTTAGTAAAATCTTGTATTTCTTTGTTATTATATCCCCTGATGTCCCGATTTTTGAGGCATCACATGTGTTTGTGAGAGTAAAAAGTTATAGGATTACTTTAAAGCACAAAATACTTAAAAATAATGTTTAAGAGATATTTTTTAAAAATACAGTCGTTATAAGGGTATGGTGTGTGGCCTATGAGGATCACGAAGCAAGCTATATTTAAGTAATGGTTCCAAGGAGGCCTCCATCTTGTGAAATGCTAAGCTTATTCAAACGACAATAGACCAGCAAGGGGTGAAATTCTAAAACAGCCACTAATTGGCCCAAAAATTAACACAGGCAAATCTTTTGTGCTAATACAAACTTGTTTTAAAAAAATATGGCACGATGATATGACCCCCAATTAAGGATTTTGAACCAAACTTGTGTAAGATTAAACTTATTCAAATGAAAATAAGCCTCTGAAATCATGAAACAACCACCGACTGACTCAAAAATTGGCAAGACACATTTTTCATTCTTTACAAACTTTTGAAAGATGATGACATGTTGATAGCACCCCTGATTAGAGATTTGGAAACAAATTTGTAAAAATATTGAACTTATTCAAATGAAAAAGGGTCACCAGAGGTGAAATCTTAAAATAACCACTGGCTATCTGTAGCGTGCTTTTCATGCTCCTTGGAGGGGTTTAGTCTCATCAGATACGATAGCCCTACAGTTCAGACTCCCATGGTTCTGAATCTGATTTCACAAGTGCAATGTGAAACGGATAAACACAAAAGAGTCCAAATTCAAAAAATCATTTTAGAAAATCGATTTTGAATTAAAGATGCTAAAAATGGACTGCATTGCTAGATTTTAGAGTTGCCACCTAAATATTTTGGAAAATTTAGGAAACCCGTGACTCGTGCCAAAAGCCATTAGTCCATCATCACCAAAGTCTCTCAGCTCGGGAACTTAGGTATGAGCGGAGAAGGTCATGAATTGAGCACCCTATTCACCCGATCGAAGATCGGCCTCTACTAATCATGATGTGATTCTTATTTACGTTACATGCTCTTGTTTTGATTATTATGCTATCTTTACTACATGATGCACACAAGTATAGATTAATTTGCCCACTTTGGAATACTTCGATTTCATGTTTGTTTGAAAAGTGTTTTGAACATGTACCACGCGAAAAAGTGATCTCATATGTACATTTAATCAAATCATTCCAACTTAAGTGAAAAGCCTCCATCCATAGGCATTCAAGAGATATATCACCTAAGCACTTAGCCCCATGGTAAACATGCTTGATATAGCAACACCAACACACATGTAATATGCTAAAGCAAAACTGCTCACCTAGTACTCTAAGGCAAGCCAAAGAAAACAAAAATAAGTAGAAAATTGCATGATTCTAAGTAATGCAACATGACTAATACAATGCATACAACATGCAATTAATAGGCTCAGCTACTAGTATGGCATGTGAGGCACTTCAAGGCATGCGATAAAAGCACGTATTCGATTAAGAAAGTTGAAATTGACATTGATTAGTATGACGAGCCGAACCCTTATGTATGCAAAACGAATGGATGCAAGTCATAGAAAATGCTAAGGAAAATATGATGCTACATGCAATCCATCATAAGCAAGTAAATAAAATGGAGAAAGAAATGGGAGTTGGAAGATATACACAAATTATTACATATTTGCCCTAGCGCAGGAGGGTCCGAATGAATGTCCTAATTAAGCTAACTATTACAAATCTAAATGAATAATAAGGGAATAACTATCTAATTTATTATAACAATAATGGTATAACAATAATATGTAAAGAATGAACAAAGATCCCATGCGTTTAATCAAGACCATCCACGTAAATTGCTTTGTTTGCTTCTTGGGAAGCTCGCTTCACCCTTAGCCACGCTCTCTGCTTTTGACCAAAAGTGCTCTATTTACCATACATTAGAACCCCGCCCCCATCGAGGCCCTACCTAGCCCAAACAAATTGTCGTGCCCTATTTTCTTGTAGAAAATCGCTTTTGTGCTCGAGGTAAAAATAGTGCGCAGTTCATTCCTAAGCTATGTTGGTCATTTCTACTCTTCTTTATCATAGAGATACTCAAGAGAGGAGCGGGTTCGGTTCTCAAACCATCTATAGCGACCCCGGTCTTTTCCCATTTGATTATTGTATCCGGACTTGGGTTCCGTAGATTCTGTCATTATATAATTGTTGTTGTCCTTTGAATCCCTATTCTTAAGTTATGGGTTGTGTTGGGCAGGTTTGTTACAGGTTGGTTGGGTCCGGAAACCAAGTGTTGCTGTTCAGTTTTTGGGTTGGTCGCTCGAGTGAGGGTTGAGTTTTGTCTCTGGTGGCTCGAGCCAGGGTTTCTTCGCTCGAGCGAACGATTGCGTCTAGTATAGACCTGAGAGCAGTGTTTCTTCGCTCGAGCGAGCTTTTCTTCGCTCGAGTGAGCGAGGTGTATGTTTTCGAGTTCTTCGCTCGAGCGAGCATTCTGTCGCTCGAGCATGCTTCTGGGTTGCAGACCTGAAGCATTACATTATTGGCTCAAGCGAGCTTTTCTTCGCTCGAGCGAGTCTTTCTTGTGTCTGGTCGCTCGAGCGACCATGTCTTCGCTCGAGCGAGCCTGTCCAGTTTAAATAGACAGCAGCGGGAATTTAATCAGGTTTTCATCATCTTTTTGATTCTAAACCCTAGTTCCAAGTTCTCTCTCTCTCAACTCACCTTTTCTCTTAGGTTTGATCTATTTAGAGTGCGTTTCTACCCTAGTTGCTTTATTAAAAAGGTAGTGTGGGTCGAGGGCTTCAGTTTAATCTGAACAATCTTGGAGTTGAAGCACTTTGAGGTTGGGTCATCATATTCGTCTTCTCTTTTTGGGTTATTTCTTCGAGGTAGGGATTTCCTACTCCAATTTATGAGTTTTGTTCTAAGTTTTGGTATTTTGATATGTTGGGGGTATTTTGTTAATTTTGGGAAAAACCCTAAGTGTTTAAATAAATTGAATTGTATATTTAATTTAAGGAACATTGGGAACTGGTTAATTTAAATCACTCATCTATCGAATTGTTGATTTATTTATTTCCAGTCTAGAGATAACTGTTTTGGGCTATCGGTGGAGGATAGTCATGATTGTTGTAGACATTGCATGTGGATTAGGGATAACTGAAACTAATCATATTGGTTAAGTCATTAATTTTGACTGTTGAATTAATACAGATATTATGTGTATTGATTGTTTGTTGTATATGTTATGTGCTTACATACATGTATTGGTTGAGCATTGCATATGCATATTGTGTGGGAGGAGATAGGGGATGTACTCCACGGTTTAGGGGAAGATAGGGGATGGACCTCTAAACCGGATTTTGTTTGGGAGGAGATAGGGGATGGACTCCATTAGCATCACTTTTATGTGTGCTTATTTATATTGAAGTGTTTTATTGTTTGGGAGGAGATAGGGGATGCACTCCATTCGCATCACTTTTATGTGTGCTTATTTATATTGAAGTGTTTTATTGATACAGCACTAAAATGTGTATCAAACTGGAAGTATGAAGTGTTTTGATGTGAGCTTGAGTCTCATTTATTATGTTGAGATATTGTGACATACAAATTCACTGTTATAGTTTGGCCAGGTTCTGAGCCATATTGGTAAGAAGGAAAAGTTGAAAAACTAATGGAAAGTGAAACTGATAATTTGTATTATCCATCTATTGAATGCTATTGCTTTATTTAATGCTTATGTTTGGTTTAGTATATTTCTACTGGGCTGTGGCTCACCCTATATGGGAACATCATTTTCAGGTCCAGGTGATTCACTACCTCCAAGAACTTAGCTTGGAAGGATTGGGACAATGAAGCCTTGTCTTTAGTTATTTGTTTTATTTGAATTACATCTAAACATTCAAGCCTAGCGCTTTATTTGTATTTGAGTTAGAACTCATGTTTTTGTGTCCAAGTGTTGGCTTGGCAAGATGTAAGCCCATAGGGCATTTATTTTGAATGTTATATGTAATGTCTTTATTTAAGCTACTCTGATGAATGTTTTATGGTTTATTTTTCTTAAGTAATGCATCGTATTATTGTGTATGTTATGGGTTATATTTTGAGGGCGTTACAACTTGGTATCAGAGCGTACCGGGTTTGAATACTTTGGGTACGTGGAAAGTGATTAGTATCCCTTTGGGATCGTCTCGTTTGATAGAGACCTAGTGTACTGTTGTATGCTTATTTGATAACATGTTTATGTGATTATGTGGGTATGGAATGTAGTTTCTGGGATGTTGATTGGACCCTTGAGTTTCTAGTAGTCTTGTTGGAAAGGCACTTGATTACTGCTGCTTCCAACCGGAACTATAGTAACATATTGGGACTATCATTATCCGGGAATGAAATTCGTAGGTGCTTATGTGATTATGTGCTTACGTGGAATGAATTGTTGTTGTTCAATGCATTAGGACGAGAGTGTTTAGCTTCGGCACATTTATTAATGTGCTAACGTCTTTGTTTCTTGTATTAGGATGTCAGGATGAGGACGAGGACGCGGTAGGCGTGGTAGGCCGGGTAGGCAGGAAGTGTCTGTGCCAGAGGAGATTCCAGTAGTACAGGAGATTCCGGCAGTGCAGGAGGGTGTTGGTCAGGCCAACGTGGCGAGCCAAGAGGCTGCCAGCTATGGGCGCTTTAGCCAAAGGAGATAGCAGGGCATTCAGGAATCGGTTATTCGAGGTCGCGAACCCAGCCCAAGTTGTTGTTGCAGATGCTGGACCTTCTTTTCTGAAGAGGGAGTTCTTCCGGTCCAATCCGGACGAATTTTTAGGTGATCCTAAAGAGCCGCTTAAGGCATTTAATGGCTCAATGCATAACGAAAACATTTGAGATACTTGGCATCGAAGATGAGGGGTTGAAAGTGACCTTGGCATCGTTCCAGCTGAAGGGAGATACGGGTCAGTGGTGGAAGTTCACTAAGGGTCGCATAGGAGCTACGTGGGAGGCTTTTGTGAATGTTTTCCAAGAGAGGTTCTTATCTCCAAAGAATGTGGAGAAGCCGAGAGACCGCTTCTCACCTTAAGCAATGAAGTTCTTCAAAGGGCCAAGTTTGAGACTGCATTCACTAGTTTGTCTAGGTTTGCACCTGAGTTGGTGGCGTCTGAGGAACGCCGTTGCATTGAGTTTGAGAAGAAGTTGAGGCGCGGCCTCAAGTTGAGAATTGTTGGGTCTATGATTCGTGATTATGGGCGTCTGGTTGATGCTGCAGCCCATACGGAGATTATGATGCAGGAAGAGGAGGAAGGGTAGAAAGGCTCCAAGAGGAGTAAGGATGGCCAGGGTGATGGCAAGAGGCAGAGAGGTTTTACTCCTCAGCACTCTTAGGGTAGCTTTTCTAGATCCACTTTTCCAGTACCGAGTGCTAGTTCTGGGAAAGGCAGCCAGGGAGACATTACCTGTTTCAAGTGTGGCCAGCTGGGCCACAAGTCTCCAGTTTGTCCTCAGAGAGGAGGAGGGCAGAGAACAACATCTTCTTCGGCTCGATCTCAGAGCCAGAGTCAGGGTAGAGGCCAGCCGCTCACTTGTTTTCAAGTCGGTCAGCAGGCACATGAAGAGGTATTGCTCAAGCTTGGGTGGCACACCTAGTGCATCAGTTTGAGGCAGACTCAGGTCAAGCAAATTCGGCCGGTCAGTCTCGAGGGCCAATCAGGGGGCTTCATCGTCCCAGTCTGTGCAGCAGTCTTATGCTCTTAGGGGTGAGCAGGTTGATCAGAGGTTGTCTAGGTGCAGTATGTCGTTATCACAGACCTTGTACCGGCTCCATCGGTTGTGAGAGGTACCTTCTTGTTTTGCAACTCGGTTGCTAATGTTTTGATTGATACCGGTGCATCTCATTCCTTTGTGTCTGCTGCATTTGCATCTGTTTTGGAGTTGGAGTTAGCACAGTTAGCGTCTCCTATTTGTGTAGTGTCACCTCTTGGGGGTGAATTGATCTTAAAACAAGGTGTTAGGGGTTGTGATATAGAGGTCGATGATCATAGAATCCCATTTTCTTTTGTAGTTTTGCCTATGAAGGGCATTGATGTTATTTTGGGTATGGACTGGTTATCGTCATACCGGGCAGTTATTGATTGCTACCGTCAGAGGGTCACTTGTTGTACCGTTAGCGGTGAGTGTTTACATTTTCTGGGGGACCGGGTTGGTAGTGTTTTGCCACCGGGGTACGTTTCACGAGGGCGGAGTGAGCTTAGTGGTCTACTTGCTAATCTTTCGATTAGTGAGGTTAATGAGACTCAGATTGTGTTGCCAAGGGTGGTTTATGAGTACTCGGACGTCTTTCCCGAGGATCTTGTTGGTTTGCCACCGCATCGAGAGATTGAGTTCTCTATTGACCTAGTGCCCGGCATGGCACCAATTTCCATGGCACCTTATCGTTTTGCCCCAGCTGAGTTAGTTGAGTTGAAGATTCAGCTCCAGGAGTTGTTAGATAAGGGCTATATCCGTCCTAGTGTTTCACCGTGGGGAGCGCCAGCCCTTTTTGTTAAAAAAAAAGGTGTGCTTTGAGACTTTGTATAGATTACCGGAAGTTGAATCGGGTGACGGTTAAGAATAAGTATCCTATGCCTCGTATAGATGATCTGTTCGACCAGTTGAAGGGTTCCAGTTGTTTTTCTAAGATAGACTTGAGATCAGGTTATCATCAGTTGAGAGTCAGGGAGGAGGATATTCCGAAGATGGCATTCCGTACGCGGTATAGCCACTATGAGTTTCTGGTGATGCCATTTGGGCTCACCAATGCACCGGCAGTGTTTATGGATTTGATGAACCAGATCTTCAGAGAATTCTTAGATCATTTTGTAGTCGTCTTCGTGGACGACATCCTTATTTATTCACCTTCAGAGGAGGAGCACGAGGAACACTTGAGAGTGGTGCTTGAGTTACTTAGAGCCCATAAGCTTTATGCTAAGTTTGGGAAGTGTGAGTTCTGGCTAAAATAGGTGAAATTCTTAGGCCTTGTCGTTTCTGGGGAAGGGGTGTTGGTTGATACATCTAAGACGGAGGCAGTGCAAGACTGGGCACAGCCTAAGAGTGTGTTTGAGATCCGTAGTTTTCTGGGATTAGCTGGGTATTATCGCCGGTTTGTGAAAGATTTCTCCAGGTTAGCTTCGCCTTTGACTAGATTGACTCGGAAGGGAGTCAAATTTGTATGGAGTGAGACTTGTGAAAAGTCGTTCCAGGAGTTAAAAGTTAGACTGACCACCGCTCCAGTCTTGATTATTCCAGAGAGAGGGTTGGGTTATTCAGTCTATTGTGACGCCTCACGAGAGGGTCTGGGTTGTGTGTTAATGCAAGAAGGGAAAGTGGTTGCCTATGGTTTACGTCAGTTGAAAATTCATGAGAAAAATTACCCTACGCACGACCTAGAGTTGGCAGCTGTGATATTTGCCTTGAAGATTTGGAGGCATTATCTTTATGGTGAGAAATTCGAGGTATTCTCGGATCATAAGAGTCTGAAATATCTGCTATACGTAAAGACTTGAATTTGAGGCGCAGGAGGTGGATGGAGTTTATTGAGGATTATGACTTCAATTTGCATTATCATCCCGGAAGGCCAATGTTGTGGCCGATGCCCTTAGCAGAAATCTGGGGACGCGTTGCTAGTATAGCCATCCGAGAATGGGAGATGTTGGGTGCAATTGGAGAGTTCGATTTGCTTCGGTGAATCATTGAGGTCATGCGGCATTGTTTTCGTTGTTGCACGTACCTACACTTGTGACTCGAGTGTTAGAGGCTCGAGAGGTGACCTTGAGGTAGAATCCTCCCGTGAGAAGATTTCGGTGGGAAGGTTGAGAAGGGTTTGACGGTGTATCCCGACCGAGTGTGAGATACGGAGATCGCTCTGCTTGTGCCGAGTCTTGCCGAGAGGAGGTACTCGAGAGTTTCATCATTCGCGCTTTGCGGTGCATCCAGAGGTACTAAGATGTATCGATTTGGGTCGCCAGCTTTTGGTGGCAGGTATGAAGAGAGATGTGGTAGCTTTGTTCAAGTGCCTTACTTGTCGCCAGTGAAGGCCGAAAGCATCGAGGTAGCCGGGTTTGTTGTAACCCTTGCCTATTGCTGAGTGGAAGTGGGAGCATGTCACTATGGACTTCGTTGTGGGTCTTCCGAGGACTCAGCGGGGTAGTGATGCTATTTGGGTAGTTGTAGACCGGTTGACTAAGTCGGCGCACTTCATTCCTATGCGCGTGAGAGATTCGGTAGATCATCTTGCCGACTTGTACATTCGGGACATAGTGAGGTTGCACGGGGTCCCAGTGACGATCGTCTCAGATAGAGATCCTCGTTTTACTGCCAGGTTGTGGCAGAGTTTGCAGAGTGCCTTAGGCACTAAGTTGACCTTTAGCACAGCTTATCATCCTCAGACTGACGGGCAGTCCGAGCGTACTATTCAGATCCTTGAGGATATGCTTCGGGGTTGTGTTCTTGATTTCAGTGGGTCGTGGGAGAGGCACTTGCCTTTGGTGGAGTTTGCCTACAACAACAGTTTCCAGTCTAGTATTGGTATGGCACCGTTTGAGGCCTTGTATGGCCGACCGTGTAGATCTCCAATTTGTTGGACCGAGGTGGGTGATGCACCTCTATTGGGTCCGGAGTTGGTGAGGGAAACGACGAAGAAAGTTGAGCTTATCTGTAAGAGACTTGTTACAGCCTAGAGTCGTCAGAAATCTTATGCCGACCGTAGGAGGAGACCTTTAGTGTTTGAGGTGGGTAATCATGTCTTTCTGAAGATATCACCTAGACGGGGATTGATGAGGTTTGGGAAGAGCGGAAAGTTGTCCCCTCGGTTCATAGGTCCTTTTGAGATCCTTGAGAGGATTGGCGAGGCTGCTTATCGTTTAGCCTTGCTACCGCAGTTGTCCGGAGTACATGACGTGTTTCATGTGAGTATGCTTCGGAAGTATGAGCTGGATCCATCACATGTGTTGGATTGGACTGTTTTAGTGGTTGACGAGGATGTCTCGTATGAGGAGAGACCAATTCGAGTCTTGGATAAACGGAATCAAGTTTTGCGAGGCAAGACCATTCCTTTGGTAAAGGTTTTGTGGAAACATCACGGGGTGGAGGAAGCCACTTGGGAACGTGAGTTAGAAGTCCGTGAGAAATATCTGGATATGTTTATTGATTTGTAATATTGTATTTAAATTCTGTAATATTGTTGGACTTAAGAGCTTTATATATGTCTTAAGTTGGAAAACATTGAATGTTTTGGTTTAATGATAGAAATTTGAAACTTGCTTCATAATGGAAGTGGAATGTCACATTTATAAATTGAATATGTTTTATAATATCATGGAAGCGAATATGATATGAAAATGGAAATCATGTATATGGAAATCGTTCAAATTGGAAGGATTTGGACAATGAAGCCTTGTCTTTAGTTATTTGTTTTATTTGAATTACATGTAAACATTCAAGCATAGGGCTTTATTTGTATTTGAGTTAGAACTCATGTTTTTGTGTCCAAGTGTTGGCTTGGCAAGATGTAAGCCCATAGGGCATTTATTTTGAATGTTATATGTAATGTCTTTATTTAAGCTACTTTGATGAATGTTTTATGGTTTATTTTTCTTAAGTAATGCATCGTATTATTGTGTATGTTATTGGTTATATTTTGAGAGCGTTACACCATCAATGGTTGCAAGTTGATTGCGTGATGGTTTTAGACACGATAGGACAAAAATTAATGAATGCAATGAAAGACAAACCATTCCTCCTTCTTATCATGGAGTTCTCTAGGGAAGAGGTGAACACCGCTTCTCGAGTTATTAACATCACTAATGAGTATGTAATGACTCGAGACACGATAAGTTCAATTAATGTTTGATTGAATCTGACTTGATTTTATTACTTTGGTTACCATTTTAGTCTAATTTTATTAGCCTCTTTTAATTACTTTTCCATTCTTTTATCATTTAGTCCAAAAAATGAGAGTTATGTCTACTAAATGGAGAGAAGTGTCAAACAAGAAGTTATTCTTGGCATGAGAGAGATGTAATGCCTTAGTAATGAACCTTTAAAAAGATTAAACCATTAAGCATGGAAGGGTCTCTTTCGTATGCCTTAAACAACACTCATTTGAAACGACTCTCAAACAAAGAAAACCAAGAAAGGAGGGAGGGTGCAGAAATGATTATTGCAAGTGTTAACACATGTATGAAAAGCATAAAAGAAAAGTTATCAACTCAAATAGGTTGATGTCTAAGGCCTAAACCACCAAACCTATAAGAACTACAACACTACAAGCATACTATACAAAGCATGAATGAAGTAAACACATTAAAATAGTCCTAAAACTCACAAAAAAATACTGGAATTAGTAGGAAAAAGATAGAAAAAGTGAGCCAAAATAAGAAAGAAGTAAAGCTAGTAAGCAAGCCTAAGGAGGGGTGGCTCACCCCTTTATTTTTGGGACTTCAAAACCACATTTTTCAGCCTTTTAAAACTCTGAAAATCAGTATTCAAACCAAAGAAAGGAGTGGGAAAGCAAAGGGTATGAGCTATGGGATAAGGTTCAAAAAAGGGTGATAAGCCCCTCCGTCTTTGGTAGATCTTTAACCCCAAGTTTCAGCACTTGGAATTGATCCAAAACATTATGAAAATACAAGAAAAATGTAAAAATGAAAGCAAGGAAGAAGGTGGCAAGCTTATACTTCTTAAAGAGAGAATGCTTTTGTTGTAAACCAAACTTGATCCTAAGGTACTCTCAAGTCTGAATTATGGTACCAAAGTCTCAACCAAGGCTCCAAGTCCAAGCTCTAAGGGTGTATATGGTGTATGTATATAGTTCAAGGATGATTGGATAACACAAACGTAGCTTGTAAGGGAAGAAGGAGCTCTCAAAGGTCTTTTACACGCTTTGAAAATTTTCTAACCCTTAAAACAGAGGACTGAGCTCGTATTTATAGAATTTGAGGTAACTAGGTCATAATATCTTCAAAAATAGATAGTTGGCAGATTCCCGCTCAGAACAGTGTTTATCGCCCAAAAGGCATGGCCAGGCTTAAATGGCCACGATCGGCCCCAAATGAGGCAAGACCAGGCCCTAATGTGGCTCCCCTACCTCTCTATTTCAAGTTCAATGCAAGGTGGCATAATGCTCAAAAATGGGTTTCTAAGGTAAAAACACCTTGGGTATGGAAGGTTAGAATTGTTTACAGCTCAAATTCGGATTCCTTCGTCAAGAATTCAAACCACTTACACAATATAACTTTCATCATTGAGTGCCCGGAATAAAGCGCCCAAGTCTTGTGGGCGGTCAAAAAATGGGGTGTCTTCACTGTTCCAAAAATTGACACGAGTGTGTTTCTTGTGCCTGTACGAACTTGTTAAAATAAGCAACACATCAATATGACCAATAATTAGAGACTTGGAATGAATCTTGTGAAATATTAAACATATTCAAATGAAATGGGTTGCCAGTGCTGAAATCATGAAACAACCACCAGTCAACCCATACGCCTCGTATCTATAGGAACATCTTAAACTAGATGGAAAATCAATATAACCTCGTATTAGATATTTGGAAACAAAATTTTAAAAATATTAAATTTATTCAAATGAAAATGAGCCTAAGGGGGTAAAATCATAAAATAGCCACTGGTTAGTAACAAGAAAATGATTTGATTCTCAACATTTGATAATAGCACTGTTACATGTATTTATACAAGTTGCTAGAGTTTGTTATAACAAACTCTAACTAATTCTAACTAACCAATCCCTACATCTCTCTCTCTCTCTCACTCTCACACACACACACACACATACACACACACACGCACACACGCACACAAACACACACACATATACACATTTGTATTCAAACCACTATTCTCTAATTGATTACATGTGCTACACACTTGCTTACACTTGTGTTGGGTTGTTGTAGCTGTAGCTGTGGTATTATCATCTTCTACTTACATTCCTTCAACTGAGGCTTGAGCTGCTTTGATGCTTGAGGCTTCGATTCTCCACTTAAGGTAGTACTATTATCATCCCCCCTCAAATGAATGGGGCTGGGAATCCCCAGAAGTTTGTCCTTAAGATAGTGAAATCTAGAGGAAGTTAAAGGCTTGGTAAAGATATCTGCAATTTGATCTGCAGTAGGAATGTACGAGAGAACAATTTGTTTTGAGACAATTCTTTCTCTAATAAAATGATAATCTACTTCAATGTGTTTGGAACTTGAATGAAAAACTAGATTGGATGCCAAAGCCATAGCAGATATGTTGTCAAAGACTGGAGTAGAGAGAGGTGGAATACAGAGGTCTTTAAGTACTGTTGTAGCCATACTAACTCAGTAGCTATAGTGGTCATAGACTTATACTTTGCCTCTGTGGAAGACCTAGATACAATAGGTTTGTTTTTGGCTGACCATGAGATCACATTAGAACCTAATAAAACACAAAACCCATAAGTGGATCTTTTATCTAGGCAATCACCTACCCAATTTGTATCTATGAAAGAATGAAGAGTAAAAGGACCTAGACTAAAACTAAGACCATGAGTAAGTGTGCTGTTCACATATCTAATCAATCTTTCAACCATGGCAAAATTAGCGACTGTAGGAGCTTGTATATGCTGACAAGCTTGATTAATAGCCAAAGCAATATCTAGTCTTGTGATAGTCAGATATTGTAGTGCACCAACTAAACTTCTGTAGAAGGCAGGCTGAAAATAAGGTAAGTCATCTAAAGAAGAGACTGGGGCCTTAATAGTCATGGGACTAGAGCAAGGCTTACACTTCGCTATGCCTACTTTTTAAAGCAAATCACTAGCATACTTCTGCTGAGAGAAAAAGTAGCTCTGAGAGTGAGAATGAACCGATATGCCAAGAAAATAGGAAATATCCCCTAATTGCTTCATGGAGAAAGCAACATGCATCTGAGTGATTAAAGACTGAATAACAGATGGATCACTACCAGTAAGCAAAATGTCATCCACATCGATGAGCAAAATAGTGATATGAGCAGATGCCTTTCTGATGAATAAAAAGGAATTAGAGTGATTGTGCTGAAAGCCTTGAGTAATCAAGCATGTGGAGAAAGTGGAGTACCAAGCTCGAGGAGCTTATTTAAGACCATACAAAGCTTTTTGAAGTTTGCATACAGGATCAGGATAAGTTAAATCTATGAATCCTTGAGGTTAAATGTGTATTTCTTCTTCTAATTTCCCATGTAAGAAAGCATTAGAAATATCCAACTGCTTAAGTGTCCATTTGTGTTGCAAAACTATACATAACAAGATCCTTATAATTGGTTGCTTAGTAATTGGACTAAAGGTATCTTGATAATCCACACCCTCTTGTTAAAGATACCCCCTAGCTACCAATCTAACCTTGTATTTTGCAAATGTTCCATCAGAATTCTTCCTAATTCGAAACACCTATTTACACCTAATGGCAGTTTTATTAGGTGGCAAGGTAACCAAGCTCCAGTGTCATGCCCTCAAAATTAAACCCATAATATATAATATTACCATGCGTCATTATAAGAAAACAAAGAGTATTATTCCATTCATCAGAGTAAACTTATTAAAAGACATTACATGTAATAAAGAAAGTAAATGCCCTACGGGCTTACATCTTTCCAAGCCAATACTTGGACACAAAAATATGAGTACTAACTCATTTACAAGTTAAGCCCTTGGCTTGAGTCTTTACATGTAATAACGAATAAAGCAAATAACAACTAATCTAAATAAGTCTTCAACTCTAAATCCTTTCAAGCTAATTCCTTGGAGGTAGCACGTCACCTGAACCTGAAAATGATATTCCCGTATAGGGTGAGCCACAGCCCAGTAGAAATATACTAAACCAAATATAAGCATTGAATAAAGCAATAGCATTCAATAGATGGTTAACTCAAATATCAGTTTTTACTTTCCATTATTTATTCAACTTTTCATTTTTATCAATATGGCTCAGAACCTGGTCAAATTATAACAGTGAACTACACATCACATTAACATTACTTCCAATATCAACAAAACAAATGAGACTAAGGCTCATATCAAAACACTTCATACTTCTCATTTGATACATATTTTACTGCTGTATCAACAATATATAGAAAAACTTCTATAAATCAATAAGCACACATAATAGTGATGCTAATGGAGTCCATCCCCTATCTCCTCCCAAACAAAAATCCGGTTTAGAGGTCCATCCCCTATCTTTCCCTAAACCGTGGAGTACATCCCCTATCTCCTCCCAAACAATATGCATATGCAATGCTCAATCAATACACGTATTTTCTGTATTAATTCAATAGTCAAAATTAATGACTTAACCAAATTGATTAGTTTCAGTTTTCCTTAATCCACATGCAATGTCTACAACAATCACGACTATCCTCCACCGATAGCCCAAAACAGTTATTTCTAAACAAGAAATAAACATATCAACAATTATAATCTCAATAATTCAGTAGGCGAGTGATTAAATTATTCAATTCCAAAATTACTCAGTAGGCGAGTGATTAACTATCCAGATTAATTCCAAAATTATAATTGCCCAATTCCATGAATTCAATTAAATTCCCCAATTTTCTTTAAATTAACTATCCAGATTAATTTATTAAAACATTTAGGGTTTTTCCCAAAATTACCAAATAACCCCAACATATCAAAATACCAAAACTTAGAACAAAGCCTATAATATGGAGTAGGAAATCCCTACCTCGAAGAAAATAACCCGAATAGAGAAGACGGAGATGATGACCCAAAATCCAAAGTGCTCCAAATCCAAGATTGTTCAAATTAAACAGAAGCCCTCGACCCACACTATCTTTTTAATAAAGGATCTAGGATAGAAACGCACTCTAAGTAGATCAAACCTAAGGGAGAAGGTGTGTAGAGGGAGAGAGAAGACGGACCTAGGGTTTTGGAATAAAAAAGAATGTGAAAAAGTGATTTAAAACCCACTGCTGCCTATTTAAATCTGACAGGCTCGCTCGAGCGACCAGACACAAGAAAGCCTCGCTCGAGCAAAGAAAAGCTCGCTCGAGCCAAAAACTCGATGCTTCAGGTCTGCAATCTGAACACGCCGAGCGATGTAATGCTCGCCGAGCGAAGGACTCAAACATACACCTCGCCGCCGAGCGAAGAAACATCGCCTCGTGTCTATACTAGACACAATCGCCGCCGAAGCGAAGAAAAACTGGCTCGAGCCACCAGACACAAAATACAACCTCGCCGAAGCGACCAAGTCCTCGCTCGAGCGACCAACCCAAAAACTGGACAGCAACACTTGGTTTCCGAACCCAACCAACCTGAAACAAACCTGCCCAACACATCCTACAACTCCAAAAGAGAAAATAAAGGATGACAACAACAATTATACAACGACAGAATCTACGGAACCTAAGTCCGGATACAATAATCAAATAGGAAAAGACCGGGGTCGCTATATCCAGGTTCCTTGCTTTTGAAAGCCTAAAACTCCTTAGTCATGGCTGTAGCCCATAAAGGAGAAATAAACCTAAGTTGTAGATATAGGCTCCACAATAGAGAGATCAACAGGAGAAGAGTGAGTGAGATGACAAGCCTTGGACATAGTGATCATGGAATGAGTCTTAAGAGAAGAAGAAGAAGAAGTATAAGATATGGAGAGAGAGAGAGAGAGAGAGATGAATAGCAATGGACTAAATAGGAATAGAAGAATGAGAGGAATTGACTAAAGGGTGCTCAAAAGATGAGGGAATCCTAGGAGAAGAAGTAGTAGACTGTGGGACAGAGATAGATAAATATGAGACAAGTGTAGGAATAGGTGGAGGAACAAGTGTAGGAATATGTGGGTCAATAGTAGATGGCACAAATATAGATGGTATAGATTGGATAGATATATATGGCATTATTAGAGGAATGGAAGAAGATGTAGAAGGAACAGAACAAGGCTCAGAGGAAACAGAGTTAGACCAAAAGAAAGACTGAATGTCAGGCAAGCTAGATGACTTAGGATAGTGAGTAGCATAAGAAAAACAAGTCCCATTAAAAAGAACATGTCGAGATAGAAAAATCTTTCCTGGAGAAGGATCCAAACATCTGTACCCCTTAACAGTAGGGTGATAGCCTATAAACATACAAGGAATATATCTAGGAGCTAGTTTGTGATCTACATAAGGCCTAAGCCATGGAAAGCGCTGACAGCCAAACACTTTAAGAAAATTATAATCAAGAAGAGCATGAAAGAGCAATTCAAAAGGAGATTTATGACCAAGAGACAATCTAGGTAGTTTGTTGATGAGGAATATTGCAATAACCATGGGATCAAACCAAAATTGAAGAGGAATAGATGATTGGTATAATAAAACACTGGTGGTTTCAGTTATGTGTTGGTGTTTCCTTTCTGCTATTCTATTTTGCTTAGGAGTATATGGAAAAATGAGATGATAAACAATACCATAAGTAGCTAAATAATTATGCATCTGATTGTTAACAAATTCAGTTCCATTGTTTATTCTTAAAACTTGTAAGGAAGTGGAGAACTATGTCTCAACATAGGACTTAAATTTCAAGAAAGTAGAAAAAACTTCACTCTTAACATGAAGATGATAGATCCATGTAAATCTTTTAAAATCATCAACAAACAACAAGTAATACTTGTAACTAGAACTAGAAGCATTAAAAGTCCCCAAATATCACAGTAAACACGGAAAAAGGTTGCGTTAAAGAGTACTTGACAATTTGATAGGTAACTTGTCAACCTTAGCAGCATTACATGGTGTACAAATTTATGTACTCTTTATTCCTAAAACCAGTAGATAAATACTTAGCAACATGATCAAATTTTGAAAGAGATGGATGACCAAATCTTTGATGCTAAATAGGTAGAGAGACTTGTGTATGAGTAACATGAGCCTGAGATGTGTCTGAATGAGAATAAGCAGCAAAGTGATACAGACCATTCACATTAGGACCTTTAATGCAGTATTTGGCTTGTATTGTTGTCTTGAATTACAAATGAATTAGCATCAAAAGAAACTGAGCAATTATTATCTTTGGCTAATTGATGAACATATAAAAGGTTAGAAGAAATGTTTGGAACATGAAGAAGATGATTAAGTTGAAAAGAATACTAAGGAGTAGGTAATAATTTCTTATCAATAAGCTGGATAAGAACATTTTGACTATTGCCTACAGTGACCTGTTTTGGCCCTTGATATGGTTGGTAAAGATAAAGATTACTGAGATCATTGGTGATGTGATTTGTGACTGCAGAGTCAATGTACCAAGGAGTGGAGGAATCAGATGAAGAAGATGACTGAGCAGTGGTGACAGAATAAGCTCTTGGTTGAGGCATAGAAGTAGAAGAAGTTTGTGAGGAAGAATATGACTGTGAATGTTGAAAATTTGGATCCATTCTCCACCAACAATCAAAAGCATTATGATTGTATCCACCACAAATTTGACAGCCATTATTTGAATTGTAGTGATTTCCAGCACTATGACCTTTATATCTGCCTCATAGTTCAAAATCGCGGTATCGGGTAACGTAACGGTATCGATCGCGGAGTATTGGTATCGGTAGTATCGGCCGGTACGTATCGGGAATCAGGTGTCGCGGCCATGAAATTTTAAAAATCATTAACAATCCCTCTGAAACTCAATTTTATGCATTTTTTGACTCTTTTACCCGTAATTTGTCACATTCTAATCAAAATTTTGATATGTATAAGCACTTTTAACTCATTTTCAACTAAAATGATATGTATTTATTTTAGTCTCAATTATAACTTTCAATTATCTACTATTTAAAATAAATCCACTCCAGTACCCCAACTAGGCCCATGAGTTGGTTAAAGAAATATATGGGCCCAAGATTGCTCAAAACAACCCACAACTCTTCAGCATAATATTATGGCCCAAAGCTATCAATATACATTTATATAAAATATAAATATAAGATATATACTCTACGGCTCCACATCATACATAGTTTGCTGTAGCCTCAAAGCTTCACTCAACGACGCATGACCAAGAAAAGCATTCTGAAATACGCCGGAAGCCGCCGAAGGATAGCACGGCCTCTTCGTGTGAACCTCATAGTTGCACTCTCACTTTAGCAAAGACCAGCAATCCAAACCCAGAAACAGCATCGGAGCCATGAGCAGATCTCTGCACTGATTTGCGTTGATTTTCATCCATACTGGCGAAAATCGGACTGTAATGTAATAGGTATTGGATTCAAGCCACTACGTACCGGGACTCGGACGCTACGGCTGCGAATTTTAGTCTCACCGCTATACCGGTCCATATCCGAATTGGTCCTCTGATTTTCTGATACGAATTGGCTGATACGTACCGTATCAGTCGATATTTAGAACTATGATCTGCCTGTGTTTGATCGATTAAATCTTCCACCTCTATTTCGTCCTCCTCTAGAACCACGAAATTAATTATGACCTCTGTAACCTTGTTTTGTTCTTGAATATTGATGATAAGCTTGTGAATTCTCTGGACCTTTTGTTGCAGCATAAGCAACTGGAGATTCGTAATGAAGAACAAGCTTGGCCTTGTTCTCAATATGAATTTCTTTAGAACTCAAAAGTGAGCATAAATCATCCATTGTAATAGACTTCACTCGAGCATGTATATTTGTTTTAAGTGCATCGTATTCTTCTGGTAAGCCATTTAGAGTTAAGAGCACAAGATCTTCATTATCAATCACAAAAGAAGCAAGACGAATCTGATTTTAGATCTGTTTCATTTGATTTAGATATTCATGCATGGTTAATCCTTTTTTCTTAATTGATTGCAATTTATTCTTCAATTGATGAATGTGAGAGCGAGATAATGAAGTGTATCTATTCTCCAAAGCAAACCAGACTTCGAAACAATGATGATACTGAAGAACTGAATCAAGCATAGGAGATGATATAGTGTTGTAGTAATACAACTAAGGAGATGTGCGTCCATTGTCTTCCACTTCATGAATTTTGGATTTGATACAGTTTTTCCAAATGGATCAAGTACCTCAGAAATGGGACAAGGAACCAATCCAAGAACAAAATCAAGAAGATTTGTTACTCGAAGTACATTTTGGAGTTGATTCTTCCAAATCAGACAGTTTGTAGAATCTAATTTGGTAGTAACTAAGGAATTGAAATTTCAAAGAAGAAGACTTAGATTGAGTAGAATTGATTGAGAAATAGAGGAAAAAGAAAGAGGATCTGCAATTGTTAAACCTTTTGTGCTCGTGAGAGCTTATGGTACTGATACCATAACAAGAAAATGATTTGATTCTCAACATTTAATAATAGCACTGTTACATGTATTTATACAAGTAGTTAGAGTTTGTTATAACAAACTCTAGCTAATTCTCTCTAACCAATATCTCTCTCTCTCTCTCACTCATATGTGCATACAAATCCACCCTTCTCTAACTGATTACATGTGCCACACACTTGCTTAAACGTGTGTTGTGTTAGCTGCAGCTATAGCTGTGGCTAGGAATGGCAATTTGAACCCGGCCCGACGGGGACCCAACCCTCCGATCCCGATTTAAACGGTTTTTCCTCGAAAAATACCCCCGACGGGACGAGGATGGTATTAAAAAATCAATCCCCGATCACTTTTGGGCCGGGGACGGGATTAGTGTCCAAGCATCGTCCCCGGCCCGGCCTGGTCTCGTCCTCGTCCCCGTCCCCGTCCCCGGTTTGTTCTCGATATAAAATTACCATTTTACCCCTATATTTATATATATAAAATTAAACCCTAAAACATTACACAATGACCATCGCTTCTCTCCATCTTCTCTCTGGGTTTCTCTCTTCCCTCTCTCCATCTTCTCTCTCGGTTTCTCTCTTCGATGAAGGAAGCGAAGATACGTGACAGGGGAAGCGATCGGCAAGCGATCGGCGTGACGTGTGATCGGCGGCAAGCGATGGCGTTGGAGGCAGTCGATGAAGCAGTCGGCGTCGGCGTCAGAAGCGGCGCCTGTTGATGATGCCGATCATCCTCTCTCTCTCTCTCTGTGATAGTGACAAAGATCTCAAATCTGTTTGTGTATGTATCTATACATGTATGTCGTCTGTCCATTTTTTTTTTTTGGTTTATGATCTGTTGATCATTTTGTTGATATTGATGATTCTGTTGATGATGATTCTGTTGCTGTTGCTGTTGTTGTTGATGGTGGTGTTGAAACAGATTTTGGGGGGGAGGGGCGGGGAATTTTTGGGGTTGGGGAAACCTGATCCCCGTTAGAGGGCGGGGATGGGGACACTAGTAGGTTCCCCGTCAGGGATCGGGGTCGGGGCCAGGGAGATTTTCACAATCGGGGATCGGGGACGGGGAGTGTGATCCCCGGCCCCGCCTCGCTCCGCCCCGTTGCCATTCCGAACTGTGGCCTTATCATCCTTTGATTACATTCCTTCAATTGAGGCTTGAGTTAGGGGTGTGTAACTTGGGCAGGTTCGATCGGGTTGGGAGGTCGTTCAAGCCCAGCCCAAGTTGTGCTGAGACCTATCTAGGCCCATCCAAGTCCGAATTGTAACCTGAGGTGGCCTCTCTAAGCTTGACCCGAGTTAAACCCGAATTGCCAGAGTTGCCTGAATTGTAAATGAAATTCAAATTTTTTTTTTTTGCAACTACATTATTAAATTATTAAAATTTGATTTTATTTACATCTTTTTTTCTATAGAAAATCATTAATGTCATCAAAACAAACAATTTATAGAAAAATGATCCGGACCCCCTCCAAGGGTGACCCCCATGACCCCCTTTGCCTTGTGATTAGCCAGATTTTTTTTTTCTTCTCCTCCAATCACCAACCCCACGTGTGTGTGGGGGTGGTGGGGGTTGGTGATTGAGGGGGTCTCAATCACTTCTGTAATTTATATGATGTAAGAGAGATGTCGTTATAGTAGTCTTTACAATTTATAAGTGAAAATAAAAAAAGTAAGATTTTATGTTATTTGTATATATAATATATATTCAATATGATTTAATAATCTAAATTACTTTAATATCATGTAATGACTAATAATTTATATGTATATTTAATATTTTTATATTTTTATATATGTATAATTCGGATTTCCGATTGTTTGACTTCTTTGCCCAAGTCCATCTAAATTTAATTTGGACTTTTGAATTTTTACCGAAGTTCATTCCAAATTTGAAAATATCTTGTTCAAGCCTTAAAAAAATTTGAACTAGGTTTAGATTGCTCGAGTTAAGCCCGCCCAAATTACACCCCTAACTTGAGCTGCTTTGATGCTTGAGGCTTTAATTCTCCATTTAAGGTAGTACTCCTATCAGTCAGACCGAAAATTGGCCTGACCATATCTCCTGTATAAACTTATTAGGATACATGGCACGTTGATACGACCCACAACTAGAAATTTAAAACTAATGCAAATGATAATGGGTCTTGTAAAAGTATTTAGTTTGTATTAAACGTAAACCAATATTTAGAGATATTAAAACAACTTTGTGTAACTAAATGTTTTAATATTTATGATTAATAAATTTTTGATATATTTTCTTTTATATTGCAGATGTGATAGCGTGTAAGGACTATGGACTAATGGAGGTATTTTTTTGGGGCATGTGGACAATGCTTTTCCTTTAGATAGATATCTATTTAGTATTTGGACATATATTTGTAATATGTTATTTAGATATTGGGTTTATTAAACTTTTTACTTTTAAACTATTGTCAAATTGTTACTTAGTTCATGGACTATCGATTAAATTTACTCAGTTTCTAAAGTATATAAATTAAAGTCTATATTTAGTTATTAAATTGTCGATTGAATCTATTAAGTTTCTAAACTATTTAATTCAAACTTATTTAGTCCCCGAAAGATAAGTAAGAAAATACTATAGATAATTATCCTCACCCTTATAAAGGAAATTTACCACAAGGACTGACTTTCGAAGATAGAATAAAAATTAAAATTTTTTTTTTGAAATAAAATTTTAACTACACAGGCTTTCTACAAATTTATAATACTTATGGGTCGGTATTTTATTTTTATAATCTTTTCAGGGACTAAATATATTTGAATTAAATGTTTTAGAGACTTAATGAATTCAATCGATAGTTTAGGGATAAATAGATTTTGATTTATATATTTTAGAGACTTAATAAATTAAATTGATAGTTTAAGAATTAAGTAGACTGCTAGTGGTGTTTTGCTGTAGGTGGTTTGGCAGACCTTGATGAGTGGCTGGGGGGTCTTTATTTTTGTATCTTGTTTAGCCTCTCTGTTTGGATTGGCATCTTGCCAATTGGTGGGTTCTGTGCTAACAAATGATTGTGCTTCCTCCTTGGTGCCAACCTAGTTGGAATTGTGGAGTGTGGCTATGATGTTTTTGCACTTTCCTCTTTTATTGATGGTTATTGTTGCTTGTATTTGCTCATTTCATCAATAAAAGTTTCCCTTTTTCTTTGTTGATAAAAAAAAAAAAAAAATTAAGTAGACAATTTAGCGATAGTTTAAAAGTATAAAGTATAATAAACCTTTACATATTTGGATTGTTGTTTAAATTTGGTATAGTGTAGTGTGAGGTTTAGAATTTGTTTTAATATCATTGGATGAATATAACAGAATGTTTCGTGTTTATGGTATGAATACTTTTGGCTAAGGATGTTATTGTTTATCGTATAATTGTATTTTTTTGCATTGGACGTTGTTTAGGTTTCTGGTATAAACGCAAAGGTTACGGCATGATTGTTTTGTGTTGGTGGAAAGAAAAAAATAAATTCAACAAAAATATTTCTCACAATATTAATATATTTTGCCACACAATAGTTTGTCGCAAGTTTGGTGAACTATTTGTTGTTAATTTGTTACTTTTGGCAACAACTATTTTCATTGCTACATGGTGGCATTGGTGACAAATTGTTGGTCGCCAAATGTTGACCTTTGGCGACCATCATGATTTTTGCTTAAAAAAAGGGGTTTTGGTGACAAATAATTTATTGCTAGATAGTTCGAATGTCCTGGCAATAGTGACTTTTGGCGATGTGGTTGGAAATCTGTGATAAAAATTAGTTGTATTTAGTGACAAAATATTTCATCATAATTAGCTACTTTTAGTGACAAGTTCCTATGTTGTCGCCATTGACTTTCCTAGACAACCATTCCGCAACAAAATTATTCTTTGTTGTGGAAACGTTTGGCCATGAAATCGGACTATTTGGTGGAAAGAAAAAATGTCGCTGATTGTGTTTCTTGTATTAGTAAAATAGATAAATAAAAGAGAGAGATTTCGAGATTGTCCTTGCATTAATTAGTACAAGTCCTTAAATATTAGCTTGCTCTACCACCGGAAAGCTCCATAATTTAGAGAGAGACAGGGAAAAAAAAAAAAAAAAAGAAAAAAAGAAAAGAAAAGAAAAGAAAAGAAAAGAAAGAAAGAGAGTGAGTGAGTGAAAAAGAAAGGCACATTCACTGGGTGGGTAAAGGTTAGGCCTGTTGGTTGGGTTTGATGCAGGTGTCTGTGTCTGTATCTGAGATGGGTAAAGTAATGGCAACCGAAGGAAGGTTGCGAGCTTCTTGGTTCTGCAACTCAACTGTACTGTCACTGCTTCTGAGAACGCTCGGATGAGCATCATTAGCAGTTGTACCCGTTATGGCTTGGGTGGGTATTGCGTTTTCTTCCTCCTCCTCCTCCTTCTGTTCTTTGTATTTTCCCCATAGAACTGAATAAAGACCTGCTATGATCAACATTGACCCAACTATTCTGCAAGGTGGATTATGAAACAATATTAAGAATGAAGTACGAATTATTTCATTCCAGTTAAGGAAAAAATAAAAAGAATTAAAAATCATAAATTTTATACAGAAAATCCCACCAGATGCGGCACTAACATTTTAAAAAATATTTTAGGCTAAGTTTGGGATATTCCAAATAATCCAAAAAGTTAAAAAGTTACTCAAAAAGTTAAAAAGTTAGGCTAAGTTTGGGAAGTCCCAAATAAGCCAAAAAGTTAAAAAGTTACTCAAAAAGTTAAAAAGTTAACACTATTCACCAAAAGTCAACAATTACGGCTGCACAACTCTCAATTCAAATTTTCCTCTAAAACTTTTTTTTTTTATTTTTTATTTTTCATAAAAAGTTAAAAAGTTAACCCAAACATCTATATTTTCAACCTCACTTTTTTAGTCAAAAAAGACAAAAAGTACACTTATTTAGTCTTCTCAAACAAGGCCTTAATACTATTCACCAAAAGTCAACAATTACGGTGCACAACTCCCAATTCAAATTTTCCTCTAAAAATTAATTTTTACAATTTTTTATTACACATTTTTTTCATAAAAAGTCAAAAAGTTAACCCAAACATCTATATTTTCAACCTCACTTTTTTAGTCAAAAAAGACAAAAAGTGCACTTATTTAGTCTTCCCAAACAAGGCCTAAATAATACATACTAAAAGAATATGCATATAGATAAATAAAGGCATAATAATAAGATGAAGGTGAAGAGGAAATTAATAATGAATTACCCTCCAAGATAAATCTTTTCAGCCAGGATAAAAGAACCCATGATGGCTACAATGATCATCATCAAAGGGCTAAAAGCAGTTGTGAAGACGGGTCCTTTTGTCTTCATCACTAGTCCTTGGACATAGTATGATATGCTTGATGTCACTATTCCCTATACATACACATAAAATAAACAAGTTGAATGTGTGCGGACAATAATGCTATATCAACATAAAAATTATATGCAATTTTTTTTAAAAAAAGAATGTGATTGAATCAGTGTCTTTATGATATGAATCTTTTGGTAAATTACACCATTAACAATCAGTGTCTTTATGATATGAATCTATGCCTCTCTGGCTGTTATGCTGCTAGGCTGCTGGTTTGCTATTGCTTTGTGGCTGCACACTTATGGTCAATTTGGCTGCTATGCTGTTTGGTGTTTGGGTTGAAGCTGGTTTGGAGATATACTCTCTTGTTCATGCTGGTTTGGAGCACACTCTGTTGTTCTGCTTTGCCTCACATTCTGTTGTCCTGCTATGCCTTATTGTGAGGATGGGCTTTTGAGATTACCTCTGGTTTTTGTTTTTCTTCGTTAGTTTCTCACCAACTAGGAGGTTGGCGCTTTTTTTAGCTCCAAGCTCCTCTTTATTGATGTATTTTTTCATACTCTGTATGTGTTTATCATTAATAAAGTTTTTTCTTTTGCCGATCAAAAAAAGATTGTAATAAGGGAGTGTCGAACAAAGCTGTGTACATGTCAACTTCTTTGTTAATGGACATGGAACTGTAATGCTTTCACTTTAAAATAAGAGGCAGGTTTCTGTTGGGTTCATTGTCATGGGTTGTCTAGTCCAGTTTACATTATGGGGCATTATTTGGAACGCACTTTGATAATTTGAATCGTTTAACGTATATGATTTGTTGAGTAAAAAAATAAAATGATTAGATATTGATATGCACATGATTGGATCACAAAATCATGCAAAAAATAATAATAATAATAATAATAATAATAATAATAATAATTTCATGATTTTGTAATCCAATCACGTGGATATTGATATCCAATCAACTCAAGTTTTATTGCATAAATAATTTTATCGACAAACCTATATAATGAATGGCTCAAATTACCGTTAGTCCAAAATAAGCTTATAAAATGTAAATTGTTCCATCCAATCTATGATCACCCATGCTCATAAAATAAAACAATAAAAAATAAAAATTGTTATATATAATTTTATTTCTTATTTCATTTTTTTACATAAAAACATGAGTGAGTAAGTTCGATATGCATTTATGAATATAGATGTTGTTTATGTGTTTAGGAGTAATAAAATAAAGAAATGAAATTATTTATAGTATTGCTCTAAAAAAACGACACAAAAAATGTCAAGAGAGAGAGCATACAGCATAGGCGGCAGCAAGTAGGTTCATGTCCCAGCCGATGGACCAAGCAGAGGGTTTGTGTTCCATAACAAAAGTGACAGCAATAGCTTGCAGTGTCCCAAAGAAGCACATCAGAGACGTGAGTGTGAGCTGATGCTCCTTGTATGTTTTCAACGCGGCCTTTTGTAAAATGAACAAGAAAGACCAAGCGAGTGTTGCAATGATGAGGAAGATAGAGCCCTTGAACCAGTCCTTATCACCACTAGTACCAGTACCACCACTTGTATATGATTGCCGAGGATGTACATACTTTGACCACACCATCTCCACCACGGGGCCCTTGTACAAGGTCATCAACATTGCCCCTCCCACTGTTATTATGGTTCCTACTATCTTTGCTTGGTACATTACCTTCTTCATGTTTACCTTCTCCATCCTAGTCAAGGGCACACAAACCACTTCCTCAAACAGCGAAATATACCAACTTTATTTTGTATATAATTTTTAACTAGAACAATAGGACCCTGATTATTTTTTATTTTATTTTTGAACTACTGATTATGCTTGCTTGTTTTCCATATGGATAGCAAAGAGTTCTAATTTTAATGTATTTTTTTATACAAAATCTTTATAAATCATGAAAATATACTCTAAAATTTTGGGAAATTATAGAATGTTCTTAGAGTATTACGAGTCTGTACTCCTTAACCAATTATCATTCAATATGCCCCTTCATATTTCTCAATCACCCAAGACAATACCCTACCTATCAACCTTTTCCACCAATCACAATGTTATAAAATATCACGTGTCTATACTCCGGAGTTACTGAATAATTGTCCCTGAATTTTGTCTCAGAACATAGACTTAAAATTAGTAGAATATGAGTCACATTTAAAATAAATGTAGTCCATTAATTCACTTTTTTAATGAATTTTATGTGTTAGTAGTATTGTTATTTTTACAACGGAAAACTATCACACCTATTTATTTAATTTAATTTTCTTTTTGACAAAGAAAAGTTAGGTATCGATTGAACAACCTAATTCTTCAGACAAATCTAACAAAAATTCTATAGTATAACATTACTCATGACGAAATAATAAGGTGGAGTGGAGGTGGTTTAAGGTGCTTACCGAAATATAACGGCCATTACAAATGTCATGGCCGGGAGCATGTTGCTCATTGCACAAGAGAAGGTCGGGGACGTAAATTTTAGACCCGCATAGTAGAAGTTCTGGTCTATCACCGGCCTATCAAATACATACATTAATCCAAACAAAAACTTTTATTATCATATTCATCATATATATATATACATATTATAGTACATGAAAAAGGACTCTTAAATTTAATACTCAAGGCAAGGATTAGAAAGGAAGGACTAACCCAAGAAGTCCAAGAACAAATATTTGGACAAAAATAGGAAACGTAATCTTTGGTCGCTCTTTCCTGAAATTGAATGGAACATATAAATATATATATATAGAAGAATCAACTGTGTGGAAGCATTGGTTCAATAAAAGTGGAAATAATTTTTAATTAAACAAAAAAAACCTCTCCAAGAAAATAGCGAAGGGAGCGATGACAGCAGTAGCAATGGCATGGCGATAAACCACAAGTACGTAGTGGCTCATGCCTCGGTTGAGTGACACCTTAGTGATAATATTCATGCCAGCATATCCAAACTGCAATGATATCATAGCAAAATAGGGTTTCCAGTTCTCTAAGAAGCTGCCTTTGCTGGTGTTGCCACTCTGCTTCTTCATTTTCTCAGAGAAAAATATGGAAAGGTTTTCTCAAGAAAGTTAAAATGCGAAGGAAAGAAAATAGGGGGCCGGGCCAGAATCAGATAGAGCAAGCAAGCCAAGCACAGCACAATTTGGTGGATGCCTAGCTAGCTACCTATGGAGAAATGCCATTGTGATAAGCCCTATTTATATTATACTTTGCACCTTAACCTTGTTCATGTGGAATCTAGAATATCCAAAAAAGCAAAATTCTGATTACCCATTTACATTAAACAAAATAAAAAATCAATTTTTTAGAATGGTTGGGGGTGACGAGAGAGAGAGGATGGAATACACGTAGTCGCATTGTATTAAGGCATCTGAGTCACCTAACTAGAAAGGGAGAGAGAGAGTGTGTTTGTGTGGCTTAAGCCCATACGTACATAGACTCCATTTGTGCTAATAAAGTGATTGAGACAACCAACTTTGTTGCATGCAAGAGGCAACTCGGTTAATTAAAACACGTCCTTCTCTCACTATATAACTATATTTTGCATCAATTATGTTCATCATATATATATATATATATATTTATATTATTATTTAGTGAAGATTGAACTTCATGTTTAAACTCACGACCTTAGATTTAATTAGAAAGACTCTTATCACTTAGGTAAAACATATATTATATTATTAATTTTTATTTTTACTTATTTAAATTGTATATTGTATCGTGTGTGTCACTCGTTAACATATATAAAAAACAATTATGCAATCAAATTCTTGTGAATTTAAATTAGACGAATATGGCCTTGTATTGCCACTTCTACATTAGCTAGACTCAATTCGTGCTGTTAAAATATTTCATCTTTAGACATCAATTTTGAAAAAAATATTCAGTGTACATGAAATAAACTTTTGTGTAATTTGATTTTTATTGATTTAAAACTAACAAAACAAATGCCACAAAGTAGAATAGTATCAAATGCTTCCAGAGCACCAAATAAGTCCATATACTTTTCTAAGAATTTAGGATAGGTCAAGCTTATTACTAATTGTTTTTTAAAAAATTAATTTTACCTTTATGTCAAGATAAACTAATTAATTTTACCTTTATGTCATGGTAAACTAAGTGCTCGTTTGGTTTCCGTCTTGGGCCTAAAAAATCAAAAAATCACAAAAGGACAAAAATCACAAAAAGAGAAAAAAATTTTGCCATTTCAAAGCCAAAAAGTCAAAAAAGTCAAATAAGAAAACCAAACAAACAAAAAAGTTTCAAGCTAAAAAAGTCAAGAAAGCCAAAAAATCAACTAAAAAATTCATTGTCCAACGACCCCTAAAACAAGGGCTATATATGATTAGATTGGTGTCCTATATTCTTTTGATTGTGTTTGGATATTAAATTTTTTTTAAAAAAAAAAAATTATGAATGGGAAGAAAAAAAGAAGAAGAAAGAAGTAATTTTTTTTTTTATCACTTATAGACACAAAATAATGAGACCCATATTTATAAATGTATGAGACCTACACACTTATGTCTTTGAATACGAAAATGAGGTAATAAATATAATTATATGTAGCATTTTTTTAATTAGAATAACATTTGATCATTTGCAAATTACATGTACCCCGGGCTGGTCCTAATTGGAAGATGATGACTGAGGACTGGACATGCAAATGAAGAATAGTAAAATTAAAATACAGAATAAAAACAAAGTAATCAATATAAAGTAGTGATATTATGGTTGTCTTGTAAGTATATTTGAAATACGGAGATCTCCTAAAGTTGCTTCATACTCCAACAATAAATTATATAAATAGAAGGTAGGGGTCGAAAAATTTCTAATTCGTTATATGTTCGTCAGATGAATGGATTGAAAAAAATCAATTCATATCAGTCCACCAAATTGGCGAATTGACGGATGGATGCAGATTGGTTTGGCGGTTTAAATTTTTACAAATTTTGAACATGATACACCAACTTGTCAACATTTTTTTGGATAACGATCGAACTCAACATAACCAAATAATTATCAAGTAAATTGTTAAATACTAATAATAAATACATATAAGAAAATCATGCATTATTAAAACTATTTCATTACTTTTTTTTTATTCAAAAACTATTTAATTTGATTTTTTTAAAAAATGACAAAATTAAGCCATATATTTTTCATACAAAACCACCTAATATTAACCCTTGCCATTTGATAAAAGGATTTCCAAATTAAAAATAAATTGAAAACATAACAAAATATCTCAATTATTTTTCTATTGAAAATACAAATTGAATATCTAAACAAATTGAAAACATAAAGTCTTATAAATTACTGGGGGTGCTCGCAATTTTATGGTTCGGTTGCGACAGATTCTTAAATCCGCCATCCGTCCAAAACTAGGCGGATTAGAAAAAATTAATCCGCAAACCGTCCGCTTATCATCACCAATTCGTCCAAAATATGGCGGATCAGTTCGGTTCGATTTGGTTTGGGCCGGATCAAAATCTTCGCTGCTCACCCCTAATAGAAGGGCATGCATTTCTCTATCTATTAATTACCTCAAGTGTCTCATATTATTGTAAAGAGAATGTTATCGATCTTTTTGTCATCGCTTTATATTAGGACTAAGATTTTCTCGCTTGGACCATGTTGTTTGAACCCAGGAGATTCATCATGAGTCTCATCATAATAATTCAAATCATTCATTTTTTAAATCAAACATGTAAATTATCCATATAAAAAATTCAAATCGATTCATTAATCATATGCATGTTAGTTTATAACATTTATTTACAAAAATACATTTCTACAGTCATGAAATCGATTTAATTTTTTTCTAAAAAAAATAATTTACACATGATCTAAAAATTAAATAATTCAAATTATTGAGATGAGAGGCCCAAAGTAAAACTCACGGTCGCAAATAAGATGTTCTAATTCACAAAGTGTACAGGACAAAATCTGCTTCCTTTATGTTATTTCTTACTTGAACACTTGTGATTAATTTCTTTATTTATTAATAATTATTAAAACATTAAATAATATTTCATCATATAATATGATGGTACAAAATAATAAAAATACAAGCATATATAACACTTCTCTATTAACCCTTCTCCATTAGGAGCGTAAAAATGACCCATGACGCGTGAGTGGTCCGAAATCCACTCATGATTCGAGATGGCCCGATTAGGTTTGGTTAGGTCTGAGCTTGAGCCCAACCTAAGATTCTGAGTTTGGGCCTGGGTTTGAGCCATCATTTTGAAATCCGATCAGGCCCGTGGGCCTAGTCCTCAGGCCCACTCAAGGATCACTCAAAGTACAGCAAGAGGCCTAGTGTTATTTTTTATGAAAAAAATAGAAAAAAAATAGAAAAAGATATTCAAGTTCTGCCCGAGCCCGAGCCCGAGCATAGGCCTAGGCTCATGCCCTAGGCTTGAATACTTCTTGTATCTGGACTTAATTTTTTGGCCCATGACCTAGTCTGATTCGAATTTTTGTTGAAACCCACAAGATCTGACTTGGATCAACCTAAACCTAGACCTAAGTATGTCAGACTAGGTTAGACCGATCTAAATTGACACCCCTATTCTCTATTATGAAAGATGTTGGACATTATGAGACTGAGTGAAAAGATGTCGCTATGAGAGTGAGTGAGGATCATCAAGTGGAGCACAAAAAAAACGTAAAATGGGGGTCTAATCATCTCACATGATTAATGGTAATAGTTACCAAATGTACAAGTGTATTCCACATCCACATTAATAGAGAAGTGGAAGCTCACAAATAACTCCCGTGTAGTTCACTCCCTCATTCAGGCTGACGATCTGCCTTCAAATCACACGCGCGCACCCCAAAAAATAAACGAATTTTTTGGGGTCAAAATCTCCACTTTAGAAAAAGCATACTAGGAGTATTTTTGGTTTTAATTTTTTGAATTTAATTTTTTAAAATTTTAATTTTTATTATTTTTTATATATATAGTTTTATTTTTTTAGTGAATATTTTAAAAAATTTAATTATTTTTTAAATATACTTTATTTAGATGTATTTAAATAATAAAATATTTGTGAATAAATATTTTTAAAATTAATAAATATATAAAAATATGAAAAATATATAAAATTTTCGCATTTCTTTTATATTGTTGGTGTTTAGTGTTTATTTATTTATTTATAAATTTTTCATAAATATTATAATTTTTAAGTATATTTATATTAAGTGTGTCTAAAAATTAAGAAAATTACTTAAAATATTAAAAAAATTTAGTAATAAAAAAAAAAGTAAAATCTTCTAAAAAATGAATTTTGAAAATGAAAAAGTGAATATCATCCCATATGAAATTATGGGCCAATAAAACATTACAAATGCATTAAATAGCCAACTTTTGTCTCTAAGTAACTTAACAATATCAATTAAGATCTGGACCCTTTGAGAGTCACCCTCTCGGCCCCTTTGTCTTTGATTGGTCAAATTTATTTATTTATATTTTTTTTTCCTCCTATCACCAACCCCCACGTGTATGTGGAGATGGTGACCGTGGAGAATTTAAGGGGGTCTGAATCATGGTCCTAACAATATTGTGATTTTTATCGTAAATCAAAAAGTTATTGATAGATAATATCATCACCGTTAGATTTAATATTTACTCTCTTTGAATTCTTTTTTAATGAAAAGGATAAGACATTTTTTTGTGTTTTTTTAATTTGTAAACCCCGACCAAGAAACGTCTCCTTGACACGAATTTATTTTCATTTTTTTATGAACTCTCTCTCTTAGTAACTAATTGGATAAATTATATAAATGGTTCCTATAGTTTATTATTATTTTAATTTGTTCAATTTTATCCCTTAATTTAATAGATTGTGTCATTTTAATCTAATAAATAACGGTTGTTAAGTTTAGTGGACGACAAGTCTACATAATGTGTAAATATGGTCCCTGTAGTTTATGCAATGTGTTAATTTGGCCTCTGTTGTTTTAATTTGCTCGATTTTAATAGGGACTAAATTGACACATAATTTGATTTTCCGTCTACCAAATTTAACGACTATTATTTATTGGATTAAAATGACACAATCTATTAAATTAAGTGGCAAAATTGAGCAAATTGAAACAATATGGATCAAATTGACACATCGTGTAAATTATATTGACTATTTGTATAATTTACCCTAACTAATTTTATATTTCAAACTTTAAAAACAATATAAGGTAAATTATACTGACATCTTCTGGGGTTTTTATTTAATATAGATCTCTCCCTCATATTTAAAAAATTACACTTACCCTTTGTCACATTAAAATGACATATTTGCCCCTTAACCTTTATACATATAAAATAATAAAATAATATAGATATTTTGTTCATGTCGTTTTAAAGGAAATAACAATCATTTTTTTTTGGTTTAACTCATACAAAAAATTGAGTTTTTTTTCTTTTATTTTTATTTTTATTGATTTTTTTAATATTTTAAGCAATTTTTTATTTTTATTTTTTAGATGCACCTAATCTAGATATACTTAAGAGGTATAATATTATATATATATATATATTTTTTAAATTCACCAAGTACAAAAGAAAAAAAATATATATAAAAATTCAATACATTATCTTATTTTGTTGTATTCAATGAATTTTTTTAAAGGTTTTTTGTACACATTTTATACTTTTTAAATACATGTAAATTAAATTGATCTAATCTAAATATAATGGTGAAAATAAAAATGAAAAATTATATTCATATATAAAAAATATCATAAAAATGTTGTGATATTTATATTGTTGTAAATATAAATCATATTTATGGGTGTTTTGTTTTAAAGTGAAAGGTCATTATTAAGCTATATCATTGTGTTTGAAAATTCTATATAAAATTAATATTTGTATATCATTACTCAATAAGAATATATTTAGGTAGAATTTAATGATGGAAAGTTGTAGAATATAGTCATGATGATAGGAAGAAGAAATTGTAAGAAAAAGGGCAAGATGGTCATTTAAAAAAATTTAGGGTATGACATCAGCAATCTAGTGAACAATTTGGGTGTGTTTGGTAACGTTTACGTTTTCAGTTTATATTTACAAAAATTTTATAAACTGGTTTTTGTTTATTTTTTGTTTATTTTTAGAAAAACATAAACTACAAACGCGTTTGGTAATTGACAAAATGTTTAAAAAATATAAAAAAGAGTGAGATATGGCAAGTGGTGGCAAGTGGTGGCGGAAGACGGTGGTGGAAAGTGGTGACGGTGGGTGGTGGGTAGGTGGTGGTGGGTGGGTGGGTGACGGTGGTGGTGGTGGTGGATGGGTGGGTGACGGTGGCGGGTGGTAGCGAGTGTGTGGTAATGGTGGTGGTGGCGGGTGGTGGCGGTAGGTGGTGGTGGCGGGTGGGTAGATGGTGGTGGCGGGTAGTGGTGGTCGGTGGGTGGGTGACGGTGGCGGGTGGTAGTGGCAGGTGGGTGGCGGATGGCTGGTGGTGGTGGTGGTGGGTAGTGGCGGATGGGTGGTGGGTGGTGATTTTGGGTGAGTGGGTGTGGTGTGGTGTGGTGGTGGATGGTAGTAAGTGGGTGGTAGTGATAGTGGTGGCGGGTGGTTGGTGGTGGTGGCGGTGGATGGCGGGTAAGTGATGGGTGGTGGTGGTGGTGGTGGGTGGATGGGTGGGTGGGTGGGTGGGTGTGATGTGAGTGGTAGATGGTAGCGAGTGGGTGGTGGTGGCAGGTGGGTGGCGGGTGGCGGGTGGGTGATGGTGGTGGTGGTAGTAGTGGGTGGTGGGTGATGGTGCCGGGTGGGTGACAGGTGGGTGGTGGTGGCAGGTGGGTGGTGAGTGGTGGTGGCAAGCAGGTGGCGGGTGGTGGTGGCGGGTGGTGGGTGGTGGCGAGTGGATGGCAAGTGGGTGGTGGGTGGTGGTGGCGGTGGCGGTGATGGGTGGGTGATGGTGGCGAGTGGGTGGCAGGTGGGTAGTAGGCGGTGGTGGCGGGTGGTGGTGGCAAGTGGGTGGTGAGTGGTGGTGGGTGGTGGGTGGTGGTGGTGGAAGACGGTGGTGGAAAATGGTGGTGGGTGGTGGCTTAGTGTTGAGTGATAAAAAAAAAAAAACTGAAAACTCAAAATGGAAACACGTTTTTTGTGTTTTCATTTTTTGGCCAAATTATAACCGAGACCATCGATTTATAAATCAAAAATTTTACCAAACAAGTTTTTATTTGAGTTTTAAAATTTTTGTAAATATAAGCGAAATGTAAAACGTAAGTGTTACCAAACGGTACCTTTGTAATGAGATTACAAACCTTTGGGAGAGGATGAGTGTCGAAAATGATCCAGGTCAGCGTTGGGTGTGTTCGTCCATAGGAGTGAAGAAGTGGAGTTGGCTGCGGGTATTGGCGTGGGTGTGGGTCTCGGCGTTAGGTGAGTTCCGATGCATTGAGTGCTCGGTAGGTGTTCAGATGGGTGGCGGGGTTGGTAGCAGCAGGTTGGTTAGTAGGGGAGCTGCCGTGGGTGTGAGAAAGAAGAAGATTTTGGGGTTTGGATCTGCGGTAGGTTTTGGTTCTGCAGTGGGTATGGGTGGCTCGACTGGCAATATGAAATAAAAGAGGTTGCTAGCATGGAGTTAAAAGATGGTTTTATAGGTTAGGAGGTTGGTGTACCAGGGTAGAGACGGAGCATTGTGGAGTGATAATATACCAATCTTGAGGAATATACCAAGGTCTGGTCTTGGTCTGACCTCAAGCTGTCTTGATCTGACCTCCAACTGACTCACGGGCATGTAGCACCACTTCTGTTAGTTAGTTCTGTTTCTGTTAGTTTGTTATTTCTGTTTCAGTTAGTTACAAACAGATACCAATCTGTTAGATACCAATCTGTTATGTTCATGTATATATTCAGAATATCTTGTAACTAGTAAAGTGTGGAATGGAATTATGAAAAGTCTTTCTTTCTTCATGGTATTAGAGCATTGACGCTCTTGCGAGCAATATATGATCCATCAATTAATGGAGAACAATGCTTCTGCTTCCCTTCCTTCCAATCTCACTCTACTTCTTTCAAATTTCAATTCATTGGTGACCGTCAAGCTGGATTCAACCAACTACTTGATATGGAAGAATCAAATGCACAATGTGCTTCGAGCCACATGTCTTCTTGATTATGTAACTGGATCATATCCCTGTCCTTCTTCAAATATTCTTGATTCTGATGGAAAATCAATCTGTAATCCTTCATATTAGCAATGGCAGACAGTTGATGCACACCTTCTCAGTTGTCTCACTGCAACTTTGTCATTCTCAATCTATTCCTCTGTTCTACATCTTCAACATGCTGAAGAAGTTTGGCATGCTCTGGAAAAGCGCTTTACTTCAGTTTCCAGATCACACATCCACCAGTTGAAAAACAAACTTCAAAATCTCAGTAAGAAATCTTCTTTAATCGAAGATTATCTTTCTCAAATCAAGATCATATCTGATCAGTTAGCCTTGGCCTCTGCTCCAGTCGATGATGAAGACCTTGTTCTTCTGACATTGAATGGCTTACCAGAAGAGTATGACTCGTTCAAAACTTCTATTCGAACTCGGTCTGAAGCAGTTTCGATGGAAAATCTGTGTTCTCTGTTATGTTCGGAATCGATTCATATTGAAAATAAACTCAAAAATTCCTCTGGTCATGATCTCCGTGTGGCCTACAATGCATCAACAACAGGATCTTCATTCTCATCATCTGCTTCATATCCTAGTCTTGAATCTCATTCTAATTTTGGAACATCTCGAGGTTTTTCTTCTAGTTTGAGGGGAAGATCTCAATACCGAGGTATTAGAGGAGGACGATTTACCAATTACAGAGGAGGTCGTTCTCAATATAGAGGTAACAGAGGAGGCAGAAGCAGATATTCTTTTTATGATTCCTCTGGTTCTGGCTGTCAAATATGTGGCAAGCTATCACATATGGCTTTTGATTGCTGGTTTCGAATGGATCCTACTTTTCAACCTAATTCATCTCTGCATCATCAGTCCTTCCAAGCTTCATCTCGAGCCTATAATGCCTCTGTTTTTCCTCCCACTTTATCAGATTCTCCTGCTACTCCATGGTATCTTGACTCTGCAGCAACAAATCATTTGACTAATGATGTGTCTAATCTTCATCTCTATCAGGATTATCAAGGTCCTGACCAAGTTCGAGTTGGTGATGGTTCCTCCTTACCTATCCAACACATTGGGACTGGTCTTCCACCTACTCCTCACTATGGCTTTCATCTTACTAATCTTCTTCATGTTCCTTCCATTTCTACTAATTTACTTTCTGTACATCAGCTAACAAAGGATCATAACTGTGTTGTTATCTTTGATGCTGACACATTTGTGATTCAGGACAAGCACACGCACCAGATCCTACATAAAGGCACTCATGTCAATGGTCTCTACCAATTTTCCCCGTCATCTTCTCTGTTGTCCTTTACTCCTGTTGCACAGGCTCATCAATCTACTACATCTCCAGTGTCTGATCTGCTTTGGCACCAAAGGCTCGGCCATCCTTCCTCACAGAAGTTGCAACATTTAGCTATACACTTACCAAATAAAATTTCTATAAATAATGTGCTGTCTTGTACTGATTGTCAGGTGTCTAAGATGCATAGATTACCTTACAAACTATCCAATACTTCAGTTGATTGTCCTTTTTCCTTAATCCATAGTGATGTTTGGGGTCCCTTTCACTCTGCAAATACTTCTTACAAATTTTATGTGTTGTTTGTAGATGATTTCAGTAGGTTTACCTGGATTTATCCTCTGAACTACAAGAGTGAAGTCTTTGATAAATTTTTAGCTTTCAAAGCCTATGCTGAAAATCAGTTTAATACTACTCTCAAAGTTTTTTGAACTGATTGTGGCACTGAATTTGTTAATCACAAGTTTGATTCATTTTTGCAAACTCAAGGCATTATTCATCAAACTAGTTGTCCATATACTCAAGCCCAAAATGGCGTTTCTGAAAGAAAACACAGGCACATTATTGAGACAGCTATTACTTTACTCCATCATTCTTCTGTTCCTTTACTTTATTGGTTTGATGCCATCGCTGTTGCTGTCTTTCTTATTAATCGCATGCCTAGTAGTGTTCTTGATAACAAATCTCCTTATGAAGTTTTGTTTCATTCCATTCCTGATTTCTCATTTTTCAGAGTGTTTGGCTGTCAATGTTTTCCGTGGCTCAAACCATACACTTCTCATAAACTTCAACCAAAATCTGTGGCTTGTGTTTTCTTGGGATATCATCCTACTATGAAAGGTTATCGCTGTCTTGATCCTCTCACTGGAAAAATCTATGTTTCTCGTCATGTGCTCTTTAATGAACATTGTTTTCCTTTTTCTTCTAATTTTTCTGCTGCTCCATCTTCTTCTTCTCCGGTTACTTCACTTACATCTTTTTTCTGGGGTTCTTCTACTGTCCCTCCTTCAGCTCCTACCTCCGTTCAGTCTTCTCAGATTTCATCTCAGCCCTCATCTGTCGCACAGTCTTCTTCTTCCTCATTGCCATCTTCTTCTTCTCAGTCATCTTATTCCTCTTCTGAAAATCTGTGTTCTCCCCTTACCTCTCCTGCTATTCCTATTACATCACTCACTGTTGATTTACCTTTGCCTCATCCTTCTGGTTCTAGACATCCCATGATTACCAGATCTAAATCTCGACATCCTCTTTGTCTCACTGCCAGTTCTTCTCTTCTTCAAACTGAACATGATGCATCCTTTGAGGCTCTTCAGTCCATTGTTTGGGTTGCTGCCATGGAAGCAGAATTTAAAGCCCTTCAACATCAAAACACTTGGGAGTTGGTTACACTTCCCCCTAATAAGGTGGCTATCGGCTGCAAGTGGGTATTTCGTATTAAACGGAATTCCGATGGCACTATTGCTCGGTATAAAGCACGCTTAGTTGCTAAAGGATATTTGCAACAAGAAGGGGTTGATTTTCATGAAACTTTCAGTCCTGTCGCCAAACAACCTACTATTCGTATTCTTTTGTGTTTGGCTCTTCATTTTGCTTGGCCTATCAAGCAATTGGACATATCAAATGCATTCCTTCATGGCACTTTAGAAGAAGAGGTTTATATGATGCAGCCTCCTGGTTTTATTCAGAATTCTACTCAAGTGTGTAAACTCAAAAAGGCTCTCTATGGCCTTAAACAAGCTCCTCGAGCGTGGTACTCTACTTTCTCCTCTTTCTTTGTGGTTCAAGGTTTTCATACTTGCCATTCTGATCCTTCTCTCTTTGTCAAGAAAACTCCTACCAGCCTTACTCTTCTTTTGGTATATGTTGATGATATTTTAGTGACTGGCAGTGATCCTACTCTTATTACTCATTTGCTTACTCAAATGCATCATTCCTTTTCTATGAAAGATCTTGGCTCTGTGTCTTATTTCTTGGGTATTTCTATTCATGCTCAAGATAGTGGTTATTTTTTGTCACAAGAAAAGTATGCTGCTGATCTGTTAGTTAAAATTTGGTCTCATTGATCAGTAAACCTGTTCTACTCCTTTGGCTGTCAAACCTGCTACTTCACCTACAGATTCCCTTCTTTTTTCTCAGCCTTCTTTCTACAGAACTCTTGTCGGTGGTCTCCAATACCTTACCATTACTCGTCCCGATTTGGCTTTAGCTGTTAATATGGCCTGTCAACATATGCACTCTCCTACTAATGCTCATTTTCAGGATGTCAAACGATTGCTTCGATATGTCAAAGGAACTATTTCTCACGGCCTGCACTTTTCCTCTGGTCCTTTTGCCCTTCATGCTTTTTCTGATTCAAATTGGGCCGGTGATTCTGTGGATCGAAGATCCACTTCTGGGTACTGTGTCTATCTTGGTCCCAATTTAATCTCCTGGTCTGCCAAGAAACATCCCACTGTTTCCCGGTCCTCAACTGAAGCTGAATACAGGTCCTTAGCTCATGCGTCTGCTGAGCTCACTTGGTTACAGCAGCTGTTACAAGATATGTGTCTTCCTCCTGTTTCAGTTCCTGTTTTGTGGTGTGACAACCTCTCTGCTATGGCCCTTGCATTTAACCCTGTCTTCCATTCTCGCTCCAAACATATCGAAATAGATTGTCATTTTGTCCGTGAAAAGGTGGTGGCTAAACAGATTGATCTTCGCTATGTCCCTTCTGCTGATCAAATTGCAGATGTGTTTACCAAGCCTCTCTCAGCTTCTCGTTTTCCATATCTCAAAGACAAGCTCTTGGTTCTTCCTTGCCCCAATAATCGCTGAGGGGCACGATAATATACCGGTGTAGGAATATACCGGTCTGAGTGCAGAATCTGACCTCAAGCTGTGCAGTCTGACCTCCAACTGACTCACGGGCATGTAGCACCACTTCTGTTAGTTAGTTCTGTTTCTGTTAGTTTGTTATTTCTATTTCAGTTAGTTACAAATAGATACCAATCTGTTAGATACCAATCTGTTATGTTCATGTATATATTCAGAATATCTTGTAACTAGTAAAGTGTGGAATGGAATTATGAAAAGTCTTTCTTTCTTCATGGAGGATGATGATGGCGGCAGGAGCAAGGTGGTAGGTGAGTTCGCAAGGGGCAACAGCAGAGTGGAAGCAGGGGCTGATGGTGGTGAGTCAGTAGAGATAGGGGTTGATGATGGTGAGTCAGCAGAGGTGTAGGCTTTGGGTGTGCAACAGGCGTGGGTTTTGGCTTTGGTGGCGTGCATGGATCTTGGCGGTCTGTGACATGGGAGTCTGACAATATTGGGAGTTGGTTTGTTTAGTTTGGCTGTTTTGAAGTTGGTGTTTGGGTTCAGTTTGTGTGGGTTAATGTTGTGGGAAATCTTGTATTTTGTTTTATAGTTAAGTTCTTCTTAACTTTTTTGTTTAAAAAAAAAAAAAAATTCGTGACGCCAAGGGGTTGGTTGTATGGATGTGAGTAACAGTAGTAGTGGTTTTTGGACTTTCCGAATCTCTCTCGATGCATTTCATCTACTTGTACCTTTAATTTCATGCTGTTAATGAAAATTTTCTTTGCCGATCAAAAAAAAAAAAAAAACCCTTTGGGAGAGGAATATAATTTTTAAATACAAGGTGGATCTGTATTAAACAGAAACCTCAAGGGTGTTAGTGTAATTTACCCAATAATATAACTTTTCATCTATGTATTGATTTTTAATAAAATTAGTATTTTTAAAATTCTCTTGTCAAGACCTATTAAAAAAAAAAAAAAAAAATCCATATTGGTTATGAAATTCTTTAAAAAATAAAAATAAAAAAAATTTGAGACAAAATTACTCATTTTTATTCGCTATAATAAAATGACTGATTTTTAGATTTGCATTGCACATCATTCTTTGATTTTTAACTAATTTTGAAAATAAAAATGACTTGAAAATGATTTCAATATTTCAAAAGATTTGCAAGATTTAGTCGAACAAACAGAAAGAGAAAAGTGCTCAACCAATAATGGAAGGAATTTTGTTAATCATTTTAGGTAATTAGAAAAATCCTAGGAAAGTTCAAATTTTGTTCTGGTTTGCCTTATGAGGAAAGCACATAATTGATTAACCTTTTAAAACAATATAAAGATGTTATTGCTTGGTTTTATGAAGACATATTTAGAATTGATTCGGGTATTGTCAAACATTGTATTCTTTTATACTCTGATGCCAAACTTGTCAAACAGAAATTAAGAAGGGTTTGATGGCTTTTGAAAATCAAAGTAGAAATCACTAGCCAAATCGATGTTGGCTTTTTAACGGTAATAAAATATCCACAATGGGTAGCTAATGTACGTGGTGCCTGTCCCTAAGAAAGATGGTAGAATTAGGATTTGTGTTGACTTTAGAGAGCAAGACCCTTGTTATATGTACACCATTAGGGCATTCTATCTTGAATTCACATGCTTTATATTCATGTCATATAGTAATAGAGAATATAAGATACTTGTGTAATCTCTTGAGACTTGTTTATTTCTTCTCTTCATCTTGATAAGTTTTCCTTTAATTCTTAACTATTCCCTATAATCAATATCAAAACTACTATTCCATGTGAGTTCGGATTCTTTAAAATATTGGGGTGTTACACCTCTATAGCAAAGCCACGAAAATATAATTAATATTATGTATATATGATCTAAATATGAAACTAATTGGTTAATGGGTGACTTTATATTTTCTCAATTGCAATTAAAACAAATCACCACCAATATTTGGTAGATTTAGCTGTTAGATCTTATAAATTTGACCACTAACTCATCTAAAAGAATAAGTTGTTAGAGAAAATGATAGTGGGCAACAATAACAACGACAGTGGGTGCCGGGTTGTGTATTTGTGTCGCAAACTCTCTTTTCATAAATAGGCCAAACACACGCAATTATTCTATTTATCAAGTCAGCGGTGAGATTTGAACAAATTATATATTATTGCTGTATTAGATGAGTTGGTTAGTGGTCAATAATTTTTCATGCTATCAAAGTAGACATTAGGTCTTGGTAGATCTTGGTATCTAATAAATTATTTACTCCTAACTTGTTTAAAAACTTAAACCGTTAAAAAGATGTATAACTTTCTTATTTATATGCTCCGCAAGATCCAAAAGTATATCAGTTATCCATAAAGCTAGTAACAGTTATGTGCTCTCCAATAATGAACCAAACACAAATTGAACCAATGCAAAGATGGAGCAACATTTATTGGTGTACTATAACACATACATGTTTGTATATGTGTATATATAATGTAAAGTGGAAGGCACATAGTTACCACCTCTTTCACTATAGAACTTTGAGATAATTAAAAGTAAACTTTTCTTAGTGGCTTGAATGATTAACCAATGAATGTTTCTTTAACATACAACATTACACAATTTTCACCAATTAACAAAGGAAAGGTGATTTCCTTAAACATGATTTTAATGGAATCTTTGTCATATGCTAATAATACTTTGGTTGAGCTTTTAAACATATATATTACCCATAAATAAGACCCTCAATTAATGTTCTTCTTTGGCCCTTCATTGGACAACAAAATGAGGATGACAAGTTAAGCAACCTTGCTTGGGTGGAATTGCATTGGTTTGTCACTTGTAGTTGTGGGTTGCTACAACTCTCATGTCATGGGTATGTCTCTAGCAATGATTGAATTAGGATGTGAAGGGGCTAAATATGAAGCAGGTCGGATCCAAGTCTTTGGTCGACCCAATCCATTAAGCCCAAATTCAAGTGGGTTAGACGAATACATAGGCCAGCCAACCGAGCCCATCTCTATGATAAATAGTCCACCTAGGTCCTCAAGCACTTGGGCCCAATTTACAGTAGAAAGGCCAGTCCAGTTGCGATGTTGGGCTAGGCTGAACTGTAGAGCTTAGTCTATGGACCGAACTAATCGGCCGAATCCATCTTCAGAACCAAAGTGGGCCTAGCCCATATGAAGATGTTTAAACGGGCCAGACCATCTTTATAAGTAATCTTACAAAAAGTCGAGTTGAGGCACAACAACATCGAGCTGAAGTATCCTCTCAGGAAAACGTGGAAGCTATGAACACATGCACATGAAGGCTGTTAGCTGGTCCTTTCCTCCTAGAATCACGGAAATGGTTAGCATGTGGAATGTGATCTGTTATAAGCATGATTACAAAGAGCACATGCCTCCACGGTCAACTACCTTGAGGTCCTCCACCTTGAGCAATGCTAAAGAAGCTTTGAAGCACCAAAGTTCCATAAAACCATCTTGGGCAAAAAGTAAGGTGTTTTATTTAAACTTCACTCACTTCACATTGAAGGTAGCTAAGTTGAGCTAAACTATATTCACTTATGCACAACCTAATTCGTTCTACACTTACCTCTCTCTGCACCTAGAGAGAGTCTTTCATCTTCTCCGATCACTTACGCCCACACCAAGGGGTTATCCGACTATCCCTGGTCGGGCAACTCTAATGGTGGTCTCTATTGTAGAGTCTCAATTCCTAGTTAGTTCAATCAGGTGCGGGGCTCCGGTCCACAATCATCTAATGTGGTATTTGATACGCACAGGATGAATCTTTGGAGGTTGAATGTCGCTAAAGAAAATTGTTGATTATTTAAATTCAACTTTTTTACTACCTAATCACAATGAACGAATAACATTCTAGATTGATTTGAAAATTTCTATTGATGTGCTTTCTACCAAATGTTGTCAAAAGCATAAATCTTATATTTAATTATTGGAGGGGTTCATAGCATCTAGATTGCAGAATTGGATAAAAGATCATAAAATCCTATTTTAAATAATAATAATAAAAAAACATATCTTAACCTTAGTGACAATGCAACTCTTAGCTTGTGTTCCATTATCCACTTTGGAAGCTTTCACATTTGATTGATGAATTAGGTTGGATGAGATAATGAGTATGGTAGGATTGAATGATGAGATTAGTAATGTCGTGGTATTAAGTAAGAGATATAAGATAAAATGTGTTTGTTTGTGTAGTAGTGTGGTGGTATTAATTAATTATGATTAAACTTATGAAATTCGACAGTTACCCCTCTTCTATTATTGTAGTCATATAGGATAAGAGGTAAAATAGTCTTTTACCTATCCCACGGGAGTGCATCTCAATTCCATGTGTTTCTAATTTTTCCTAACCAAATTGACATTAGTGGAGCCCATCTCACTCATATTCTAATCCCTCTCCCCAAACCTCCAATCAAACATGAAGGGTGTGTTTGGTAACGTTTACGTTTTTAGTTTATATTTACAAAAATTTTATAAACTGGTTTTTGTTTATTTTTAGAAAAACATAAACTACAAACGCGTTTGGTAATTGACAAAATGTTTAAAAAATTTTAAAAATATAAAAAATAGTGAGAAATGGCAAGTTGTGGCAAGTGGCAGCGGAAGACGGTGGTGGAAAGTGGTAACGATGGGTGGTGGGTAATTGGTGGTGATGGGTGGTGGCGGGTGGGTGGTAGTGGTGGTGGTGGGTGGGTGGGTGACGGTGGCGGTTGGTAGGTGGTAGCGAGTGCAGGGTAGTGGTAGTGGTGGCGAGTAGTGGGTGGTGGTGGCAGGTGGGTGACGGATGGCGGGTGGTGGTAGGTAGTGACGAATGGCGGGTGGTGGTAGGTAGTGACAGGTGGTGGTGGTGGGTGGGTGACGGTGGCGGGTGGTAGGTGGTAGCGAGTGGGTGGTGGTGGTGGCGGGTGGTGGGTGGTGGAGTCAAGTGGGTGGCGGATGGCGGGTGATGGTTGGTGGTGGCGGATGGGTGGTGGGTGGTGATGGTGGGTGAGTGGGTGGGTGACGGTGGCGGGTGGTGGCGAATGGGTGATGGGTGGTGATGGTGGACAGGTAGGTGATGGTGGCAGGTGGTGGGTGGTAGCGAGTGGGTGGTGGTAGTGGTGGCAATGGTGGTGGCAAGTGGGTGGCGGATAGCGTGTGGTGGTGGCGGGTAAGTAGCAGGTGGTGGTGGTGGGTGGGTGACGGTGGTGGGTGGTGGTGGCGGTGGTGGTGGGTGTGATGTGATGGTGATAGGTGGTGAGTGGGTAGTGGTAGTGGCGGTGGATGGCGGATGGAGTGGTGGTGGGTGGTGGCGGGTAGGTGGCGGGTGGTGATGGTGGGTGAGTGGGTGACGGTGGTGAGTGGTAGCGAGTGGGTGGTGGTGGCGGGTGGTGGGTGGTGGTCGTAGGTGGGTGGCGGATGGCGTGTGGTGATGGGTGGTGGCGGATGGGTGGTGGTGGTGGGTAGGTAGCGGGTGGTGGTGATGGGTGGGTGGGTGACGGTGACGGGTGGTGGGTGGTGGTGGTAGGTAGGTGGCGGATGGTGGGTGGTGGTTGGTGGTGGCGAGTGATGATGGTGGATGGGTGGGTGGGTGGTGGTGGTAGATGGTGGGTGGTAGTGAGTGGATGGTGGTGGTGGTGGCGGGTGGTGGTGGCAGGTGGGTGGTGGGTGGTGGTGGGTGGGTGGGTGGCAGGTGGGTGGTGGTGGTGGTGGGTGGTAGTGGTGGGTGGGTTGCAGGTGGCTGTTGGTGGCAAGTGGTGGATGGTGGTGGCAGGTGGGTGGTGAGTAGTGGTGGCAAGTAGGTGGCGGATGGTGGTGGCGGGCGGTGGATGGTAGTGGCGGGTGGTGGGTGGTGGGTGGTGGCGGGTGGATGGCATGTGGGTGGTAGTGGCAAGGGGTGGGTGGTGGTGGCGAGTGGGTGGTAGGTGGGTGGTGGCTGGTGGGTGGTGGTGGCGAGTAGTGGCGGCAGGTGGGTGGTGAGTGGTGGTGGCAGGTGGTGGTGGGGGGTGGATGGTGGGTGGCGGTGGCGGTGGCGGAAGACGGTGGTGGAAAATGGTGGCGGGTGGTGGCTAGTGTTGGGTGGTAAAAAAAAAAAAAAACTCAAAACTCCAAACGAAAATATATTTTTTGGTCAAATTTATAAACTGAAACCACTGATTTATAAATCAAAAATTTTACCAAACAAGTTTTTATTTGAGTTTTTAAAATTTTTGTACATATAAACAGAAAACTGAAAATATAAGTGTTACCAAACGGCACCGAAGAAATTTGGCTTATTTTGGAAACAAGGTTAAAAGTCAGTTTTTTTTGACTGTTTTGAGTCATATTATATGTCTACTTTTTTACACTTTTTTTTTTTTTCACCCAAAAAAAAAAAAAAAAAAAGTCAAAAAACCAACTTTTGCGTGGACAAAATTTGGTTCAACAAATGAATTGGTACGCATTGTAACATACAAAGGCTATAAGAACCAAGTTTTTTTGTCTTCAAAAATAAAAATTTTATTGTTAAAAATATCATGAGACAAGGTCATCATTAAAAGATTGTGTTGACAAGTCAAAAATAGATTTTTAGTGACAAATGTCGCTATTAAATGTATTTTTAGAGACAAAATAATTTTATGCAAAAAGAATTTACTTTTTGAGACGGAAATTTTGGTCACCAAAATGATAGTAAATTGTTACTAAATGCTCAATTTTGTTATTAAAAATATAACAATAATACTTTTGACAATTAAAATATTTCATCTTTAAAAAATGATTTCTTCCCTAATTTTTTTTATCTCTAAAATCTTAATTTATTGCTGTGTACATTGTTATTATTATTATTATTATTTATTTATTTATTTTGTTATGATTTAAATAAATATTTGATTAGGATATTTGATTGTTTAGATTTAATTTCCTACTTTGATTAGGATTATTGGCCTGTAACTATTGAGTTTTGCTTTGTATTATTTGGATTTATTTATAATAATATTGTATAATAATACTGCAAGAATTAGGTTTTATCCACTTTACGCATGCTTTTTTTCTATAAAGATTAGAGTTTTATTTTGGAAAGTTTTGCTTTTATTTTTAAGGTAATATTACATAATTTTCATTAAGAGAATATGGATGCAGTGTCAATAGTTATGTAATTTGTTAAATGCATCTCAAAAGAAGAGCATAACTGTCTCTTTGTCAACATTTGCATTAGGGGTATGAAAAATTGATGGAACAGAGCTGATCAATCGAAATACACCGAAGTTTTAATTTAACATATGGTCTATTTCGATTTTGAAAATTGTTATACTGATTTAAATTGAATTGATCGAGTATTATATTTAAATATTTTTATATTTTAATTTTTTGAACATAATATAATAAGTGACTAATACAATATATTTTCTAATGAAAATTAGGGAGAAAAATATTTATAGAGCAATTTTCTTACATTTTCTTCATTTATTTTAATGTGAAATATTACAAGTTTTATAAAACCATTTAAAACATCATACAAATTCCTCTTCTACATCAAACTGTTAAAACTATTTAAATTTCATACGAATTCCTCTTCTACATCAAACTAACAAAACAGATAAATTGAACCGTAATATACGGCCTGTAGCGGTTCTTCAACTATCAAAATCGAAAGGATCGGTTAGGTGCTAAATTCACCCTCAACATCGACCAAATTAAACTATTTACACCCCCAATTTGCATGAATGATTTAAATGCTTGTATATGCTTCGTCAAATAGAGAATACGAATTAACTTGTAAAGAAATAAAACAAAATCATAACTAAAATAAAAACAATAAAAGCACATTAATCTTTTAAAAAATGAAGAAAATAAAACATAAAACTCATTTTTTTTTACTTACAAATATCAAATTAGCTGATCCCAAATGTTGAAAATTTTTAATTTCGCACAACTTGCTCTCAATGAATTCGTAATCACTTAAAGAAACAAAAACAAAAACAAAAACAAAAACAAAAACAAAACTTGAAGTATCAACTTCCTTATAAATTTTAATATCTTTCATTTATATAATTCACTCTAATTCAGTTTCTTCCTTCTGCCATTCAGAATGTCTTTCCCAAATTATTAACTTATTGAGGCCAGTGGTGGTGGCGGACTTCGTCCCCCTTTTGAATCTCACAATTGTTGTGGTGAGCCCTGTCGCTGCTGCTACAGATCATCAATCGGATGGGTTGGGTTTACCCGACTCGCAATTATTGTGTACATGTCCCATATATTAATAGGTTTTTCGGAATTTGACTAGTCAACGTGATGACACCTCAGATCCCCTTTTTTTATAGTTCAAAAAAAAAAAAAAAAAAAAAAAAAACGGGTTGATTTGGGCCGGGTTTATTTAAAAATTGTAAAACTACATCCCACCCTGTAAGCCCAAATCTTTCGGGCCAAAATCAAATAGAATCGGATTACACATTTTTTATTACACTTATATTATTAAGTTCTATACATTTATTTTTTCTTTTGTAATAATTCATGTGATCAAATCAATTAATAATACTATTAAAACAATCAAATTAAAGTATAAATTTATTAAATTAACAAATTATGACAATGTTATATATAAAAAGTTGAGAGTTAGGAAAATATCACTGGTCACTATCAAATTCAATTTTAACAAATTGTGTTTTGTGTCTTTCTTTAAAGTACAATTTACAAGGATAAGATGGGTTGTGAAATGTATATATTTTTAAAATAAAACAATATTAATTTTAATAGATTAAAATTGAATTTAACAGTGTTATTTTTTGTGTGGATAATATTAACTTTTTTTGGACAGGATAATTTAAGGATGGTCGGGCTAGATTTACCCATGCGGACTTGTATGGGCCGACGTCATGGGCGGGCTTGGGTGTCAAAGCTTTGTCCAAAACCCTAAATCATCTTCTATGGGTGGGACAAGCTGGCCAATCAAGCGGGCTGGGATGAGCCATGGGATGGGTTGAATGGGTTGAGTAATATCGAATTTTTTATCCGCAAGCCATTTGACAACTCCTAGCTGCTGCCGTGATGATGCTAGCAATGGTCACGATTACGTGACTGACAATGGTATGTTGTAGATAATCAAGTTGATGTTGTTTCTAGTAACGACACTTTTAAACAACATAAATAGCTTCAAATAAGCATATAATATAAAGAGATAAAGAAAATAATATTTGGAGAATGAGTAAGAAAATGAGGGTTGAAGTCACAACTTCCATGTTTGGTCAAATGAGTGAAAAAAAAAAATATAAAACAAAAAGAAAGGGTTATTCTTGGCTTGACCGCTAGAAACTCGCATAAGTGAGTAGAAAACAAAATGGCGAAAGGAGAATGAATAGGCTATAATATATATGTGATAGAGGGAGAGAAAAATAGGAATAAATCCTGTGATTTATTCAAAATAAAAATTTAGGTACAGATGCTTTGGATGGATTTAGATTTTAATATGTGTGATAGGGGGAGAAAGAAAAATTAAGTGTAAATCCTATGATTTATTCCAAATAAATATTTAGATCTAGGTGTTTTTGATAGATTTAGATTATCTTATATTTATTTAAAATAAAGATTTAGATACATATAGACTAAAAAATTATATCCTTATTTAAATTTTATTATTTTTTAATTTTTAATACTTGTTTTGTAATTTATGCAAAACAAGTATTTAGATACATATGCTTTTGATAGATATAAAAATCATATTCTTGTCTAAATTTCATTAACTATTTCTATTATTTTTATTTTTTATTTGACTTTCTATTATAATAAAAAAAAATTAGAAATTAGGAAAATAAAGTAAGGGAGACTTCATGTGCTGCCACGTAAGAGAGAGAACATCAATTTTAACTCGGATATTAGTATTGAGATTTTGGAGAGTTTAGAAAGCCCGCTACATTTTCTTACATATATATATATATATATTTATCTATATTATAGATAGATAGACAGATAAGCTCACTTTCAAATAAAAATGCCTGGTCCAAGTCGAGTCTATAGATTTTGTGAAAAGACCATTTTGTCATTGCTTGTCAAAAATTGTGAGGGTCCGGGTTAAGACCTGACCTTTCTTGTTCATTTGTTTTGGGTTAACACCTGTTGTGGGTTGTTTTCTTGGTGTTGGGTCTCTTTTGTTGTCAGGAACCTTAGCGTAAGACCCTGAAACCTATGAGCAGTCTGCCAGTTTGGATGGTCGCGGCTGGGACGATCCTGGTCGCACCTGCGATGTGTTTTGTTGAGGCTCGCGCCTGCAATGGGCTACAACCAGGCTACAACCAAAATGCATCTTCCGGTCTGTGTATGGGAAGGAAAGTGCATGACCCGTGAGGGGCCACGAGGTAGGGTGCAATATGTAGGTCGCGCCCGTGAGAGGGTTAGTCATGCCCGCGATCTTGAGTTCGCGGCCGTGCAGAACCTATTCTATAAATACTCGTGAAAAGCGTAAAATATCTTTTTGAGCTCATCTTCTTCTCTATCTCTCTCTCTCTCTCTCTCTCTTGTTTTGCCATTTCTGAGTTCCTTAACCATAAAACTTTGGTATTTATCTACTTCTACCCATTTATCACCCCTAGTACTTAAGACTTTAAGGTAGAGAGTGTTGAGGGCTTTGTTTTGATCTAGAAAGTTTGTATTTTCATCGTCGTCGGATTTTGAGCTTTTGGGGCTTTCTCTTCTTTTGGCTTGAGGTAAGGATTTTTTTAATGATGTGTATGTTATTTAGCTTTATTATATGCTATCTTTGTTAGTTATGAGTTTTGAAAAGCTAGTTTTTTGGGTTATCAATGTATTAATTGCAGTAATTGTTGTGTAGGGAGGTTTTGGACCCAAAAAAAAAATAAATTAGAAAGGAATCCCTAAAAGTTTATCAAAACCTAGGGCATTGGATGTTTTATTGGAAAAAGGAATGAATTGTAAATATCGTGAGATTTTGATGAAAGGAGGTTTGATTGCAAAATGTTTTGAACTATTGGAAATTATCGAATATTGGTTACTCCTTTTGAAATAATATTTTTGTTGGAAAACTATATGAACGGTTTTGGAAACCAAATATTTTCTGTTGATATTCACAAGACTCGTAAGCAGTGTAAATGTTGTTTTCGGGAATCATGGAGATTTTGTGTAAATCATTGGGATTTCGACTTTGATATCATTTTAAATATTATTATTATTGTTGTTGTTGATATCTTTCAATAATTGCATTAGAGATAACTATTTTGGCTATCGGTGAAGGATAACATTGCTGTGTATTAGAAACTGCATGCGGATTAGGAAAAGGAATTGCTTACAAATCATACACCACTTTGTACATATCATGGATTTGTAAACCGGAGATTTATGTTTTGAAACCTTTTGTTTGGCAACACATGTATTGTGTCTTTGGAAAGGGTAAATGAAATGGTGAAATTGTAAGAGGGTGTGGTAATTAAGTTGGCTTGTGTATTCATGGTGTAAGATCAAAAACCTGTGCAGTAGGTTCCGATTCCATAATCCCGGTAAAATGGCATAGTTAGCTTGTATAGCTTACTATTTTTGAACGCTAGCCCTAGAGATTTACCTATTGTATTTACCACCGTGTTGTTTTTTTTTAAAGGAAGTGTTGGAAATATGATTTTTTGAAACTCTTGCATAGCATTATTTCAAACGAGAAAATGCATGTTTTATCATGGCATTGCATATGCATTCACCTTATGGCATTGTTAAGTGTTATACATGTCTTTAAGATTATCTCTATTCGGCTTTATGCTCACTTTACATGTAAACCATTTTTAGGTGGATTGGTGTGCCTCTGCCAAGATAAGGGTTTGGGAGGATCATGCTTGAGGCTCAACTGGTTGTTGTTTTGTTTTATGTTAAGCTAATGGCTTCTTTGTATTGAGTTTCAACTCTTTGAATATTACCGGACTAAGTGTTGGAAATTTGTAGCTTCCAAAGCATTTGCTTGCAAAGATTCAAGTATTATTCTTTTGATCATGTGTTAAGGTTAATATCATTGTATCAATGTATATGTCATGCATGTTATATATTCTTGGATAGATTCAAGGGACTCTGATGTTATAATATCATATGCTTATATAGAATGGTGGTTTTCCAATGTCTTATGAATTATTATTATGGATTTAAATGTCTATTTATTTTGGGGCATTACAACTTGGTATCAGAGCGTACTAGATTTGAATACTTTAGGTACGTGGGAAGTGGTTCTTACCACATTGGGTTTGTCTGGCTTGATAGAGATGTTATATGCTTGGTATGCTAAATGATAACAAGTTTATATGACTAAGTGGGTATGGAATTGGATCCTTAAGATATTCTTTGTATCTATTAAACACTTGGAGGTCTTATTAGAAGGGGTTTTGTGGAACGAATTCTGTCTTACAAGTATAATTCATATGTGATTATGTGACTAAGTGCTTAGATGGAGTAAATTTTTGTGGTATCAGTGTTGTGGAGCATATGAGATTTTGTTGGGAGCACTACTTGATGTGTGCTAAACTTGTTGTGTTTGTTCTTGATTAGGATGTCTAGGTGAGGAAGTAACGATCTTCCTCCTTTCACACGGAAAGAATTGAGGAAACAATTTGTGGAATTGTGCCAAGGTATTACACCTTTGGCATAATTTGAGGTGTGGTTTTCTAACCTGACAAGGTTCGTTTCTGAGTTGGTGGAAACTAAGGAGCTTTGTTGTTTAGAGTTTGAGAGGAGGTTATGCGATGATATCCAAGGAAGGATTGATGGGTCCTAGCATAGAAGTTATAGTGTGCTTGTTGGAGCTGTGGCTCATGTGGAGGCCGAGGTCTTGGTTATGGACTGGAGTAGGGAGGAGGCCATTTCGGCAACTCCTACAGTTCGGGGTCATGGTAGACCTTTTAAGAATCAGAGAAATGGGGCAAAGTTACTAACTCAACGAATAATTGCATCGCTAGAAACATCTTGTCAACTGGGGCTTGGGGCGGCCGAGTGCTCTTAAGGGGTGTAGTCACCAGAACCTTTACCTGCTTGGACTTCGAACCAGTCACACAATAGAGGACCGCCTACTTGTTCCAGGTGTGGCTTGACGGACCATATTAGACATCGTTGCATCTAGTGTGGAACTCTTTATCCATCCGGGCAGGGGCAATACCATTACTAGAATGAAATAGGCCAGACTTCAAGGGCCTTTAGAGGGTTGAATTTTCAGTCTAAGAGTGAATGGGTTTGTTTCAGGTATGGCCAACTAGGACACATCAGTTGTCTTTGTCCTTGGTGTAGAAGTTCTTAGGGTGCTTTGGGATTTGAGAATAGTTAGTTTCAATAGTCTAGAGGGGGGATGGAGGCTGTAGTAGTGACTGGTGGTCTAATTTTGTTTTGGTTATTCTGTTTTTGTAACCATTGTGTAGTCATTTTGTAAACATTGTGTTGTTTTGGTAATTGGTGTTGTAGGAAGTTGAAACATCATAACTACTTGTTTATGTATATATATGTTTGTTTCCATGAAATGGGGCATGTAATGACTTTTAATTTTTTCTTTAATGTGATAAGTTGTTGTGGAATTAGGAAAAGAAAATTTGTAATATTAATGTGTATGTACTAGTGAGTTTTAGCTTAGAAATGTGAGGGCTGGTGAGCCTTATTTTGAATTGGAATTGTTTATTGTTTTTAGTAATTTGCATTTGGTTGTAATTGATCTTAGAATGATTAGACGGTGGAGTTGGTTGTGGGGTATAGGTACTTTGCGGGTTGTTATGACTAGTGGGAAGATTGTGAGGATGGAGTTATACTGGTTAGTATGCACTGTTTGATTAGTATTACCCATTAGGATTTTATGTTAGTGGTGAAAGTTTTGGTTCATTGTCGCAAAGGCTCCTTAAGGGAGTGCAAGGGCTGTATCTTGGAGGGATGTGAGTAGTGTTGTGGTTCTTGTCGTGTGCATTTGGATTGGTGGGGGTGGTGAGTCTATCATGGACCTTACAATGTTCAGTATGGAATGTGGAGTGTGTTTTGTACTTAGTTGTGAATGTATGACGTGTTGTTTATGCGAGTGGGAGTCGTGGGTTTTGGTCTCAAGAAGTTCATTTCGGACTCAAGGGTGAGTGAGAAGGTGTGGAACTCCATGTAAGGTGAATGGTGTTGAGGAATTGTTGTGTTCGTTGTTGAGAGGGAAGAGTTCTTAAACGAGTGATGCATTTGAGTTAGTAGGTAAGTGTTGAGTGAAGTGATGTGGTTATGATGCCAAAAGGTGGGTTAGATGAACCGGTGTCCTTAATGAACCTTTAGGGATTTCCTATTGGAATATTAGGAGTTAACAATGTTAGTATTTGAGGAGTTTAGAAGTAGTTGGTGTGTTGGTGACTTGAGCGTTTACGAGGAGATTTATTCTTGATCCATCAAGCGTAATTAGTGTTGTTTTCTGTAAGTTACCATTAACCATAAGTCAACATTTTGTTTTAGGGTTGGCGGTATACGAGAGTGTATTGATTTAGGTCTATTGCATGTGTGGTATGTTTCATGTATTGGAAATAAGATTAATTTTGCGGCTTTTGTCCTTGGAATAGGAGTATTTGGTATTTGTGTGGTGAGGGCTGTGAACCCAAGATGTTGATTCCTTGTCTGATTAGAAGTGGGCGGTATGCTAGTTTGAGGTAGAGTAGTTTGTTTTGTAGGTGTGCTTTGAGTTGGATGGCAATATGATGGTAGGAAAATTTGGAAAATATTTTAGAGTGATTTTAGGACACGAGTATGTGTTAAAATAACCTTTTGTTCTAAGTTGACTGGGTCTTTCGTAAGTGCTAGATTTGTTGTGGTTGTCTTCATTGGCTATGTTGAGATATCCTTTATTTATAGGGAAGCACGTGAATGGTTTGATATTATCTGAGTTGTTCGAACTCAAAATGTGTAATTAAGTCTGGGAGGTGTGAGTTTTGACTCATGAAGTGAAGTTTCTAGAATGGGTGGTATTCAAGGAAATGTATGAATGAAGGTAGTGGATGATTAGAATTTCAGGAAGTGTTATTAACCAGGAAGGCTTATGTTATGGCCAAAGTTGTGGGTAAGAATTCTATATGTGGTGTAGCGAACATTGTCTTTTGGGAATTGGGTTATACCTTCCTTATATTGTTTAATCGTTGTATTTATCTTATGATCATTACTCAGAATGTTTTTAGGTTTTGAGGTAGAATGGTTATTGGTATATTATTATTTTTTTCCTGGGATAAGGGTGGTTGTGGTAGCTTGTTCTATAAAAGAGGGTATAGTAATGGGTGATTGGTAGAGGTTACAATCGTGGTGATTGAACGTGATTTCTGAGTATAGGAGTATAGTTGTTTTTTGATGTTGTTTAACTTCTTGTTGTCGTATTTATCGTGTCCCACTTATATTTCGTAACATGGTTGTAAATTTTTGGTTTTTTTCAAAAAAGTTGGATTGTCGATTGGGGGGTTCACCAGTGGAGGTATTTTTGGAAAAAAAGGATTTTGAACAAAAATCTTTTATTGTTTTGAAATTTGGTTCTTTCAAAATGAATGTTTGAGTATTGTATTTGCACCTAAAGTAAAAGCATTTTTGAATTTGTGTGTGTGTGGGATTTTTTGGGGTTTAGCCCTTAAGTTATCAGGTGAGTAGTAAAGTGTAGGTCGTGATGTAACAGTGGTATCGATGTCTTTGCATAAATTTTTTTTTTTTTAAGAAAAAGATAGATTTTTTTAAATTATTATTTTCTTTTATTCTGAGGTTTTCAGTGTATCTAATTGTAATAAAATTTTCCTAAGTAATAAATGTGGTAACTTGGAACTTATAGTGGGTGTTTGGTGAGATTTTATTCCCTTTTGCATTATAACATTGCCTGGGGAATACCCGTGCGCATTAAATAGTTCGGACCTTTGATTTATTTGATCTAGTCTCACGAGTGCGATATAAAACATAAATGAGAATCCAAATTTGGTAACTTGTATAGAAAATCTATTTTATTACAAAATTTTGCTAGAAATGGATTACATTACCAGATCTTAGAGTCTTCACCTAATATTTTGAAAAAAATTTAGGAAATCCGTGACTCGTGCCAAGGCCACTGTTCGTTGTAACCAAGGATGCTTGGCTTAGAACCTTAGGTATGAGAGGGGAAGGTTATTAATTGAGCACCCCCGCTCATCTGATGAAAGATCAACCTCTACTAACAATGATATAAATTATATTAACTTTATATGTCCGTATTCCAATTATTTAATAAATCCTAAAAATTACTATGTGAAGCATACAAGTATAGATTATCTCATTCATTTTGGAATAACTTGATTTTATGTATTTTGAAAGAGTTTTAAAGATGTATAACTCGAAGAAATTGAGTTTATAAACATGAAAATCAATATCATTCCAAATTAAGCGACATAACCACCATCCGTCGGTATTCATACAGTTATATCAAGTAAGCAAGTAGTCACATGGTAGGAGACTTAAACATAGTAAGAAAAAAAAACACACAAGCGGGATGCTAAAGCATAAAAACATAAATATTTATCGACGTCCCGTAAACAAATACAAAACAAAGTTAGCGAATGTGAACGATCTTATATACAGAATCCTATGCAATTCACACATGAGATGCAACTAAAGATTCAGCTTCTAATATATGATATGTGAATCATCTCAAGAACATAAGGTAGCGCACATAATCACATAGGAATTGATTAAATCCACAAATGCAAACGTAGCCGAATCAAGATGCATGAAACATGGATGGAAAGCATAGATATAATTAAAAACAAAATATGATGCATATTCACAAAGAAAAACAAGTAAAAGAATGGGATAAACAGAAGCGGGATGAGAAATTATTACAACACTAAGAATAAATAATTACAAACCAAATGAGAGAATGAGGAGGAAAATATTACAACAAAATAAAAAAACCGCACAAAACTTCAAATGAAAAGAAAATAAAAGCTTTATGTGCCTTGAAGACCACCAGAAATTGGTATGCTCAACACCGGAAGACTACTCTGTTTTTTTCCAAAAGAAGTTAGCCGGCCAACCAACTAGGCCTAGCAAAACCTGTTTTGTCACAACACCGAGAAAAGAACAAACGAAGAATATGTAGGTGGCTCAACCAACCACTTCCGGTTAGATTACAGCAAGACTAATATGAAACTAAAGTAAGAATACGAATACATGATAGAAAGTGCAAGAAAATGAAAGAATTGAGAATTCACCTTTCAAAGAAAGATTGAACTTGTTACGCTCTAAGTTTTAATTACTCGAAAACATTACCAAAAGCCTTTAATTTAGGTCCATTTTTTTTTAAACAAATATCTATTACTCTTGAGTAATAGAAACATAATAATGTATGTTCCCTCTCTCAGTGAATACAACAATAACAATAGTACATGCCAAACTTTCGCTATGGAGTTACAAATAAATAATTACAAGCATTAATGTGCAAAATTCATTTCCTTCACATCTACTATGAGATTACACATAAAAGACATGAACTTCTTAACTCTTCAACCAATAAATCCGAATTCTCTTCTTGTAAAAAAAATGAAACAACAAAGGATGAGCACAATTCCCCAGTAGGAATCTCATAGTTCTACAATAATAACTAACACACAGATAGAAATGATCATGCATGTAGGGTGACACCATATAGTAATGTGACGTTTTGTAATTTCAAAATATTATACATAGAGTATCTTTTTCTTAAAATTTCATTTGAACACTTAAGAAAACTCCCTGCCATAAATGTTGTTTCTCATCATTAGGAAGTCATAAATTCTCTTTGGAAACAAGTACACTTAAGAAAGAATATCATCTTAAATTTATTAACCCAATTTCATATTATTCTCCATTTTATTTCCAATTTAATATTCCTCATTTCATTTCTGTTTTTTCCTTATACTATTTCCAATTACTATAACTACATAACACCAAAATCCACATTTCCTTTATATTCAAAAAGATGATCCTCATACACTTAACTCCCTGTAACAACGCCCGCGGGGGACCTCGCTACGGTTCGGACTCGATTTTTGTTGCGGTTCTCAATCTTGAACCAAAGAGTCCAAATCTGGCAAATCGTTTTGAAGAAAAACATATTTTTTGAAAGAAGTGCCAAACATGGACTGCTTTGCCAGATAACAGAGTCGCCACCTAAATATTTTAAAATGGGAAATTTAGGAAACCCTGACTCGGTGCCAAAAGGCCACGTGTCCGTCATCACCAAAGTTGGCTCGAGAACTTGGGTACGATTAGGGAAGGTCACATCGTGAGCACTTCTCGCCCCCGCAAAGACCGCCTCTACTAACCATGATATCAATTTTTGAAAACATTGTGTGTTCTTATTCCAATTATTAGCCTAGGATTACTATGTGATGCTCATGAGAAACAAGTATAGATCGGGCGTTCGATGGAACCAAACATTTCATGTTTGTTTGTTTGAAAATGGTGTGATGGTGCTACCCGAAGGTAGGCTAAAATGCGGATTTGCCACCCTCAGGTGGGCTTAGAAAACAGTGATGTTGCCACTATCTAGTGGGCTTAAAACAAACATTTGATGAATTATTCCACTTCAGATAACTCAACCTCCACCCACAGGCATTCAAGGCAGTTATATCACATAAGCACATAGCCTCATGGTAAGCATGCTATTCATGGCAACACTCACACGCATGCAAGGATGCTAAAGCATAACCACTTACCGAGTACTCCAAGCCAAAACAGAAAACCGATTAGAAATCATGCATGGTCCTAAGTATCTTTGAAATGCCTAATGCAACACATGTAAATGCAACTATAGCAGCTCTCGGCTATTCTAAAGATGGCATATGAGATGCAACAGCCTATCATGTATTCAACTTGGAATTGAAATCAGATCAGCTTTGTATGATGCGCCGAGCAAGTTCGTCTGTCAGATGAATGAATGCAAACATCTTTGTCATCTTGTCAGATGCTAATTGAAATATGCCCTATATCTAACCATCGTAAGCGGGTAAATAAAAGGGAGAAAGAAATGGAGGTTAGAAGACATACATCACACTCACACACCCTTATTACAGATGTTCGTCAAGAGAGGGTCCTAATAAAATAATAATACGTAATGAATAAAAGAATATTACTGATTTCTAATTAATGTACGATTAAACTAAGAAAGTCAGAAGTCAGCGCGCAAGCCGATGGATGCCGCTTTTGCTCGATGTGACATCCACTGGGATGCCCCGATTAGCCTCTGTTTGCATTGTTTCTCGAAATGCGCGCCGGATTCTTGAAAAGTTGTTGATCTTTGATTTTGCTGCAACAGAGAGCAGGAAAAGGGGCATAGCAATGTATTTTCACAAATATATGCATGCATCGATCCTCGTGCCACCAATCACGCATATCGATGCATGATGGCCGAGGAAGCGGATTGCACAACTCAATATAGGAATGAATGCTACAACAAAACTTAACTCCATCATGGGTAATCCGGAGTGTCGGTGACTTAGGAACTGAGACCCGTTCCGTCACTCGGAGTACGAAACGTGCCTCGTTTTCCGTGCCCGGGCTAACACCTATCCCGAACACGATGCAATATGCATGATATGCATGAAATGCAGCAAACATGTGATATAGCATGCACAATGCCATGAAAATGAGTAACCTCGAAATGCGTGCACACGGGCACGCAAATCGAGGAAATGTATGAATGCAATCTAAGATACAACCTAGTATGCACTATCTTTGTGAAAATGAGATGAAAATGAACGCTAAAAGCGGCGCTACACGTGAACCGAGGCGATGGCATGAAATGCAAAGCATAAAACAGAGTGCCTCGAAACGCGCTGCACACGGGCACGCAAACCGAGGCGATGATGTGAAATGCAAATCGGATAAAACCGAAGTGCCTCGAAACGCAGCGGCACACGGCACGCAAACCGAGGCGATGATAAAATAGAAATCGGGTAAAACCAAAGTGCCGAAATGCGTGCCTACGTGCACGCCCAACCGAGGCGATGATGAGAAATGCAAATCGGATAAAACCGGTGCCTCAAATGCGTACACACGACCACGTAAACCGAGGCGATGATGTGCGATGCAAAATCGGATAAAACCGGCAATAAAGTGCCTCGAAATGCGTGCAAAACCGAGACAATGATGAAAACTGAAAAATCGGATACAACCGGCGGTTTCAATGCGCACACCACGCACGCAAACCGAGGCAATCGAACGGAAATCGGATACAACGGCAAGCCAAATGCGTGCACACAGGCACGCAAACCGAGGCGGTGATGTGATGGAAAATCAGAATGGCATACGGAATGCAACGATGGGCTTACACCAACATGGGAGAGCCTCACCACTCACATAGGAGGTCGCTTGATAAAAAAGTGCCTCGAAATCGTGCACACCGCACGCAAACCGAGGCAATGGCCTACAAGCATGAAAATGCAAATTGCGCTTACGCCAACATGTGAGCACCACAACGACACTCACATAGGCCGCCGATAAAAGATGCGCCGAAAATCTGCGCCAGCACACGCACGCGTAAACCGGCGGAGGCATACACAATGCCATGACATGGAAAATGCAGATTGGGCTTATACCAACATGAGAGGGCCTCAGCCACACTCACATGGGATGCCGATGAATGAAAACGGAGTGCCTCGAAGTGCGTGCCCACGGGCACGCAAACCGAGGCAATGCATTAAGGCATAAAATGACATGGGAAATGATATGCAAGCATGCAAACCAAATTTCAGCAGCTAAATGAAGGGGAAAACAGCCCCGAAATGATACGAAATGACAATCAATGCATGAAATCATCCCGAAATGCAATTCTAAGTGCCCGAAATGGCCTACGGCTATGCTAAACAGACAAAATCCACTCATGAAAGCAAAAGCAGTAGCAAGGCAGTCCCAAATATGGCATTTTTTCAGTACAAAACATGGCCAAATTACTAGCACAGATATGGCAACATTAGCATGCAAAAATACGGTAAAAGAGAGGAATTACAAAGAAAGTGATATCTACAATGCTCAAACCCAAAAACTCAGTTCTACAACTTTAAAGAAGGGCCAAAAATATGCACATATTCAGTTTATGGCAACCCCAAAATCAGAATAAAAACATGCTAGAAATTCCATGCAAAATAGGCTCAAAATAGGCTATATCATGAGACTTGCCAAACCATGCACCAAACAGCAAACTTTTCTTCATGAAACATGTAAAGGGGGTCAAAATAAGACCCCTTTCAGTTCTGACCAAAGGCCAAAACCAAAAGCACAAGAGGCTACAAAACATGCAAGAATACGGTAAATTTGATGGATTTCAAAGGAAGTACCAAAAATATACACCAAATGGCTTAAAGCCCTCAACATAACATGAAAAGGAGACAAAAACAAGGCTATTTCTAAGCCTGATGAAGGCTGAAATCCGGAGCCAAGTAAGCCTAACAAAGCATGCAAGAATTAGGGCCTAAAGTGAATTTCCAAGAGAGGTGGTATATAGAATGGCCAAATGAGGTTGAGCCCTTCTACAATGTTGTAGAGGGGCTCAAAATAAGCACAAAACCAGTAGGGGTCGGAGCCCCAAAAACAAATGCAAATAGGCTAAAACTAGCATGCAAATTGGTGACATACAAGATGGATATTGCAGGAAGTGTATCATGGAGACACCAAATGAAGTTGAGCCTTTCTACAAAGTTGTAGAGGGGCTCAAAATAAGCCTAAAACCAGTAGGGGTCGGAGCCCCAAAAACAAAAGGAAATAGGGTAAAAATTTGACTCAAGATTATGCTACAAAAGTTGGATTTGAATGCTTACCCTTGAAGATCTTTCTTTCTTTGCTTCTTAACTTGAATTTGTAGCTTCTTGACCTCTGAAAAACCCTTCCTTGCTGCTGGAATGGTAGTGGAGATGGTGAAACTTGGTGTTGGTGAAGAAATAATGCAAGACTTGAAGAAATTTGGAGCTTTTTTGCTATGGAAATGGAGGAATTGGAAGAGTAGCTCTTCAAAGGATTTTTTTTCAACCCCAAACCAGCTGGGAGCTGCTGGTTTTATAGCCAAAAGGGTGAAAAATATCTTGCCTCAAATATCTAGATATTTTGAGGGCAAAATATCTAGATATTTTGAGGGCAGAAAAAAAAGATTTTGTTCGCCACGGCAAGTGGCATCTGAGACCGCAGTTCTGTTCCGGAATGATGAAACAAAGGTACCGCCAAATTTGAACAAAACCGATGCAAAACGAAAGCTCGGGACCAAAACCGCGGGGTCCGAAATGTAGGCACCAAGTGGTGTTCGGTCATGAGTGGGCATCGAAGGCCCAGTGTTCCTCGAATGATAACATAGAGGTACCCGCCAAAAACCGGAGAAAACGGATGCGAAATGAATGATCGGGGCCAAAACCGCAGGATTTGGGGTCCGAAAATGGGCCCGACCCGCAGTGGTGGTGTTCGCTGAAGTGGGTATCGAGGCCCCAGTGTTGTTCCTGAACGATAATAAAATAGGTCCCCGCCAAAACCGGAGAAAACGGATCGGAAAATGAATGAATGCCCAAAATCGCCAAAAATGGGTAGGCAACCGGGAAGTGGTGTTCGAATGAAGTGGGTCTCGAAGACCCAGTGTCCCTTGGAAGGACCAAGCAGGTGTCGCCAAAATGAACAGACATTGATGCAAAATGAATGCTCGCCAAACTGCGGTTCGATCCCGAAAATGAGACCCCAGTGTCCCTTGGAAGGACCAAACAGAGGTGTCTGCCAAAAATGAACAGACATCGATGCAAAATGAATGCTCGGGGCCAAAACCGTGTGACGCCCCAAATTTTGATAATATAATACAACGATGCACCAGGGTTTAACTAGAGGATACACATCATTTTTAAGCACAAAATGCAAATAACTACACTAAAATAAAATATTAATAATAGTTACAGATAAAATTCTTCAAGTCTTTAAATACATATCGGTTTCTTGATACAAAAAGATTATCCAAAAATACAGAAAATATACAATCTAATTTCTAAGGCAGCCACGGTTCCACAAAGCTTTTTAGGAATTCTGTTCTTGGTGTAAAACTCGCCTTCACCTGGCATAAAACGCCATGAGCTTGGAATGCCCAGTAAACACACACACCCCAACCCTTTTCCCATTCCAGAAGAACATAACGGCATGATCATAACATACAATGAAAGCAATAATTAAGTAGAACTTATAATTAAATTTCAGTTCTCATGAATAATAGTCAATTTTAGTTAGTTCTAGACAACTCCCCGCGGAATGCCGTTCCTACCCAACCACTAACTCTGGCCACGGGCAATTCTGACTCCCCCTTGGTTAATACAATACCAATGTCATCAAACTACACAAGGCGCGTCGTCAAGACAATTACCAATGATGCCCCCGCACCTAAGTTACATACCCAAGTGGTGACATCACGGTGCGCTTTAAGAAAGCGGGCTTCGAGGATACTCTCCCTGTGTGAGACCCTCACTGCCACCCTTATGTCTCCCATTTCCGTTAAGCAGCCAGAATACCTCACGTGCCATGTTAGGGTTCGGAAACACAGTTGCGCAAGACTTCACAAAAATGGAATACATTCCACTATATCATACTCTTGAATCCATCGTTCATTATCTCATAAAATTTAATACAATGATCGCAACCCATTACCATCCCATTTGATTTCCCCTTTATTAAGTGCATTATGTTCTCAGTTATAGCAAAGCATGGTCAATATAATTACGAATCCAAACTAAACAACAAGTAATTTATTCATGGTAAAGAAAATTTACAATTTATCATAGATTACATATCGAGACTAAAGCAATGAAGAAACACAGAATATAAGAGTTGCAAACCAATAGGGGCATATTAACATAAATTTCCAGATTTCCAGATTTGAACCAGTTTGAAAATAATTATGAAAAAAATACTTTTATTGGTCCTAAGTACCTGGCCTCATGTGAGTTTGTAGATAAATAAGTCTAGCTTCAAACTCAATTTACGAAAGTAGGATAGGTATTTTATATTTTAAGATAATTCAGAATTACCAAGATTGGTCCAGATTCGTTGACTGTTACGCAAATCGGTTTTTCTCTCAAACTCCTCACTCTCTTGAGTTCAAACAAATTTTAGTTAAAATATAACACCCAGAGTAAGATTTTGACATAAAGTTGGACTCAAGATTATTTTTCTGGAATTTTCTAAAAATAGATAAAGTTGACTGTTTTTCTGGTTCTGTGAGTAACAAACTTATAAAAATTGTTTAGGTTATAGAAACGCATCCTTAGGACCTACAAAAATTACCACATACTCTAGACATACCAAATATTGTACCATAAAAACAGATTTTGAGTTTATGGAGTTTTGATAGGAAAATAAATTCAAGAGAGGGAAATGATTTGCTGCTGGAAATTTAAGAAAGAAAGTGAAGCATACCATTTTTAGATTAATACACACTTATACAAGAGTGTAGGCCTAGACTACAACATATATATACAAAGAGCATGTATTAGGAGGGGAAAAACAAGTGGTAAGAAAACTTGAGAGAAGAGGTGTTGTATGTTTACCTTTGTTGTACAAGACTAACACAATTCTTCCTTTTCCTCTTCTCTTCTCTCTCACTCTCTCCCTCTCTCTTTTTTTTTTTTTTCCAAGATCACTCTTTCTCATTCCTCTAGTGAATGGCTGAAAATGTATATAATAAGGGGGAGAAGTGTGCATACATGTATATATATAGAGAAAAGATTGGGAAGGTTTCTTGGGGACAAAGTTTTATAAGTTCAAATTGTCAAAAGTTGTCATTATGGCCCTTTTCATCCATCACAAGTCAACAACTTGGGCTCCAAGACATATATATATATATATATATATATAAGATATAGAAGATATTTGTATTTCTAAATATAATATAATACAAGTACATTAATTAATAAAATATTACAATTAAGGGTTGGAATGAAATAAAATAAAAGTATATAGGGACCAAGTCTAAATTTATGAAACCTTGATATTTAGCATACAATATACTAGCCTTAGAAAATAGTTGAAATAATAAATTTGGATCCTGTTCAATTAAAGCGCAAACAAAGGCGAGAACAACAAAAATGTTACCGGAATTAAGATTTTAAAGTGATGAATCTATAATTATAGGGTCTAATAATTAATAATATGGTTTTAAAGGTGATTATTAATCTACCGGGATCGATTAGGGTTTACTTGAATTAATCCGCGATGCTTTCCGATTCTAGGGTTTAAAACGCAATTAAATAAAAATTCAAGGGCTTTATTGAAATAAACTCAAGGTTAGGGATTTAATGGTCATTACAAAAATTAGGGTCTCTACAAACCGCGTGGTTCGGGATCCCGAAAATGGGTCACGGCAATCGAAAGTGGTGTTCGGGTCATGGTGGGTATCGAGAGACCCCTCCTTCCTGGAAGGACCAACAGAGGTGTCTCCGCCAAAATGAACAGACATCGATGCAAAATGAATGCTCGGGCCAAAACCGCGGTTCGATCCTGAATGGGCCGGGCACCTAAGTGGTGTTCGTCATGGCGGGTATCGAGACCCCAGTGTCCCTGGAAGGACCAAAACAGAGGTGTCAAAAATGAATGTACATCGATGCAAAATGAATGCTCGGGCCAAACGTTCGGATCTCGAAATGGCCGCACCTAAGTGGTGTTCGAAGGACCAGAGGAGGTCCGCCAAAAATGAAACGACATCGATGCAAAATGAATGCTTGGGGCCAAAACGTTCGGGATCCCGAAATGGGGTCACCTGGTGAAGTGGTGTTCGAGCCCCGTGTCCCTTAAATGGGAGTAAATGAGATGCATGCCAAAAACCGGAGAAATCGGAGATGGTTGGGCGGTCCGAACGAGGCACACGCTACGCCTAAACTCAAAAAACCCGGAACCGGCTCAAAGGGCAAAATGGCCCTCTGACACAAAGTAACTCACGCCCCTTTGGAGATAGTCTACGGACCCACCTTCCCTCGAGAAAGAAAACAGAGAAAAGTCCGTCTGGTTCGCAAAACCGAGACAAGGCACGAAGAGAGAGGAAGTTGGGAGGTAGGGCGCGTCAACTCGAGATCGAACGAGCATGCAACATCACCACGCCAAAGACGTCGGCCTGAAGTCTTAAGGTCGGTCAAAAATGGGGTGTCTACACTCCCCCCTATCTAACAATTACATCACATTAACGTTTACATTATATATCATGTAGAGTTCAAACATAACACAAGAATAACAAACCCTTTTTAATTCAATTTCTCAATTATTTACAAAACAAAACTTATAATCTTCCCTTATAATCACAAGCAATCCATTGAGTCCATCATCACCAACCTCTAATCCAATTACTATTTCATTTTCCATTCTTTCAAATAATGTTATATCAAATACCAGATCCGTTAACAAGTCATCTCCATGAGTCACACGCTTTACTGGTCACAAGCTGGAAGGAATGGAAAACCTCATGCTTTACAGGTCACAAGTTGGAAGGAACGCGGAACTTCACGCTTTACCGGTCACAAGCCGGAAGGAAAGTGGAATCTCACGCTTTACTGGTCACAAGCCGGAAGGAATGTAGAACCTTAACATATCCCAACATACCACACGCTTTACCAGGCACTACTCCGAAAGGATGACAGAACCTATTTTAAGCGTCACGCTTTGCCAGCTCAAAACACGATAGGAAACGGACATCGAAACAACATTACATTCCATAAATTTTCTCGAGTCATCCGTCATTGTGACTAGTGGGCAACGCCGACACATCATCCATTATTCCTGCAACACATTAGTTCAAAACACATCCATTATATGTTAAAGTTCTATTTACATAACAAGTACACATTATATTGCACCACTTTCTCTATTAGCCATCAAATCATTCATTGTTTTTGTTACAAAAATATAACAACACATCCATAGAGACATAGAGATTCATATTTAAAGTGTTCACAATTCTTGGGGTCAAATTATTTCTTTACTTTTCCATATTATTAGCAAGTCTTCAAATTAAATTTTTACAACATATTGATTATCAATTACCGCGCGAGGCCATAAATTAAATTTCCAACATTAATTTCTTTGATACAATTCCTTCATGTAACACCATCATATTTCACAGTCTCCCCTTTATCATTACTCACACTCATCTTAACCCAACCTAAACTTAACACAATTTAACATAACTCAATAAAATTCTTAAATATTCACTTCATCATGTTATCACAAATCTCATATCATCCATGCCATTAATAATTCATTTACTCAAATTTGGTTTCATATTATAACACAATTTAAAGGATCAACAATAAGAGTTCAATCACAACTTTTACTTAAATTTCCAAATACTTCCAAAATTCAATTAAACTTATAGATGTGCAATTTAACACCTCAATTTCATGATTCTACTTTCACTTTAAGCAAAATCATCTACCATCTTCATGAGCCAAACTAGGGTTTTTAAGAGAAATTAAAGCCTTTCCCAAAAATACATTTTATTCCAACTCTTCTATTAATTATACACCCAAATTCATATCCCAAAATCATAACCCAACAGTTTAAATCCTAAACCCCCAAGTTTCATGATTTATTACAATATGCTTAAAAATATAAATTTTGGATTTATCTAAAGAAAATACCACAAATTTATCTATAATTGAGAGTATTGAAGGAGAACTATAAACCCCTACCTCTTGAAGCAAAGAGAAGACAACCCAAAAATCATCGGTGACGAAACCATGAACTATTCAGACCAAAAGGAAGCCCTTGACGAGATCTACAATCTTTTTCAAAGGACCAAGGTGAAAAGGTCACTCTAGGTGAGTAGATCTAAAGATCTTAAGTGAAAAAGTTTGAGTTTAGAGAGAGAGAAGATAACACACAATGTAGAGAGAGAAAAGAGGAGGAAAAGTGAAATGAATAAGTGTTTGGAGCCTATTTATAATAGCAAGGTAATAATAGAACAATAGCCCCAAAGTCAAATGGAAAGAACAAGTCAAAAACCCCCAAAAAGTAGGGCTGAAACCAACCCAAAAATCTGAAAACTACACACAGGGGTCGACCTTTCAGACAGAGGTGTTGACCCTTACGAAGAAATGTTGAGACACTAATGTGTGTAGAGGACAAGGTGTCAACACCTCCCAGACTGGTGTCGATACTAAATTTCAGCAAGCAAACCCGAAATTCTGCAATAGACAAGGGTTGACCCTTCCCAGACCGGTGTCGACCCTTGAGGCCAACAACAGAAGGCAAGTGTCAATACCACTAAGATTGGTGTCGACCCCATAACAATATTTCTAAGTTCCCAAACAACTTTTCAACATAAACAAGTGTGAACGAACAATCCCAACAAGTTTAAATTGATTTGTACTTCTCCAAAACCAAGATACAACAACTCCAAAGACTCTTAAGAAATAAAATAAAAGAATTTAATATATCCTCCAATAGATTAAAGGATACAAGTGTTACAGAACTTCTTGATTTCCAAACTTCATCTTGATCATCCTCAAGGTTGTGAATTATGATCTCAATCCTCAATTCAGGAGCTTAGAATTTGAGATAGAAGGAGGGTTGTGGACAAGTGTGTTGATCACTCTTTAATCTTCTTCAACTTGGCAAGAATTACTATCTCTTTGATCAAAACTTTTGGACTTGGTTCTTGAGTGGTTTTTGCAAGGGAAGATGAGATATATAGAGGCTAGGTAACTTCACTATTTTGGCAAGATAACTCTTTTGTTTTCAAAACTTTCTTTTCTTTCTCAAACTCTAATTCAAACTCAACATTCTCTCTACACTTCTTCTCTCAAATTCATCTCCTAAAACTTAAGACTTGAGCTCTCCTTATACAAGCAATACAAGTGGAGCAATGGTGGAAGCCAAAGTGGAGAGCTAATAGAGCATTTAGGAAAGAGATAATATAGCTAATGTAGCACAAATGAAGTTAATGAAAGACAAAAATGGAGCACTACCTTCAATGGATCAAGCACTAGGCAATGGAGGCTGAATATACATTAATTCAATGCATAAATGGGTCAGAAAATGGGGTTATGAAGTGCCCCACCTGAACCAACAAAAACCCAGTCTTTGTTGTCTGTAGGCGGTCAATCGATCAAGGTAAAAAATGTTCGTTTTGCTCCAGTTCAGTCTAGCTTTGCTCTGGTGCCCGATGGGTCTTAAACGCTTCGCCAAAACAGGTTTAGGGTTAGGAAGAAAGCTAAAATTCTATCTTTTTTACTCAGGATTTCGTTAGAAACACATTCTTATTTTCATCATCGGGAAATTAAAGAAAGCGCCCAAGTCTTAGGGCCGGTCAAAATAGGATGTCTACAGTTGTCCCTCTTTGATAGAGCTCGAAGTCATTTAATGAGGTGAGTGATTGTCAAAGCCCAAAGACGACCTTTTTGACAAGGTCGTATGACTTGGGCAAACAAACAAGATAAAAATACTGTTGGTTGAATCCGAAGGTTGTCGACGTATCCCTTTGCAACGAATCAAATCGGCGTAGTTCAGGAGTAAAATGCATATTTGCTAATGTAATTGAAAGTTGGACTTACATGCTTTGCAAAGTTGTTTTTGCTTTCTTTTGAAAATTCATGATTATGTAATGCCATGTAACAGGTAATATACGAGGCAAGCCTCGTACAAATAGTATGAAGCATAACAAGGAGTACAATCCAAACACACTCACATGAGAGGAGAAAAGAGGGTTTTAATCAACAAGCGAAACACAAATAACACCTCATTGCGAAATACGAGATTGATTTCAACTGTGAAAAAGAGTAAAGGGTCTTAACCAACAAGCAATACCTAGAAAGTACCTCAATACGAAAAAGAGGATTGGTTTCAACCGGGTAAAGGAGAAAAGGGTCTTAACCAACAAGCAAGACCTAGACCGTACCTCAATATGAAATAGGGGATGGGTTTCAGCAGGGTAAAGGAGAAAAAGGGTCTTAACTAACAAGTGAAACCTAGATCGTACCTCAATATGAAATAGGAGATAGGTTTCAAACGGGTAAAAGAGAAAATTTATAATTGAATGTTTGGACAATTGTAAGCAAGTGATGTGAATAGATTGTAGCCAAGTGATGTAATAGTGTGATAGTTGTAACCATGCATGATTGATGTAATTGTTAGTGCAAGTGTAATGGTGAATGCAAAAATAAGAAGAGGCAATGTGAGACATGCGATATGCAATAATAAATGTATTACAAAAGAATACATAACATGATTTTTTCTCTTTTGTTTTCAATTTTTTTTTTTTTTTTGATTTGATACATACCATATATACATATACTGATACGAACAATATACAAAATACATATTATATACATATACATATACATACAAAATACATAGATACATAGACATATATGGATACAAACGATATACAAAATACGTATTACATACATATACATTATATATAGACAAACTATATACATGTATGAATGCATATACGGATACATACAGTCATACAGATACACATATACATATTATATACATACGGTATATGTATATACATATATACACAGACACATGCATACAAGTTTGCACAGCTCTATGGACAATGTATTTTGATATTTGCTTCCGCTAGCCCCTAAGAACTTGATTTTTGTTGAAGAGCCCTTTGGTAATCTACAAATTACTTTGGGTTGTGATAGAGTGGTATTGGAGCATGTGTTATACTGTACACATGAGTCCATATGAGCTATTGGATGTCTTGGAAAAGAATTAGGGACATTACATCAGCTTGTGTAAGTGTGTAATTATATGACGTATTTGAAACAAAATAAAATGAAATAAAACTAAACACTGTGGAAACTGTAAAAGAACTACTTGCCTATGTTTATTGTTGCTCTGTTTACCTATAGCAAATGGAGACAATAAGAAGTGATGATGTAACCAAATCTTCTAATGTTCGAATGGACCAAATGAAAAGAATGTTAGAAGACTTTATTGAGTCCATGAGACAACAACAGAGACAACAATCATTAACTCTTCTACCTTTTCCGGTACAAGTTAAGTCGGTGAATAACGACATCATCAGCTTGACTCAAAAGTTTAACAAAATGAAACCTCCGACCTTTCTGGGTGGTATTGAGCCAGTAAAGGCTGAGACTTCAATGCTTGAAATTGAAAAATTGTTTGAAGTTTTTCCATGTTCCAAAGTCCAGAAAGTTTTGTTAGCTACTTACACTCTGAAAGACGAAGGCCGACGTTGGTGGATGTTGATACGAGACAGTAATGGGGCTATGACCTGGAATCAGTTCAAAGAGATTTTTCTAAAAAATACTTCCCTCAGTGTTTTCAAGATCGTAAAGTTTCATAATTTGAACAGTTAAAACAAGGCAATATGTCAGTGGCTGAGTATGAGGCCAAGTTCACGGAATTAGCCCGATTTGCCTTGCATATGGTAGACACAGACTATAAAAAGCCAAAAAATTTGAAAGAGGCCTTAACTTAGATGTGTTTGATTGGGTTGATGTCTTAAAACTGACTAAGTATGTGGATGTACTGAATCAAGCCTTTATGTCAGAAGCCAATTTAGCAGCCATGAAACAAACCAAAGCTCCAACAAATGAATGGAGAGCTAAAAGATCTGGGTTTAATTTCAGAAAGGGCCGGTCATTCTCAAAGAAGCAAAATACGGGATGTTCCAGTAGTTCAAGTCAGGTAGTAGTACAACACCTACTTGCTCAGAATATGGAAGAAAACACAAAGGCGCCTACTACTGATCAACAGGTGCTTGCTTCTGGTGTGGCAAGACTGGCCATATGATAAAAGATTGTCTGCTCATGTCCTAAAATCCCAACCATCCTGCGACAAGTTCAACTGAATCTGCTTCGGTACCAAGAACAAATGTAAGAACTAATGCTGGAAAAGAAAATTTGAGGTAAGGTAAAGTTTTTTCACTTGTGCCTGGGGACTTTCAGTACACTAAATCTGTGGTGTCAGGTATAGTCCCTATATGTGCCCAAAATGCAAATGTGTTGATAGATTTTGGATCCACTCACTCGTTTGTGTCACATGTTTTTTTCATAGAAATTGACTAGACCTCTAGAACAAATGAAGTGCTTGTTATTTGTATCTATACCCTCAGGAGGTTCTATGATTTGTGCACACATATATCCTGCATGTGATGTTATGATTGGGGAAGTACTTTTATGTGTTGATTTGTTGCCATTGGATATAGATCATTTTGATTGCATATTGGGTATGGACTGGTTGACAAAATATCATGCTACCATTGATTGTGTTGCTAAATCTGTTGTGTTTTGAACACCGAGGTTTCCTGAGTTTGTGTTCTATGGAAATAGTGTAGTTCCTCTCCAATATTTGATTTCTTCCTTGAAAGCAAACAAACTACTTGGGAAGGGATGCAAGGGATTTTTGTGTTGTGTTTTGACTGTAATCCCCGATAGTGCTTGTGTGGAAAATATTCCTATAGTTAGTAAATTCCCTGATGTCTTTCCTAATGAACTACCCGAAGATTTGATTGATAGAGAAATCAAATTCACTATTGAAGTAGTACTTGGAACACAACCAATTTAAAAACCCCATATAGAATGTCAACAACTGAATTAAAAGAATTGAAAATTCAACTGTAGGAACCGTTAGACAAGAAATTCATCTACCCCAAGCACTTCACCTTGGGGTGCTCCAGTTTTCTTTATCAAAAAGAAAGATGGGACTTTGAGACTCTATATAGATTACTGTGAATTGAATAAAGTGACTGTGAAAAACAAATACCCATTGCCCTGAATAGATGATTTGTTTGACCAATTTCAGGGAGCTCAAGTGTTTTCCAAGGTAGATCTTAGATTCGAGTACCAATAGTTAAGTTAAAGTAGAAGATGTAGAGAAAATCGCATTTCAAACTAGATATGGGTATTATGAGTTTCTAGTAATGCCATTTGGGGTAACTAATGCACTTGTTGCGTTTATGGGCCTAATGAATAGAATCTTTTAACCATATCTTGATGAATTTGTTGTTGTGTTTATTGATGATATTCTGATTTACTCCAAAAGCAAGGATGAACATGAAAATCACTTGAGAACTATGTTACAAACATTGAGAGAAAAGAAACTATATACAAAACTGTCCAAATGTGAATTCTAGCTTGACAGTGTGAGTTGTCTGGGGCATATGATCAACAAGGATGGCATATCCGTTGACCCACAGAAAATTGAAGCTATTGTGAATTGGCCGAGACCAACCACAGTGACAAAAGTTTGAAGTTTTTTTTATAGGAGATTTATGAGAGAATTCTCCAAACTTGCTTTCACACTCACTCAATTGACACATAAATGTGTACCATTTGACTGGAATGATCAGAGATAATAAGCCTTTCAAGAACTGAAAACCAGATTAGTGACTGCACCGATTTTGACTTTGCCTACCAGTACATATAGATTTCAAATATATAGTGATGCTTTGTACAAAAGTTTAGGGTGTGTGAAAATGCAAAACGGAAGGGTAATTGCTTATGCTTCTTAACAACTTCGACCACATGAGAAAAATTATTCGACCCATGACCTTGAACTTGTAGCTGTAGTGTTTGCTCTGAAAATTTGGCGCGATTACCTATATGGAGTAACTGGTGAAGTGTACACTGATCATAAAAGCCTGAAATACTTTTGCACTAATAAAAGATTATGACAAAGGAGATGGCTAGAACCAATAAAAGATTATGACCTGCAAATTTTGTACCATCCAGGAAAGGCAAATAATGTAGCATATGCTTTTAGCAAAAATCCATTGGGAATTTGGCATGTTTTCTCACCGGACAAAAAGAGTTATTGTGAGACTTAGAAAGAAATGAGATTGAATTTGTTTTGTGTGAATAGGGTGGAGTCTTAGCCACTATTTTTGCAGAGTCAGCTATCATTGAAGAAGTTAAAGAAAAACAGTTGGAAAATGAGTTTTTGGAAAAGATTGTTGATGATATTGACTCCAAGCCGAGGCCGGGATATGTTTTTGAAAATGATGTATTGAAATTCCAGGGTAGACTTTGTGTATTGTAACAGATGCCTACAATTCAAAATTCACTATGTATTTGGGGAATACAAAAATGTACCATGATTTGAACCAGAACTTCTGGTGGCCTGGAATGAAGAACTGTATTACCAACTTTGTAGCTAAATGTTTGCATTGCCAACAAGTGAAAGCTAAACATCAATGAGCCGCTAGATTACATCAGTCGATTTCCAATACTGGAATGGAAATGGGAGCATATTACGATGGACGTCATTGTCAGTCTACCTCACCCTTCAAAAGGTATGGACTCTATCTGGGTTATTGTTGATCGTCTGACTAAATCTGCTCACTTTTTACCTGTTAAAAAGTTTTATAATGTAGACAAATTGGCTAACGTCCATGTGAATGAAATTGTGAGATTACATGGGGTGCCGGTATCGATAGTTTTTGACAAGGATTCAAAATTCACTTCTAGATTCTAGCAAAGTTTGTAATAAGCCTTGTGAACTGAATTGAGACTTAGTAGTGCATAGCACCCTTAAACTGACGGTCAATCAGAAAAGACTATACAGACCTTGGAGGATATGCTGAGAATGTGTGTGTTGGATTTCCAAGTGTGGGAGCCAGAAAAATATCCTAGCTATAGGGGTAAAATACCCTAAATAAATATCATCCATCCCCTTTAAAAGGAGGGAACCCCAGACACAAGAGGTATGTGTTCTCTCTTTACACTACACATCAACACTCTTCATTTCTATACCTTCATTCTTTAATCAAGTGACTAACTTCACCATCAGAGTGTCTCCGGCCGACAACCCCGATTGGGTGGCGCCGATTATGCTCATTCGTGCAGATCTACAGGGACAAAGTTCATCTCTTCGTTGGATCTCTACAATCCATGTGAGAGGATTTTCCTGGTCTCACAATTGGCGCTGTCTGTGGGAACGACTGAATGAGATCAACGAAGAACATAACAAACATACTACTGTAAGTAAACATGTACTGGTTGAATTGAGGTTAGTGCACTTTCTACAAAATCAAAATCAATCCCAAGTAATACGGCCCATAACTGAGTCACTTAATTTCATTCTGATTCAACTTGGCTCTGTATATAGTATCTATGATACCAGTTGTGGTGGGTTGTTGTTAGAATATCAATTTTTGCCTGCTACAACCAACAAAAACAAGCAAAGCATTCTTGATCAATAAAGCCGTTTAGGTGTATGAATGATGCACCATAAAGTAGTGTTTATCAATAAACCATTTCATAGCCTTTTTTTTTTTTTTTTGCTTTAAATAGCTATTTTATGCCCAATGATCCTTTACAAAGGCGTTTAAGCAAAGCCATTTTATGGTCGAGTATGTATGCATATTCTTGATCAATTTTTGCCCCAATTACAGTTTTTTATACATTTAGATACATTTTTAATTAATCAACCATTTACAAAGCAGTGCTCCTAAATCTACTTGAGCATTTTCACTTTTTCCCTCTAAAACTGGGTTTCACATTTTTGTTTGTGGGAGCTTCTTTTCAGCATTATACAAACAGTTGCTCTGCCGAACCCACTTCTAGAATTGTTTATTTATTTATTTCTTCACAAGGAGTTTATTTAGAATTGATTCTTGCGATATGCATGTTACTGAATTAAGGAATTACATTTTGTGGCTCCCCAACTAAGAAACAAATGGCTTACGTCTTTCCTTAATAATTTAATATGTTGTTTCGGCAACCATACCTGCTGTTGGCATTATTCGGCACATTATTGGTAACCAAAATTTGAGCCAAAGTAACCATTATTCGGGACAGTATTGGCATATTGGGCACATTATTGCAACTTATTTCGCAACTTTTATTCGGCATACTGTCAACAAGGAGTTTCAGCAACTTATTGGCTTATTCGGCAATTTTTATTTGCATATAAACTGCATATTAACTCCACATGTTATCAACTCGGCTTCGACAACTTATTCAGCTTATTCGGTAACTTGCTTGGCATATTAGCAACTCTGCAAATCATTACCGTTACAATTTAGCATATCATTCTGCATATTATCAACTCGGCTTCGACAACTTATTTGGCTTATTTGGCTACTTACTCGGCATATTAGTAACTCTACAAATAACTACCGCTGCAATTCGGCATATCATTCTGCATATTATTAACTCGGCTTCGGCAACATTATTCGATTTCGGCAACTTATTCGGCAAAAATATTCAGCAAAACATTATACCGCAACATTGCTTATCAACTCTGTGATTTGGCATATCATTCAGCATATTACCAAGAGCATATTAATATCAACTTTGCATTTTATCTAGCATCAGCTTGTTTGGCACTAATTTCTTGGCAACAATATTCCTCGGCACTAATCTTGGCATCGGCATAGAACTAGCATCTCGGCTTGTCGAAATCCACATCTAACAATACCATAGGATTCGCGTTAACTCAAGAAGTCCAAAGCCACTAACCAGAGGAGCAAAAAATTAACCGACGCTTGCCGATAGTTGTGCAACAGCCCATAGTTTCAACAAACTGCAATTTTCAACATTCTCGTAACCCAGTTTTGACGATACCAGTGTGAAGTACTCATTGAGATGAGTCCAACGCAATAAACCACGTCAAAATCGGAGCTAAAACGAAATCGTACGAGACCCGTTGAAGTTTGTCTTAAAATTCTACTATTTCGCCGAAGACGACGGACTGGAGTTGGCAAATAAAAGAAATTATTCAGTGCATTGTGGCTATGATACACCCCATTGTTTTGACATAAAGATAGTAGCTAAACAATAATTTAGTTCAAATATACAATTTGCGCAAGATAAACACAAGGCTCTGTTGTGGCATAGTGGTTGAGCATTATTTATTCATTGTTGGGGCACGCGTTCAAATCTCATAGGCAACAATTTCACTTATATTTTTTGCTTCCACCAAGGCTGAGTCGATAAACTCAACATATGGCATCACATTATGAGATATTATCCAGCACTTCGTAGTGCACAATTTTCAATAGATTTGAGCCCTCCAATTGTTTTGGCTATAATTATGCTATCAGAAGTCTGATTACAACGATCCAATAGTCGTTTCCAACTATTTGGCACCTTCTGAACACATCCGCAATCATTGACACAGATTATTATCCTTGCAATGTCTGCAATTGATCGCTGCCTGACACCAACAAAAGCCTCCATATTTTGGAGCTCTTCGTACTCGGCACAGTCCATATTTTGACGCAATTTTCGTACTCGGCAATACACTACACCCTCGCCCAGGGGGTTATAATACCACGGCCTACACCTTTACTCGGGGGTTATAATACTGTGGCCGAGCTATAGAGGTAAAATATCCAAAGTTTTCTTTCTCAAGTACCCTAACATCTATTTGCACAATGTAGTGTGGCGACAAAAACCCTCATTTCTTCTATCGCAGATACATACATTCACACATACATCTATTTGTACACATATTCATACGTGCATTTGTTCATTCATTTTGTTCCTGTATATATGTATCCACAATGCTTTTTCTAGGGGATTTAATATTTATTCAAGCAACATTGCTCGGCAATGTGGTCCGGAAGTAAGACCTAGATCAGCTACGCATTATCCATCAAAGATCTAGCATTTGTTTATGCCATGAACTCAGAACAAAAAACTTCCACTTCTTGTGTCAAAGAAAGTGAAAGTTTTGGGGCAATTGTGGAAGCTATAAAAATATCCTAAATAAATATCATCCATTCCCTTTAAAGAGAGGGAACCTAGACACAAGAGGTATGTGTTCTCTCTCTACACTACACACCAACACTCTTCATTTCTATACCTTCATTCTTTAATCTAGTGACTAACTTCACCATCGGAGTGTCTCCGGCCGGCAACCCCGATTGGGTGGCGCCAATCATGCTCATCTATGCAGATCTATAGGGACAAAGTTCATCTTTTCGTTGGATCTCTACAATCCATGCGAGAGGATTTTCCTCGTCTCACACATGAGTTATTTGGTTGTTAGCACTTGAGTTACTAAGAGTTGATTAAAAAAAATATGAATTTTCTTTCTTAAGATTCTTACTAATTTATTTGATTTGTTTGTTATTTGTTTTCTTTTATAGTTACCTTTCTCTACAAGTTTACCTAAGTGCGAAAGCATGATATATAACACAAACAAACAAAACAAATTGAAACTAATAGTTTTGGACTACTAATTTTTTGGTTTGAGCAGGATTTTCTTTGCGTGGAACAAGGAATAATATTGGACTTTTAGATTTTTTGAACATATTTGTGAATTGATATATTCACTTTATAGTTTAGATTTTTGTTATAGATTTATTCCGCAAATTAGTTTGGAATTCAATTTTATTTCAATTAATTGAACTCTGAAAAATAAAAATCAAACTGTTGAAATTCGTGTTTTGAACATTTCAAGAGATTCTTCTCATTGAGATCCTTTTGACGATATAAAGAATGTCTTAAATAGAGTCTGAATGAATCCACACAACTATTGAAAAGTTTGGTGCATACACACAATTCATCATCTTTCTGAAGGCTTAAAACAACATTGTGTTTGTCTTCTTGATGATGATATCAACATGACATAGAGATAGTGTTAGTAAAGAGGTTGTTAAAACCTGAAGAACGGGCCTTGCAGATGTATATTTGGGAATTAAGATTTATAGAACATTTGATGGTCAATCTCATCATTTGATTAGAGTCTTAAGAAGTATAGGTTAGATATAGATTTGTCAAGGACTTTAGTAGACTTAAGTCTTTGTTTGACCAAGAATAATGAAATATTCTCGGATCATAAGAACTCCAAGTATATGAAGCATTTTTTAAGGTTAGGTATAGCCTACTCAATAAGTTGGCTAAGTAAATACACAAGTAATCTCAATGCCTATCTTTAGAAGGCGGTTGTATGGATATTAAGGTACTTACGATATAACCGAGATTATGGATTTCATAATACTTGATATCTAGTTGTACTAGAAAGGTACAAAGGCGTCTACTGGATATTTGATGTAAAGACTACAAATCCATTAGTGGATATGTTTTGTCTATTGGAACTACAACCATGTCTTAGAGATCTTCCAAGCAAATGTGTATCATGAGATCAATGATGAAATCGAGTTCAGTGCTTTAAATAAAGCAACTGGAAAAAGCTAAATGGATCCCCCATTTCATTGAAGATATTATACGAAGGTCGAAACTTGTGCGAGCAATGTGTATGCTTTGCAATAGCTAATTAGCTATAATGAAATGTCTAGATGTGTTCGTCGAAGACGTAATTCCGTATGACAACTAACCTCACGTGTTGTCACTATAGACTATGTACAGTTTAAGGATAATATTACGGATCCGTTAACTAAAGGGTTAAATCGAGAGTTAGTAAGAAGTTCTAAAGGGGAATGTGGTTGAGGTCTTTTGTGATAATGTTATTGGAACAAAAAACCCAACCTAATTGATTGGAAATCCCAAGATCTAAGTTTAAAAGGACAACCTAATTTCGTGTAATAGATGAGTCATTGTGGAGGTAAATCCTCTTGTCCATTCTTATACGCAATGATACCCTATGGGGTGGAAGGTTAAGCTAATGCTTTTAATGACCTATATGCATTTAATAGTCAAGGATGGTATAGCAAGATACCTGAAGAATGTCACCTATATGAGTGCAAAGTGAGGCCACTTCTATAATAATTGTCAATGCCAAATTCATGAAATCACTCATTGAACTAGGTGAGTGTCCAAAGCCAAAAAAAACATAATAGTGACAACTAAACTATGGTAGGAGAATTCCTATGTGAAGTTTATTGTCTCAATTTACACAAACAATAAAATAGTTTAAGACATCATGTTCACCAGTTAGCCAGTAAATCCAATAGGCTTTCACTAGGAGAAGTTCAAAACCAAAAGCTACCTTTTCCGATGTAAGGATTTTTCGTGGTACTCTTTCATTGAGTCTTTGTTGTTTCTTGTTCTTTCTTTATTCAGCCAATTTTATTCTTGTGGAGGATTGTTGGAAAATAATGATTTTTTGACAACTTTAATGTGAAATTAAAGTGGGACTCAACTGTTGATTGAGGTGAATCCGAGTGGGTTTGTATTATCTAAAGTGAGAAGATTACAATACGAAACGAATGAGCCAAAACCATTAAGTTATGAACGAGAATTATCTCATAAAGTGAGCATCAATAACAGATAGGCTTGGACTTGGACCTAATCTTGGTCTGGATTAGGTCTAGGCTTGTGCATGTGCATGTGTTGGGTTTGGATTTGGATTTGGATTTGGATTTGGACTTAGTCTTAAGCTTGGGTTGGGCTATGCTTTGATGGGCTTAGGTGCATGTGTTTGTGATTGGGCTTGGATCGAGTTGTGGCCTAACACCTGTATCCGTTTTGCAACCCATCTGGTTTGAATTATCAAATTGATGCATTATATACACATTATGATTTATACAATACATTTGGTGATTTTCAACCTTTGTAACTTTAGCCCTAATAGCTAGAGTTGATGACATTTGATGGCTTTGGTTAATGGCAATTAATGTCATAACCTTCATGGCTAGGAAGTCCCTTACAAGTATAAAATGGGCATTTCCCCTCTGTTTTTGGTAAGAATTTTTAAATATGGAAAATGGAGATGGTGTTTTGAAATAAAAAAATCGAGATGATTTTACATCAAAATAATTCTAGATTTTTTCTGTTTTCTTTTTGCTAGTCCTTTCATTTGGTTCTTATTAGAGGGAGAGTACTACCAATGTTCAAGTTTGCTGGAGCTGCTTTAGTGAGTGCTACTATAGCAGACGTTCAACTATTTTATCTTGAAAGATAGACGCCGATAGACCTCCAACACTATCGGTAAGGTGGCAAATTTGTTTTAAGAAAACTATGTGAAACATAGGACTCAGTTTGCGTCCCTTGTCATTTGTTCTTTATTTTTTGAAGATTAATTTTATTTTGACAAGTTCTAATATTTATTTATGCATATTACTAATTTGTTCTAGTGATTTTGATTTATTTGAATCGATTACATAATCAATTCATATTGTCATAATTTATTTTGTATTTCATTCTTCAATAATAATAATAAAATAAAATAAAATAAAATAAAATAAAAAGTTGTTTTGTCATTGCTATTTTATTTTATTTTATTTATTTTTCTATTATTATCATGAAAAAAATACCAGCAATCTTAATTTTTTTTAAATTTTTTATAAATAGTTTTTGATAAAACGGTTTAGTTTTTATTATAGTTTATTCTAGTAACACTTGGAGTCAAAATTAATTTAATTGCCTAAAGTTATTGAATTATTTTGAGTTGTTTATCTTTAGTAATTTAGTCATGCAATTTATTTTGTGTTAATTGGTTATTATTGCATGAGTTATTTGGTTGTTAGTGCATGTGTTACTAAGAGTTGATAAAATAAAATAAGAATTTTATTTCTTAAGGTTCTTACTAATTTATTTGATTTATTTGTTATTTGTTTTCTTTTGTAGCTACCTTTCTCTATAGGTTTCTCTAAGCGCGAAAGGAGGGTATATAATACGAATAAACAAAACAAGCTGAAACTAATAGTTTTTGGACTACTAATAGTTGTCGGTCCGGTCCTAGGTCTAGTTTTTCTTTTGAATTTTAGTTAGATTTTGTGACTTTTGATTTGATTGATGAAATGAATTTAGAGTTCTCTTAGCTTTCTGGGCTTCAAGTTAATGGTTTGGATTTGGAAAATAAAAATGATTTTGTCACTGATTTTGCAAATGAAAATGACTTTGAAAATGATTTCGAAATTTCAAAAGATTTGGAAGATTTAATTGAATAATTAGAAGAGCAACGTGCTCAACCTAAAATGGAAGAAATTTTGTCAATAAATTTGGGTAGTAATAAAAATTCTACAAAAGTTCAAATTAGTTTTGGTGTGTCTTTTGAGGAAAACTCATAATTGATTAACCTTTTAAAAGAATAAAAGATATTTTTCCTTGGTCCTATGAAGACATGCCTGGAATTGATCTGGATATTGTCCAACATCACATTCCTTTATACTCTGATGCCAAATGTATCAAATAGAAATTAAGAATGGTTTGATGCAACTGGCTTTTCAAAATCATAGAGGAAATTACTGAACAAATTAATGTTGGCTTTTTAATGGTTAGTGAATATTCACAATGGGTAGCTAATGTAGTACTTGTCCTTAAGAAAGACGGTAGAATTAGAATTTGTGTTGAATTTAGAGGACAAGGCCTTTGGTATATGTACGCCTTTAGGACATTTTCTCATGAATTCAAATGTTAATATCCAAATGTAATGATTCACATGCTTTATATTCATGTCATACAGTGATAAAGAATATATGATGCTTGTGACTTGTAATCTCATGAATTGAATGAATGCATTGACTGGGAGCTTTCTATTTTGAAACTTGTTTATTTCTTCTCTTGATCCTAATCAATTTTTCTTTAATTCTTAACTACCAATTATATTCTCTATAATCAATCCCAAAACTACTATTCCATGTGAGTTTAGATTCTTTAAAATATTAGGGCATTACACCTCCATACCAAAGCCATGAAAATATAATTAATATTATGTACATATTGTTGGAACAATCTTCTGTGTAAATAAATAAAATGGAAATTAAATAAAATAAAATAAATAAATAACGTACCGGATTTATTTTGTTGAACCAAATAAAAATTAAAAGACCAAGTCGAGTGTGTGACACTTTGTCCTTAAGACAGATTCGCCCCGTTACGGTGCTTACAGTTATGTGGCGTCTATCTCCCAGGATAATATGATCTTCACAAATTTGTAGTAGCACTTCAAACAAATTTGTCCGGCGAACTAGAACCTTGTGTTCTATAACTCTCTGAAATTTTTCCTAAAATAATATGAAGAATAAAGGACGCAAGAGAGCAAAATGAAGGCAAGGAAAATGAATTTTCGGAATCAATCAAAAATGGAACGGGGTTGCCTTTATATAGGCTTTGTTGGCACCTATTCAATTTGAATAGAAAATGTATGAAGAAAGGACATAACCCTTCCTTTAAAATAAAGAGACACCATGAAAGGTTTGCACCATTTTATTCAAAATGGAGTCTATTTCAATTAAAAACTACCTCTTTATAAATTTTCCAACAATCCCCCACATGAATGAAATTGACGGAGAGAAAATGCAACAACATGATGTAAATACAGAGAGTACAGAAATTGAAAATATTCTGCAAAGGATAGGTAGCTTTTGGCTTTGAACATTCCCTTGTGAGACACTATCGGATTTACTAGCTAAACAGTAAACATGATGTCTTGAACTGTTCAGCCGTTTGTGTAAACCAAGACAATAGAACTCACATAGTATATCTCCAAACACAATTTAGTTCTCACTGTTGTGTTCATTTTGGCCCTGAACAACCTGGTCTTTCATGAGTGCTCTAGAGAATTTGTAGCCCTTCACAAATCTCATAGAACTGGCCCAGTTCACACTCATATAGGTGATTCTTATAAAGAGTATCCTGCTATACTCCACTAGGTTTACTTAGATATAAGAATCATTAAAATTTTACTGAACCTAAAATGCTGCAGACATCACTATTTCATCAAAGAAATGGGTAGGAGTTAGACTCCCCAGTGATCCTTCTGAGTCATTCACAACTCGGTTGTCCCTTTGAACCTAGATCTTAGGATCTCCAGTCAACTAGGTTGGGTTTCCGTTGTGGTAACTCTTATTTAATAGGCTTAAGTCCCATTCACCTCGATGAATTCTCAACTAACTCTCCTGCTAACCCTTTGGTTAGTGGATCCGCTATGTTGTCTTTAGACTTAACATATTCTATGGAAATAATTCCATTAGAGAGTAGTTGTCTCACGGTGTTATGTCGACATTTAATGTGTCGTGACTTCATCATTATACATATGACTTTGTGCTCTACCTATAGCTGATTGACTATCGCAATGTATGCATATAGCAGGCATCGGTTTTGGTCATATTGGAATATCTTCAAGGAAGTGGCGAAGCCATTTTGCTTCTTCTCCAGCTTTGTCTAAAGCTATGAATTCTGATTTCATAGTAGACCTAGCAATACAAGTCTGTTGAGAAGATTTCCAAGATACAGCCGCCCCACCAAGAGTAAAGACATACCCACTGGTGGACTTTGAGTCTCTTGTATCCGATATCCAATTTGCATCACAGTATCCTTCAAGTACTACTGGATATCTAGTATAATTCAGCCCAATATTGCGAGTAAATCAGAGATACCTTAGAACCCTTATAATTGCTTTCTAGTATTCTACTCCCGGATTACTTGTATATCTACTTAATTTACTTACTGCATAAGCCATATCTGGGCGAGTGCAATTCATCAAGTACATTAAGCTTCCAATAATTTGGGTATACTCTAATTGAGAAATACTTTCCTGTATATTCTTAGAAAGATACAAATTAATATCTACAGGTGTTCTAGCAAGATGATCATCATCTTTGCTGAATTTGTCAAGTGTTTTCTCAATGTAATGAGATTGTGACAAAGCATAACCTTCTGATGTTTTGGTAATTTTCATACCAAGAATTACATCAGCAATACCCATGTCCTTCATGTCAAAATATTTATTCAACATTTTTTTGGTAGTTGTAATCATATCAGTATTACTACCTATGATGAGCATATCATCCACATAAAGACATACAATGACATAACCTTTGTCTGTGTTTTTAATATAAACACATTTGTCACACTCATTAATTTTAAATCCATTTGACATCATTGCCTTATCAAATTTCTCATGCCATTGTTTTGGCGCTTGTTTTAAACCATATAATGATTTAACCAATTTACACACTTTCTTTTCTTTTCCTGGAACAGAAAACCCTTCTGGTTGTTCCATGTAAATTTCTTCATTTAACTCACCATTTAAGAAAGCGGTTTTCACATCCATTTGATGAATTTCTAGATTGTATAGAAATGCAATGACAATTAGCATTCTAATGGATGTTATTCTAGTAACCGGTGAGTATGTGTCAAAGTAAACAAGACCTTCTTTTTGTCTAAAACCTTTGACGTCTTGCCTTGTATTTGTCAATTGATCCATCCGCTTTCAGTTTTCTTTTGAAAATCCACTTGTACCCAAGAGGTTTACAACCTGGTGGCAAATCCACCAATTTCCAAGTGTGATTTTGCAAGATGGATTCAACTTCACTGTTGACAGCTTCTTTCCATAAAGGAACTTCAGGACTGGACATAGTCGCTTTAAAAGTTAAAGGCTCATTTTCTAACAGATATGTTAGGAAATCTGGACCAAAAGATTTTGAGGTTCTAGCACGTTTACTATGCCTAGGTTCTTCTTCTTCTAACTCTTGTTCTTGTTCTTGATCATGACTAGTAATATCATCATGAGATCTTTTATTGTCACTAGTCTCTTGTCCAGTCTTATTTGGAAATACATGTTCAAAGAAAGATGCATTTCGAGATTCAATAATAGTATTTACATGTATTTCAGAATGTTTTGATTTATGAATCAAAAACCGATATGCACTACTATTTTTGGCATAACCAATGAAAATGCAATCAATGGTCTTAGGACCTATCTTAGACTTTTTAGGACTAGGAATAGCCACTTTAGCTAAACATCCCCACACTTATAAGTATTTGTAGGATGGTACTTTTCCATGCCACAATTTATAAGGTGTTTGATTCACTTTCTTTCGGGGTACTTTATTAAGTATATAATTAGCAGAAAGTATTGCTTCCCCCCACAATTTCTGAGGTAATCCAGAACTTATTAACATAGCATTCATCATTTCTTTTAAAGTCCTATTTTTCATTTCAGCAATTCCATTTTGCTAAGGAGAATAAGGAGCAGTAGTTTGATGAATTATTCCATATTCTTTACAAAACTCACCAAAAGATGATTCATATTCACCACCTCTATCACTTCTAATTTTCTTGATTTTCTTACCAAGTTGATTTTCAACTTCATTCTTATATTGAATGAAAGTTTCCAAAGCTTCATCCTTGGTTCGAATTAAATAAACATAACTATATCTAATATAGTCATCTATAAAAGTGATAAAATATTTTTTCCCACATCTAGGTTGAATTGATTTAAAATCACAAATGTCACTATGAATTAATTCAAGTGGTTCCGTACTTCTTTCAGTTGAATGAAAATGAGTTTTAGATAATTTTGCCTCAGCGCAAATTTCACATTTATGTTTTGAATCAATGTCAAATTTAGGTAAACATTCCATATTAATTAATCTACGCAAAGATCTATAATTAACATGTCCTAGTCTATCATGCCATAGATTTGAAGACTCAAGCAAGTAAGAAGAAGATGTATTATTATTAATAATTGAGGATACAAAGGTCATCACATTTAACTTGAAAAGGCCATCAGACATGTAACCTTTTCCTATATACATCCCATTCTTAGTAAGTACGAATTTATCACTCTCAAATACTAGCCTAAACCCATTCTTACTCAACAGAGATCCGGAAACAAGATTCTTGCGAATATCCGGTACATGCAGCACATTGTTGAGAGTGAGTTCCTTTCCAGATGTCATCTTGTGTACAATCTTTCCTTGTCCTTCAACTTTGGAAGTTGAGAAGTTGTCCATAAAAAGTTGTTTACCATTGTCCACTGTAGAATAAGATGTGAACATCTTTTTGTCGGCACAAATATGGCGAGTAGCACCAGTGTCCACCCACCATTCTTTAGGATTTCCGACAAGATTTGCCACGGAAACAACTACAGAAAGATTGATGTCATCTACACCATTGGAAATCTTGTTCACTTCGGTCATATGGGCTTGAGCAGGCTTCTTGCTTGTTCTTCTTTTGCTTTTGCTTTTGCCTTTGCTACGGCAATCTTTGGCCCGATGTCCCTCTTTGTCACAGATGTAACATTTGCCATTAAACTTGTACTTTTTATTATCCCCCCCTTTAGAGCCTTGTGATGAACTTTCTCCAGAAGACTTTCGTTTCTTGGTTTTTGAAGCATGCTCCACCACATTTGCCTTAGACTCCATAGGATGCTTACCAGCCCGCTTTTCAGAATTGCGGTTGTCCTCCTCAATCCTTAAACGCACAATTAATTCGTCTATAGAAATTTTTTTGTGCTTGCGTTTGAGGTAGTTCTTGAATTCCTTCTAGCCTTTTGGTAATTTTTCAATTAAGGCTGCAACTTGGAAGGATTCACTGAGAGACATGCCTTCTGCGTGAATGTCGTGCAGAATGAGTTGGAAATCTTGAGCTTGGCTGATCACAGTTTTTGAATCAACCATTACAAAATCCAAGAATCTGCTAACCACAAATTTCTTTGAGCCAGCATCTTTCGTTTTGTACTTTTTCTCCAACGATTCCCAAAGTTCCTTTGCTGTCTTGATTGGACTGTAGACGTTGTATAATGTATTGTCAAGTCCGTTCAAGATGTAATTCCGGCAAAGGAAATCGGCAAGTTTCCAAGCATCAACCGCAGCAACCACTTGCCGGTTGGTTTCATCCTCTTTCAAGATACTTCACGGAGGAAACGAGCCAGGTTCAGAGTTGTAAGATAGAACAACATTTTCTGTTACCATCTTTTAAAGTCAGTTCTTGAGAACTTCTCTGGCTTTTCACCGTGATTTACAGGTACTGTTACAACAAGAGAGGGGGTTGGCGTCATTGCAGCCACCATAGTAGTACTTGTTTGGGTATTAGTTTTAGTAGCCATTAATTCTAATTTATAAAACAAAATTATAATTAGAATTTACACTACACAGAAAATTAAACCAAATGCACAGAATTAAATTCTGTAAAAATTAAAAGAAACACGAATGTAACTTTTATTTTTCAATTAATTTGGAAATAAAATAAAATTTTATTTAACCAAATTAATTCCATACAGGAAATTAAATTCTGTAAAATAAAAGAAATAAGAATATAATTTTTATTTTTCCAATTAATTTGGAAATAAAATAAAATTTTATTCAACCAAATTAATTCCACATAGAAAATTAATTTTTGTAACACTTCAATAATTAAAATACTACAACAGAATTTTAAGCAATGAAAACTCAGAAAATAATTTCTAAAAACCAATATTAATTTCTGAAAAAATTCCACAAAAATATATTCTGAATTGTTAATGACACCAGTATCGTACTACTAGTTGTCAAAGAAAATAGACAGTATATTACTGCTATCTGTCAAATAGCATATAATCACTATTTGTTTTTCCGACGAGAATGTTATTTTGTAAATCCACAAAAAATAATTTTCTTAAAAGAAGAAAGAGAAAAGGAAACAAACGAAAAAATTCTGTAAACAGAATAAAATCGAATCTGTCTTAAGATTGTTGGAACAATCTTTTGTGTAAATAAATAAAATGGAAATTAAATCAAACAGAATCAATAAATAACGTACCAGATTTATTTTATCGAACCAAATAAAAATTAAAAGACCAAGTCGAGTGTGTGACACTTTGTCCTTAAGATAGATTCGCTTTGCTACGGTGCTTACGGTTATGTGGCGTCTATCTCCCAGGATACAATGATCTTCACAATTTGTAGTAGCACTTCAAACAAATTTGTCCGGCGAACTAGAGCCTTGTGTTCTATAACTCTCTGAAATTTTCCCTAAAATAATATGAAGAATAAAAGACACAAGAGAGTAAAACGAAGGTAAGGAAAATGAATTTTTGGAATCAATCAAAAATGGAATGGGGCTACCTTTATATAGGCTTTGTTGGCACCTATTCAATTTGAATAGAAAGGTATGAAGAAGGGATATAACCCTTCCCTTAAAATAAAGAGACACCATGAAAGGTTTGCACCCTTTCATTCAAAATAGAATCTATTTCAATTCACAACTACTTCTTTATAAATTTTACAACACATATGACTCTAAATATGAAACTAATTTTTCAATGGATGACTTTATATTTTCTTAGTCCTCGTCTGGGAAAAGGTTATTTTATCCATTTTTTGACATTTTGATTAAAATATAATGTAAAATAAACTAGTATATTTATGATGACTCTTTTATGGAAAAAAAATATACAAAAAGTATAGAAAAAAAAGAATCTTTGACTTTTTTGAATAGTTTATTGCATTTTTAATTTTTTTAGTAACCTTTTGACTTTTAAACTAAAATGAAGAATTGCGAAACGAGTTTTAATTATAATTAAAACAAATCATCATCATTATTTGGTAGATTTAGTTGTTAGAGCATCTCCAAGGCTAAGAGGCAAAATGCCTTGCAAAAGTACACATAAAACTATCGTAATTATTTTGCCTAACTAGTTTAGCTAGTATATACTCCAACCATACTCTTTAGCTTAGCTAATCAATCAAATTAACTTTTATGACATGCTATATATATATATATTATATAAATATAGATAAATGAATAAATAATCTTTTATGACATGCTGTATATGTTGATATGGCATTTGCAAATGTATTTTTTAAAAATATATATTAAATTATTTTTTTAAAAAATATTTTCAAACGATCATATTTTCAAATAGTAATATTTTCTCCATTTGGAGATGTTTTGGCACAATCCAATGGTTCAAAGCCATTTTGGCACAATCCCAACCAAGATTAGGACATCTTCCAGGATGATCACTCTAAACTATTGAGGTCATCCTATACCGATTCTGGTTTGGACCCGACCCATAGTATGTTCTAGATTCGGGTTTCATTATCTTAAATAGTCATTCATGTCTTGTTTCTCCTTATACCTCTTTGAGCTTGGCCTTTGGGTAGTGTTGGTCGTGTTTGGAACAAGTTGGTAGCTTGTTTTTCAAACTGTCATTGCCCAAACTTGTGGACCTATGCCCTGAGCGTCACTTCTTGTGCTCGAGCGGCCTTTGCAAAAGTACTAGGAAATGGTATTCTTTGCTCGAGCGCAAAGCTTCTTGCGCTTGAGCAGTCTTGGCTTGAGCGGCCTTTCTTGTGCTCGACCATTGGTCTTCTGTCTGTAAAACTACTGGGAGTTTGTATTTCACGCTTGAGTGACAACATCTTGCGCACAAGCGGTGATGCCTTTTTCCTTGTGTCTTGATGCTCAAGCGTTGCTTCCTGCGCTCGAGCAGTGATTTTTTTTGTGTCTGGACGCTCGAGCATCACTTCTTGCGCTCGAGCAGTCTGTGCGTATATTAGATTGCAGAAGCACCCTTTTGGGTCACTTTTTCATTTCATTCTAGCTCTAAACATTCCAAAAACCCTAGATCTACACGCTCCCTCTCTCTAAAACTTACTTTCTCTCTACAAATACACTAAGATCTAGTGATTTATGCACCCTACTCCCTTTGTTAAAATGGAAGAACAATTTATAGGCTCTCTTTTTATCTGAACAAAAGTGGATTTCGGCTTCTTTGAGGTTTCTTCATTCTCTCCTTGGTCTTTTAGCTTCGAGGTAGGGATTCTCTACATCCTAGTATGAGTTTTGCCTTTGCTATTTGCTGTCTCAAAAGATTATAGTGGTTTGGGGGTTTTTAACAAAAACTTAGGGTTTGAAATCAAAATGTGAAATAAGGGTTTTCAAATGGGTTCTTGAAAAAGGTTGTGATTATGAATTTGAGATTGTTATATGTTGAAATGAGATATTTCTTGCATTGAAATGGATTTTCAAAGAGGAAAGGGTTTTGCCCTAAAATGTAAATGTTGAGATTGTAAAGAGAAAATGGAATTGATATGGAAAATTGTGAAATTGAAATGATGATAATGATGAGGGTGTAGTTGGATATGTATTATCACTCCCATTTAAGATTTTGAAAAAGTGTATCTTTAATGTGTATCTATTAGAGATATTTGTTTTGGGCTATCAGTAGAGGATATCTATGATTATTGTAGAAATTACATGAGGATTAAGTGAACTCTCATCCATATGCATTGAACATTGTTGCTTAATTAATAGATTGAAAATGTATATGATTGTGAGAAAAATGGATGAACGTGGGAAAGAGGTGTGTATCACCAAACCATGTTGGTCGGTGTGTCCAGGGTGAAAGTCCCAAAAAATGTGGGTATATATGGGTGTCGATTCCCATGGATGGAATATCCTTAAAATGGAAATAGTATTGCTTGTGTAGGCTACGTTTACATGGTTGCTGTTTGACAGTTTTTCACAGATGAATATGTCACACCCCAATTTTTAACTACTCGAAAACATTACCAAAAGCCTTTAATTTAGGTCATTTTTTTTAAAAACAAATATCTATTACCATTGAGTAATAGAAACATAATAATACATATTTTCTCTCTCAATGAATACAACAATAATAATGATACATGTCGAGCTTCCGCTACGGAGCTACAAATAAATAATTATAAATATCAATGTACAATATTTATTTCCTTCACATCCACAACGAATTCACACAAAAGAGACTCATGGACTTCTTAACTATTCAACTATTGGATCCGAATTCTCTTCCTGGAAAAAAATAAAAATAAATAAAATAATGAGGGATGAGCACAATTGCCCAATAGGAATTTCATAGTTCTATAACAATAACTAATGCACAAATAGAAATGATCATGCATACGAGGTGATACCATATCGTAAGGTGACATTTTGTAAGCTCAAAATATTATTTGTAGAGTATCTTTTTCTTAAAATTTCTTTGAACATTTAAGGAAAACTTTCGGCTATAAAAATTATCCCTCATTATCAGAAAAACCATAAATCCTTTTCAAAAACAAATATGTTTAAGTAATAACATCATTTTAAATTTGTTAACCAATTCCAAAATATTCTTCATTTAATTTCCATTTCAATATTCTCCTTTTTATTTCCATTTTTCCTTCTTACTAATTCCCACTATTATAACTTTATAACGTAGAAATCCAAATCTCCTTTATTTTCAATAACAATTCTCCTACACTTAACTCATATTTGTCGATCAACTACATCACATCCACATTTGCACTATCAATTATAATTCAACATAACACAAAAATAATAAACCCACTTAATTCAATTTCTCAATTAATTACGAAACAAAACTCTTAATTTCTCCTTATAATTACATACAACTCGGTGAGTTCATTATCACCGATCCCTTATCTAATTACTATTTCCTTATCTATACTTTTCAAATAATTTCTATATGCATTCCCCTTCCATACCAAATTACACATCAAATTGTAATTTCATAAATTCATCCCAAGTCACAGATATCATCACTGATTCAACGCATTTCACAACACATTCCACCTTTTGCCAACTTGATACGGCTAGATAGTGGGCACTAACTCATAACACCTTCCACCTTTTGCCAACTTGATAGGGCAGGATAGCAGGCACCCGACTCTTAACACCATCCACCTTTTGCTGACTTGATACGACCGGATAGTGGGCACTAACTCATAACACCTTACACCTTTTGCCGACTTGATATGGTAGGATAGTGGACACCCCACTCTTAACACTATCCACCTTTTTCCGACTATTATACGACGGGAAGTAAACTTGCAAAAACCATTTCGTCAAAACCTATATTTTTTTCAAAAACCATGTTTTTCTACATTTACTGATTGTCATACGGCAGGACGTGGACACCTAAAAACATTTTCAAATTTAAAACTATCCCTCACATTTGCCGACTATTAATATAGCAGGACGTGGGCACCCAAGAAAATCATATGTTTTCCACTTTTGCCGGCTATTAATATGGCAGGACCAGTGGACACCCAAACACATTTTTCCTACATTTGTCCAGCAATAAGCCTTGACAGGGCAATTGGACATCTTAAATTTAAAACCAACCCTACATTTACCGGCTCTTATACGGACGGATGTAGGCACCGAAAGACATTTTTGACTCCCTGCGCAGGTACCAACTATAACATAACCCAACCCAACTCAACACAACTTAACCGAATTCAATCACAACCCAATTCAATACCATTCAATACAATTCGGCATAATTCAATACAAACTCTTAAACCTCCACATCATCATTTCATCACAAAGCTCATATTATTCATCCAATTAGTAATTTCTTTCCCCCAGGTTTGGTTTCATATTATAACATAAGTGAAAATATCAACATTAAGAGTTCAATCGCAACTTTTACATAAATTTTCAAACTCTTTAAAATTTCAATTAAACTTGTATATGTGTAATTTAACATCTCAATTTCATGATACCACTTTAAATTTCAGCAAAACCATCATCTATCTTCATGAACCAAACTAGTGTTTTTAAGAGAAATTAAAGCTTTTCACAAAACACTTTTTATTCCAACTTTTCTATTGCTTATACACCCAAATTCTTAACCCAAAATTATAACCCAACAAGTAAACCCCAACTCTTCAAATCCTAAACCCCCAATCTCATGATTTTTCACAATATGCTTAAAAATGTAAATTTTGTATTTGCATAAGGAAAATACCACAAATCTATCTATAAATGAGAGTATTGAAGGAGAACTAGAACCCCTATCTCAAGGGTCAAGCAAAAAAGCAAAGCTTCAAGAAGAAGCCTTTGCAAATCCAAATTTTAATCGGTAGAAAAGTAAGATCTTCAAGCCTTCTTCACTTTTTGGTAAGAGATCTTGGCCAAATCTTTGGGAGATGGAAGGTATTTGGGTCAAAAATCTAGGGTTTTTCGGACTTAGGATGAGGGGAAGGAAGAGAGAAAAGAAAAGTGGAGAGAATGATATAGAAAGGCACTTTTTAAGTTACTGAATTCGTGCAGTCCGCTCGAGCGCCACCCTCGGCGCTCGGGAGCACTTGCTTCTAACACAGATACTAAAACTTCAAATGGGTATAACTGTCTTATCCGGATTCCGTTTCAGGTCGTTCTTGTGTCCAAAACGAAGCCTCAGAAACAAGCTTTCCAATGGTTCTAGCCTCATACACAAATTCAAAGTGTGGAAAAAGAAAAGGGTAGAAAAGAGTGATGGCTGTTCGTAAGAAAATTACCCGAGTCAAAGTTTTTGGTCTAATCTTACTCAACCATAATGTTACTACTTTGATCAATGTCCTAAAATAAAACAGGGAGGCTCCAAACACAATAATAAAAATATCAAGAGCAATTCCACTAGTCCAAAAAATTCAAACTCAACCAAGCAGGCCGCTCAAGCGTCTAATCTTGCGGTTAAGCAAATAGACTAACAAAGCCGACCACTTGAGCGACCACTCCTACGCTCAAGCAGAAATTCACAACTCTCAGAATCTTGGACAGACTACAAAAGTATTGGGAGCTTCACAAGACTGCTTGAGCATAAACTCTTGTGCTCGAGAGAAGGGAAAAATTCTGGGATGTTACAATCTATCCACCTTATGAAATTTCGTCCCCGAAATCTAGAGCAACCGAGATAGATGAGGCACAACTCTTAACTTAACACTCTTGGGATGTATTCCTAAATTTAAAATAAGAGGTGAAACAAAACCTACTCAGACCCAATGGCAAGACATCACTACTAACCAAAAGCTAGGCTCCTTTCGAGATAGATTCTCAAATTTTGGTTCAATACCTCAATGCCCCAAAGGCACCTGAACAAGAAGAATCACAAGGGAAAGATCACAAGTTCCTTTCGATCAATACATACATCGGAATCCAACGGGCAAGGAGCAACATCAACCACTTATAATCCCCACGGTCCATAATAACTCCCCAACCAATAACAACATGGACACTAACTATCGAATGGCCAAAACTCAATTTCATAGGAAAAGGAAGCCACTATTACACCAACCACCAGGTTAACACAAGTAAAAACAAATGACGTATCCCATTGTACAGTCCAATACCATAATTGTCAATTGCATGTCAATTAGCAGCATTATCAATTCTTTATTCAACATAGCATTTAAAAGTAGAACAATGTAAATCATTTATGAATATATTTAGATTAAGTTTTTAACATTTAGTTTAACCGTGCCTTCCCAAGCCACACACAAGAAAATGAAATTTTCATTTTCCACATCAATCTCAACATTCTCCCAGTGAATTCCAACCATCACCTAATACTTTTCTTCACCCATCTGGTAACATCACAGCACCTTTACCATACACATTTGTAATAACAACAAATAGAAACAATCCAGTACATCCAAGGAGTAATAAAGCACATACAACTTCCCAAAAATTGGGAGCTCTTACTCATTACAAACGTTAGCACAAATAAGTTCATACCAAATGTTAAAAACTTACACATCAAATTACACACCGTTATGCATTCCCCGTCCATACCAAATTACACATCAAATTGTAATTTCATAAGTTCATCACAAGTCACACATATCATCACCGATTCAACGCATTTCACAACACATTCCACCTTTAGCGGACTTGATACGGTGGGATAGTGAGCACCCAACTCATAATACCTTCCACCTTTTGCCGACTTGATACAACGGGATAGCAAGCACCCAACTCTTAACACCCCCCCACCTTTTGCCGGCTATTATACAGTGGGAAGTGAACTTGCAAAAACCATTTTCTCAAAAACCATATTTTTCCAAAAATCTTGTTTTTCCATATGGCTGGACGTGAACACCCAAAAACATTTTCAACTTTAAAACCAACCCCCACATTTGCCGACTATTAATACTGTAGGACGTGGGAAACCAAGAAAACCATATGTTTTTTCACTTTTGCTGGCTATTAATATGGCAGGACCAGTGGACACCTAAAAACATTTTTCTCACATTTGTCCAACGATAAGCCCAGATAGAGCAATTGAGTACCTTGAATGTAAAACCACCCCCATATTTACCGGCTCTTATACGAATAGACGTGGGCATTGAAAAACATTTTTGACTCCCTGCACAAGTACCAACTACAACACAACCCAACACAACTCAAACTAATTCAATCACAACCCAATTCAACACCATTCAATATAATTGGGCATAATTCAATACAAATTCTTAAACCACCACATCATCATGTCATCACAAAGCTCATCTCATCCATACCATTAGTAATTTCTTTCCCCCAGGTTTGGTTTCATATTATAACATAATTTAAAATATCAACATTAAGAGTTCAATCGCAACTTTTACATAAATTTTCAAACTCTTTAAAATTTCAATTAAACTTGTATATGTGTAATTTAACACCTCATTTTCATGATACCACTTCAAATTTCAACAAAACTATTATCTATCTTCATGAACCAAACTAGGATTTTTAAGAGAAATTAAAGCTTTTCACAAAACACTTTTTTATTCCAGCTCTTCTATTACTTATACACCGAAATTCATAACCCAAATTCATAACCCAACAAGTAAACCCCAACTCTTCAAGTCCTAAACCCCCAATCTCATGATTTTTCCCAATATTCTTAAAAATGTAAATTTTGTAATTGTATGAGGAAAATACCACAAATCTATCTATAAATGGGAGTATTGAAGGAGAACTAGAAACCCCTACCTCAAGGATCAAACAAGAAAGCAATGCTTCAAGAAGAATCCTTTGCAAATCCCAATTTCAATTGGTAGAAAAGTACGATCTTTAAGCCTTCATCACTTTTTGGAAGAGATCTTGGCCAAATCTTTGGGAAATAGAATGTATTTGAGTAAAAAATCTAGGGTTTTTTGGAGTTAGGATGAGGGAAGGAAGAGAAAAAAGAAAAGGGGAGAGAATGATCTAGAAAGGCACTTTTCAAGTTGTTAAATTCGCGTAGTCCACTCAAGCGCCACTTTAGGTAGTCAAGCGCACTTGCTTCTAGCACATATACTAAAACTTCAAATAGGGATAACTTTCTCATCCGAACTCTGTCCAATTCGAAGCCTTGGAAACAAGCTTTCCAATTGGTCTAGCCTCATACACAAATTTAAAGTATGGAAAAAGAAAAGGGCAAAAAAGAGTGATGGCTGTTTGTAAGAAAATTACCCGAGTCAAAGTTTTTGGTCCAATCTTACTCAACCATAATGTTACTACTTTGATCAATGTTCCAAAATAAAACAAGAAGGCTCCAAACACAATAATAAAAATATCAAGAGCAATCCCACTAGTCCAAAAAATTCAGACTCAACCAGGTAGATTGCTCGAGCGTCCAATCTAGCGCTCGAGCAAACGGACTAACAAAGCTGACCACTAGAGCAACCACTCCTGCGCTCGAACGGAAATTCACAACTCTCAGAATCTCAGACAGACTGCAAAAGTATTGGGAGCTTCATAAGACCACTCGAGCGTCAACTCTTGTGTTCGAGCGGAGGGAAAAATTTTGGAGTGTTACAAAATATCCGTGAAAAGTTGTATGGATTTGAGATTTCCCCTATTTTTTATTGTGAAGGACATGATTTTGAGAATTGTGATACAAACTTGGCATGACATAGTTTTCGGAAAGAAATGTAAAACGTTTGGTATGGGCATTGCATATGCATTCACCTTGTGGCTTTGTTAAGATTTATACATTGTTGTGTAGTAGTTTTACTAGGCTTTGGCTCACTCTATGTGGGAAAAACCAATTTTAGGTGCTGGGGACATGCCTCTACCAAAGACTTAGCTTGAGAGGTCTGTGGAGCTGAAGGTACATTGTTATTATTGAAAAATCTAGAAATCCCCTAGATATTGATTTGTGATTATGTATCAATTTTAAATAGTTAATAACAATCTCATTCAAACAATCAAAGACAAATTAACACAAAGATTTTACATGGAAAAACCATAATAGGAGCGCCTCTAATTGTGATAAACAAAACCACGGGCAAAGCCACAAAACAATCCACTAAGAAGATATAAAGGAATTACACAAGTGTACTCTTAATTACCTAGCGAATCTAAGTCCGAATCAAACTGACCCTTATGTGTCTCTTCCAGCCCCGTCTTCACCTCGGAATTGTCTTGCCCAACGTTGAATCCATAATGCCGATGTCGAATCACGATGATGAGCCACTCCGGAATCCACCAAAGCTTCAGGCTCAAATTCCACGAAATCCACCGAAGAACAACACTCTCTTTTGTATTGAATAAACAAACAATCCTTTGATGTATACTTCTTAAACCATGAGTTGAATACTCAATTAAACATCAAAGAAACCAAGCAAAATAGCCCCAGATATAAACCCTAATATCCAAGAAGAAGATCTGGAAGCCATAACCCTAAAATCTAACTAAAACACATATTTATTTCAATCTGTTCCGCAATCTCTGCTCGAGTGCAAGAATGGCCGCTCGAGCAGACCTTGCTCACGTGCAGGAAAGTTCGCTTGAGCATAAAATCCCAACTTCCAGTACTTTTGTAGACAATTCAAATTTTTGGAACCAAACATTCTCCGCTCAAGTGCACAAACGGCTGCTTGAGCGGACAAGCAACTTCGAATGCATTTTTGCATTTTGCTTCGGGGGCGCTGCATGAAAGAAATATCAACGAAGTGGCAAACATGAAAGAAATATCTTCTAAAGCTTCTCTGCAAGGCACAATTCGGGTTGGATTCGCATCTAAATACTTATAACCTAACTGAAATAAAAGAGCGAATAAATTACAACTGAAAGGAGTTTTTTCAAATGGGATTACCAAGAATAAAAACCTAACAGTTATTTTGTATTTATTTTTGTACAAGCCTAGGGTTCTGTCTGTATTGAGCTTAAGACTCAGTTTTGATGTATCTAAGCATTGACTTGGAAAGATGTAAGCCATTAGGGCATATAGGTATCTGTTTAGCTTTCATTTCTTTTCACTATCTTGTAACATATGTTATAGATTCATGATGTACTATTTTTGAATGTATATCGCATGTGTCATCTTTTGTATATCAAATTCTGATTAATGGAAGCTTGTCATTTCATTTACATTGTTATTTATGTGGAGAAGTGGTTCGGAAATACTCTTTGGATCTTGTAGGACGCTCGTGATCCTCAGCTAGCCACCTGAAAAGGAATGAACACTCCGGTCAGGGATGCCGGTATTAGCACTCCGATGGATAAATCAACGTATACTCTCTTGGTTGCTTGTAAGTTAAGTTTTTAAGTTTTTTCTCACCTGCCTCTTTTTGGCTGCTGTTCTTCTATTTACATAAGCCCCTGGTCCTCAGGGTATGGCCCACTCTTAATCCGTCGTGTGATTGTTCAGTCGGCCTTCCATTTGTTGTATTCTTACTTCTATTCAGCCCTCCCCTCAACTAGCTTTATAGCCGATTAGGATGCTCGACACCTACAATGTAAGAGACGGGCAAATATAATATATATCCTCATTTTGTAAATATGTACTCGGCCTATCTGAGTCCTCTATTATTCGGCTCCTACAATTTCCCCCCAAACACCCCACTGACACTAGTTAGTCGGCGTGTTTGGTTTCAAATTTGGAAAGTCAAAAATTCGACGGTTAACCTCATTCCAACGTGTGTCAGAATGCACGCGTTTTTTTTGGTCATTATTACAAGTTCCTGCCCCTTTGTACGATTCCTCCACTTAATGTGATTTAAAACTTTGTCTCTTCGAATGTATGTTTTGAATACTCGAAGTTTTTGGTTCACCTTCTAGTACAACTCCTTCACTTTGCAGCCTCTGCAACTTCCTTCTGTTTCTCATTATCCTCTCTGCTTCTCGTAAGTTTTCTTCTCCTTCACTCCCAATATCATTTCCTTGTTTAGTTTTAGTTTTGCATAACCCTTAGGCTTGTTAGGATGGCAAAAAATTTGAGAGATCTCCTTTCTGCGGATCGAGTTTTCGGCTTCCAGCGCCACTATTCCATCCCCGACGACGTCCATCTGTCGCTCGTGGCAGACAGCACCACCAATATAGAGAGGACCGATGAGAGTACAATCATTTTTCCTTTTCTATCGATTGCTGAGGGTGGAGTCCGTTTTCCCCTCCACCAATTTTTAAGGGCCGTCCTTCGACACTGGGGTCTAATTCCTTCCCAATCTAACGTGAACTTTTTCTGCATTATAATGGGGATTATATAGTTAAACTGTCGTCTTAGGATTAATCTAGGTATACCTATAATTCGGCATTGTTATGCCTTAGCCAAGTCTACTGGCTGGCTAGGATGCTATTTTCTCAAGGCCAAAGATACCAATCTTCACCTAGTGACTATGCTTGCCAGCTCTGGTAAGCGTGTTGATGACGTGATGGTCGTTGTTCGAGGCAACTGGAAATTCGGCGAGAGTGAAGATCGCCTAGATCCCATGCCAAGGCGAAAAGGCGAACCAGGTGGCCGTATAGCTCACTCTAGTTTCTCTTATTACCTTATATGTATTCGGCTTTTCTTCCATGTATTTACCGTTTTGTTTATGCATGTAACGATTTGAAGAAAGTATTGGTTTCAGCCGACGACGCTGTACTTGCGGAAATTAAAATCGCTCTACAGTTCGTTGGTCGTCCAAACCTTCAGAAGCAAGAGAGGGCGGCCTACATTCTCTTGTGATACGCACCGTCTTACGCAATGTTTTTGGCGGTAGACCACATCCCATTTCCGAGAGGTAAGGATCAGCTTACAGCCCTTATCTTTCCCAGCTTCAAAAACATAAAGGAGGTTGGTTTACAAACCTTCGATTTAGAACACGAGGGAGAACAAGCAACCGATCTGGTTGTCGAGGACCTGAACCAGTTAGAAGCTGAGGTAGACGAAGCTCTTAACTCGGCGATTAAGGAAGCCGGACTCAATTCGTCTGACCCTCCATTCACCTCAGGCCAAGGGGACGTCTCCTTCGAAGACATTTTTACAAACTTAGGGGACTTACCTAGCTTTTAGCTTGGTAACATTGCCGGCGAGTCGCTCAGCCAATTGGCCAAATGGAAAAATGCTGAGAGGATGGCTGCCCGAAAAAGGGCTGAAGCTGAGCGAAACCAACCTCCACCCCCTCCACCTATCGTTAGGAAAGAAACTCTTCCACCTGTTCCTGTTGAAGAGGTGGTCTAGAATGAAGTGGCTGAAACGGAACCAATTGTTGATGAATAGGAGGGTCAAGTGACGGAGCACAGGGGTGAAAAGCACCTGGCCGATCACGAAGCCATTTATTCGGAAGACCTAGTGGACAAACAACCACGCTTGGAAGAATCGGACTTGGTTGTGCCGTTCATAGTACAACCAAGGATAAAAAACATGTCGGTTGGCTCCGATGCATCGGCTATAAGAGATCCAGCTGTCGCTTTGAGCCTGGCTTCCTCCATCACTCTACCGGCTGACAGAGCAACTTTTAGGGCTGAGGCCGATCGTCTGGCCATCGCGTTGGCTGCTCAGTCGGCGATATTGGTACGTGATCCTTTATAGTTTTGCAAGGTTAACCAAAAGAGTGTTTCTATTTTAGCCTACTGATCCTTTGTTTTGTAGGCGGCGGGGAGGATAGCCGAGATTGGACGTCGCCAACACGATGCTATCGAATAGATCAGCTTTCTTACGGCCGAATTGGAAATCGAGAAGGGAAAGATAGTTGAGGCCTCTCTTTGAGCCGAGTCAGAGGCCGCAAAAGTGGCGACAGAGAGAGCGAGGGCCGATGCCGAAGCAAATAAGGCCAAGACTGCTGACGAACTGAAAGTGGCCGCCGAGGAAAGGGTGAAAGTGAATGAAGAAGCGCTTAGATTGGCCAACGAGATGATTGCCAAGCTGGAGGCCGACCTGGAAGAGTCAAAGCGAGCAAAGGCAAACGCCATGTCTGCACTTTCCGAGTCGTTCAAGGCTGGCAAGGATGCGGCCCTAGCAGACTATGTAGAAGAAGTGCCGAAATTTGAAAATAGGGGGTTCAAACATGGCTGGATCAAAGCCTTGGCTGCTGCTAACGTGTTATCGGAACAACCGATTCCGTACGAGCACGTAGACGTTGAGCCACTAGAGTCTGACCCCGAAGACTGAGTTGAATATTTTCCATTTTGTTTTTGGTATTAAGCGTATGTAGGTTTTACTAAATGTATTAGGTTTTTGATTATTTATTGTTGTGAGAAGCTGAAGTAGGGTAGTTTTCATTTGTAAAATGAATTCTATTTGTACTCAATTTACGAATGAAAATTATTTTTGCTACTTGTGCTCAGTTTATGAATGGAAATTATTTTTTCCTTTTGTGCTCAATGAATGTGCTTGTTAGCAGCTAAGTGATGTAAAATCATGAAATGAATGGAACAAGCTACCGAATTAAACATAACTGTAAAGTGTTGCAACTTAGCTGAATATATTAGTGAATATGCCCTTGTCCCAACAAGTTAATGAACTAGAAAACCTAAGAACGGCAGCTTAGGGATTTGCTGGGGCATAGTGGAAATTCGGCTGAGCTCTGATAGTTAAGCCGAATAGATTGACGAATCTGCCCTTGCCCCAGCAAGTTGATGAACCAGTCGGCCTAAAAGCAAAAGTTTATGGAGTTGCTGGGGCACAATGGAAATTCGGCTGAGCTCTGATAGTTAAGTCGAATAGATTGATGAATCTGTCTTTGCCCCAGCAAGTTGATGAACCAGTCGGCCTAAAAATGGCAGTTCAAGGATTTGTTGGGGCACAATGGAAATTCGGCTGAGCTCTGATAGTTAAGCCAAATAGTCTGCCCTTGCCCCAGCAAGTTGACGAACCAGTCGGCCTAAAAACCGCAAAAACTGTAGTTCAAGAATTTGTTGGGGGCACAGTGGACATTCGGCTGAGCTCTGATAGTTAAGCTGAATAGATTGATGAATCTGCCCTTGCCCCAGCAAGTTGATGAACTAGTCGGCCTAAAAACGATAGTTCAGGAAGTTGCTGGGGCACAATGGAAATTTGGCTGAGGTCTGATAGTTAAGCCGAATAGATTGATGAATCTGCCCTTGCCCCAGCAAGTTGATGAACCAGTCGGCCTAAAAATGGTAGTTTAGGGATTTGCTAGGGCACAATGGAAATTTGGCTGAGCTTTGATAGTTACGCCGAATAGCTTGATGAATCTGCTCTTGCCCTGGCCAAAGCATGAGCTGGAAGGCCATATACTTTTAGTTCATGGCATAAGGTTTTTGAAGTTTAGCATTAATGAGATCGCCTTGGGGGTGCTACACCCATAAGGAACAAATGGGGTGAGTGTTTTGTGAGCGTAGGTCCCATTAGTGTGCTCAGACGCAATAACCCAACCCAGTCTGTTGAGGAAGGTTAGACAAGTGTGAATGTCAAACAGACTATTCTTCAACAGCAGAGGAGAGGGGAGGACATTGGGTGAACTAGACGCAGAGATGAATCGAAGTGGCGAGCCTATGCGTATGAGCAGTAGGGCGTTGAGGAAGTGGGAGAGACACTAGTCCCCTCGTCGTCGAAGTAGGTCATCCAGAAGGGAAAAGCAGTAATGGGGCAAATCCTCTCAACCGCACTCCAAAGGAGAATCCGATGCGACACCGCGCCCGTTGAGTTTTGCGATTTTTGTGGAGAACAAACCGATGATGGAAGCGGATTCAATTATTCACAATCGAAATGTGGTAATCGAGTTCGCTCAACAGATTTTTCCACCAGAAGTCCAGCATTCGATGGCTGGTCGACAAGATTTCGAAGTGTTTCGGGACAGCATCCATGGGGAGGTGAAGGGGCTGTACACCGCCTATGAAATCGGCATGCGTCTACGTGCCGTACGGCAGGATATAGAGCAGAGAGATGAACGCATTTGAAGCTTAGAAGCTCGCGCGGAGAAGGCTGAGCACGAGCTAAGAGAGGTCAAGACTGCCAAGGCACAATTGGCCTAGAAAATCTAACCCAATCGTGGAGGAAAATGTGACCCAACGACTAATAAGTCATGTGCTCGCCGATCGAGATATGGCTAGCATGTTTGCAATTGAGACTGCTAAGTCCAGGGCTTATGAAAAAGGCTTCTATGACGGTCGACAGGTCGGGATAGACAAGACCAAGGAAAAACTCGCCGAGGAGGTCTGCCGATGTAAGAATCGTGGATTCAAGCACGGGGTGGATCAAGGCACTTCAGGCCTCAGATGCTCTCTGGATAGTAGGCGTTGATTCGGCGTCGCCACTATATCAAGGTCGTCATTTTCCCTTTGCGGCCTTCGAAGTTGAGAAGAGTGATGATGAGGGAGATGTTGATTTAAACTAGATATTGTATATGCTCCAACACAGATTGGGAGCAAATTATGTATTTATTGGTTAATTTAATAAAACACCCTATTTTAAATGTTTGCATGTTTCAATTTATGTTTATACATTCTGAGCCAGTTGGTTAATTTAATGAAACATTTCATTTGAAATGCTTGCATGTTCTAACTTTCGCAACCTATGTGTGTGCTTTTTAATCGTAATATTCACGAAAAGCGCGCCGAATCCACGGCCTTTATCTGGGCCAGTCGTGAGACCCACAAAGATCGCTCTGAATCCGGAGACTTATTCGGCTCAAAAGTCGCACTATAGGGGCTCTGAACTCGGAGGCTTTTTACCTTGGCCAATCGTGGTATCCACGATGAGCTCTCCGAATCTGGAGTCTTATTCAGCCCCAAACGTGACCTACACGGATGGAGCTCCAAATTCGTAGGCTTTGTTATCTTGGCCAATTGTGATATCTACGAAGGGCACTTAGAATCTGGAGGCTTTATTCAGCCCAAACGTGACCTGCATGGATTGGGCTCCAAATTCGGAGGCTTTTTTTTTTATCTTGGCCAATCGTGATATCCACGAAGGGCGTTCCGAATCCGGAGTATTTATTCGGCCCAGACATGACCTGCACGGATGGCGCTCCGAATTCGTAGGCTTTGTTATCTTGGCCAATTGTGATATCCACGAAGGGCACTCCGAATCTAGAGGCTTTATTCGGAAGACTTTTGAACTGAATTTCATAATGAGAAAATAGGAGACTTTGCATTGCAAAAGTGAAATCTGTACATGGTGAATCTTTCAAAACGAGTATCATGCCACACAGGTCGGGTTTAATGATAGAATTTATGCAAATGCGTGGAATTCCAAGGGCGTGGCCGACTCCTCCCAGACATATCTTTGAGCTGATATGCCCATGTTCCCGCGATTGAGTCAATCTAATAAGGGTTGTCCCAGTTAGGACCCAATTTGCCATCAGCCGGATTCCTGGCAGCTAGAAGCACTTTCGTTAGGACCAATTCGCCTGGTACATAGCGGCGTAGCTGAACACGTTGATTATACGACTTAGCGAGCTGCTGCTGGTACCGTGCCATGGATGCAAGGGCATGGTCTCTTCGTTCTTCAATCAGGGTCAAATCCAAGGCTAGCATCATGTCATTTCGGCCCATATTATAAACTTTTGATTTCAAGGTTGGGAGGCCGATCTCCAAGGGGATGATTGCCTGCATTCCGAAGCACAAAGCGAATGGCATTTCCCCAGTGGAGTGCCTCGGAGTAGTGCGATGAGCCCACAACACACTTGGCAATTATTTGACCCATTTTCTTTTAGCTTTCTCCAGCCTCTTCTTGATGCCATCCAAAATGGCTTTGTTGGAGGCTTCAGCTTGGCCATTACTCTGTGGATAAGCCGGGGTAGAGAAATAGGGCCGAATACCATACTTGCTGCACAGTTCTTGGTAGACACCGCAATCAAACTGGGTGCCGTTGTTTGAAATAAGTGCTTTTGGAATGCCGAATCGTGTTATGATATTTCTCCATACAAAATGCTTCACATCAGAATCTCGAATGTGCGTTAGTGCCTCCGCTTCTACCCATTTTGTGAAATAATCTGTTGCAACAATCAAAAATTGCTTGTTGCCGGGGGCACGAGGCAATGGTCTGACGATGTCAAGTCCCCATTGGGCGAACGGCCAAGGACTGGTTATAGAGCTTAACTCTTCGGCAGGTAGATGGGTTAAAGGAGAAAACTTCTGGCACTGTTTACATTTTTTCACGTAACACTCGGTATCAGCTCTCATTGTCGGCCAATAATACCCCTGTGTCACAGCTCGATGAGCCAAAGAACGCCCGCCAGAATGGCACCACAGCTACCTTCATGTATTTCAGTCAGGAGTTCCTCAACTTTATTTGGATGAACGCATTCTAGGTACGGACCAAAAAGGGATTTTTTTGTAAAGCTTTCCTTGCGGATCCAAGTAGTATTACAGGGCTTTGTTTCGCAACTTGTGTGCTTCTTTCTTATCCGTCGGGAGCTGTTCGGAAGATAGGAATGAAGCGATAGAGTCCATCCAACTCGGACCTGATTCTATGACACTGATCTGGGCCGACTCCGAAGGGCCAATGCTCGGCTTAGGGATGAATCCTACTTTAATTGTCTATTTAATCTCTGAGTTGATGGCAGAGGCTAGGCAAGCCAGGGCGTTCGCATGTGTGTTCTGATCTCGAGTTATTTGGTTCAATTCATGATGGTCAAATTTTGCCAGCAGGGAACTCGCCGTTTTCATGTAAGCTGCCATATGGTCGTTTTTGGCCGTGTATTTGCCCGTTAACTGATTGATGACTAGCTTTGAATCGCAAAAAATAAGTAGACACCGAGCACCCAAGAGATGTGCATTCAATGTAATAACCCTCACACTGTCCTAACCATACTCATATGCATTTATATGATTCTGTCCTATTAAGCTTGCATTTCAAATCTTGTCTTTGTTTTGCTTAAGTGTTACAACATGCTTTGTGCCTTGCTTGGCGTGAGTTTAGCCGAAGTCATCCTGAGCCTAGGTCACCTTTGAACCTCTTACATCTAAGACCACCTTGGAATTTACTTTGGTTGACTTCCACCTTCACCCTGGCATGTTGGTCGAGATGTCACTATCTAGGCCGAGGTGTTCATCGCCAAGGTCGAGATGTGTATTATCTAGGCTGAGATGTTACCCTTGAACCCAAGTGATCTTGCTCCTGGATTGGTACGACCTAGACCGAGGTGTGGCACATTTAGGCCGAGGTATGGCACAGCTAGGCCAAGTGTTGTCCTTTCTAGCCGAGGTCATTGTCCCTTGCTTGCCGAAATCTTGTTATTAGCCGATGTCATTACCTACCGGAGTGCCTATGCCATCTTGCTTGTTGAACACACTTTGTTATAGTCTTGTCTTTTCACCTAGTCACCTTTTTGAAAAGAACCAACCAGCCGATGCCACGTGTCCCAGCTGAGTGTTAAGTCAGCCGGCAGATCTAGAAATGTATCATTTGTTATATGTCTTTGTTCTTGAGGAGAGAGAAGCTCTAGGAGAAGAAAGAAGAGTTCTTAGAGAAGGAATAGATTTCCAAGCTTGATTGGATGATCAAGCACGATTTGTAGGCCATGCATTGATTTGAAGTTTGGTTCTAGAAAGAGAAAATGTTATCCATGTGTTCTTGGAGAAAAGCCTTTTTTTGATCCGAAAGGTTTGCATCAAAATCCTTGTTTTCACGTTTATCTTATAAGATATCCAAGAATAGGTACCCAAGTCCATGTTTTCGAACTCATAGCATGAAATCTCAGATTTTGTAATAACAAGTTGTGAATTGAGCATGCATGCTCTCCATCTTCTCCATCTTCTCCATCTTCATGTTCTTTATGTTCTTCAAAGGAAAACCTAGATTTTCCCGACTTCATTTCCATGAATGTGGCCCTCGGGACTACACCTCGGCGATGAGGTGTGGGACCTCGGCAAAGACCTGGTTGGTATCTAGCATGTCTTCCCGACGTGTAAAACAGTGTTTCACTTCAGCATGTTTTGCCTTGTCCTGACTTAGTTTGAAGGACCACCGAGGTCATTTGCCTGCATGTGAAGCTTGTTTGAATGTGCATTCAATAGACTTTGCCATGTGTTTGTAATACTTGGACTTGCCTCGACCCCGACGTTTGGAGAGCTATGTGAGTGGTATTTTTAATAAAGCTATGTTATAATGTTTTGATAAAAGCCTTGTTTTGCTTTGTTTTGGAAAGTATTTGTAAGCATGAATGACTATTCCTAGTTGGAAATATGTACTATCTTGTTTTGATGACATTCTTGGAAAGTCCTTACGTGCTGGAGGACTCTAAGCATTTGCAGCACAAATTTGGAAGTTCGTATGTGCTAGGGGACTCTAAGCATTTGTAGCACAAGTCCTTAGTGCCAAGGGACTGTAATGCAACTGCACCATTGATTTGAGATATCTCCCTTTTCTTGCCTTGTTTTGCCACCGACGGTTTACCGCGTGGGTTTGTTTGTCCGGAATGTCATCACTTGTACTATATTGATGCTAGTAAGCATCCCTTGAAGCCTCGAAAGATTTGCTAGATGGACTTGGTTCATCCCTTGACTTTGTACTAAACATGTTTTGTATTGTTTGATAAAGATCTTGAATGTCAGTCATGCAAACCCCTTTATTATTTATACCATTCACTGAGTATCCAAGCTCACCATCTATATATATATGTAGGTGACGAGCAGGATAGCGGTGACGCCTAGATGTGCTTGCAACTTGTGTTGGGTTTTGCACTTTTGTAGCATCTTGAAGATCATGCTTCTTAGTTGTATTTCCTTGTATTTTGTATTTAACGGCTCGAAAAGCCTTTTGGTCAAGTTGTAATTTGTCTTTTATTCCATTTGTATCTAAGATGTAAAACCATGACGTGTATGTCATTTCATTTAACTTATGCACTACTTATATGGACTACTTAGTTTTAAATTTATTGCTTCCGCACTTGTAAGCCCCATAAGTATACTCTATTTGTGTGTGAACCCTTGCAAGTTGGCCTTGGGTAATTATGAATTACTAGCCATCATGGCACCATTCTACTAGGGACGGAATGAGGTCGTGACACCATAAGCCGGTTAGAAGTGCTTCATATTCGGCCTCATTGTTCGGTACTTCAAAGCTGAGTTTTACTGCCTGCTCAATTATTGCCCCGTCAGGAGCCAGGATCACAATGCCGGCCCCACTGTCACGTTGGTTGGATGACCCATCACAGTATAGTTGCCAAATGTCCCCAACGTATATTCTCCAATTCGGCGTAGGTTGAATTTGATCGAACTTAAAGTCGGCAAGACACCCGGTGAATTCGGCAACAAAATTGGCGAGCACTTGCCCCTTGATTGAGATTCTAGGTAAGAACTAGATATCATACTGGCCGAGTTCTAGAGCCCATTTTGAAATGCGCCTTGATGCTTCTGCACTACGGAGTACTGACCAGAGGGGGTAGTCTGTTAGTACCCCAATGGTATGCCCCTGAAAGTAATGCATCAGTTTTCTTGCTGCCATGATGAGGGCAGGATGAGTTTTTCCAACAGAAGGTAGTGTGTTTCAGCATCAACCATTGCTTTGCTTACATAATAAACTGGCCGCTGCTCCCCAAGTTCTTCTTTTAACAGTACGGCGCTGATGGCCCGGTCATAAACTGCCAGATATAAAATGAGCGGATCACCCGCTGAAGGTGTTGTCAAGAGTGGAACTAATCGGAGGTACGTCTTCAGACCATTGAAAGCGGCTTCGCACTCAGAGGTCCATTCAAAAGCTTTACCCTGTCGTAGGGTATGAAAGAATTGTCGGCAACGATCAATGGAATGATTGACGAACCTGTTGAGTGCGGCGGCCATCCCTATCAACTTTTGGACCTCCTTGACTGATCGAGGAGAGCCGAGTTCCAGGATTGCTGTGATTTGCCTCGGGTTGGCTTCGATTTCGTGGTGGTTGACAATGTAGCCAAGGAATTTTCCGGATCCGATCCTAAATGCACACTTGGAAGCATTCAGCTTCATTTTGTACTTGCGTAAAATGCCGAATGTCTTTTCCAAATTGGCTAGATGAGTCTGCTCTTCTTTAGACTTAACCACCATATCGTCAGTGTACACTTTCATAGTTCGGCCGAGTTGCTCCTTGAACATGGTAGTGACTAGCCTTTGCTAAGTTGCCCCTGTATTCTTTAGCCCAAGAGGCATAACCGTATAGCAATAGGTCCCTCTTAGGGTGAGGAATGCAGTTTTGTCTTGGTTCTCCGGATGTATGGCAATTTGATGGTAGCCTCTGTAGGCATCGAGGAAGCTCATACGTTGATGGCGCGCCATGGCATCTACGAGTTGGTCTATTCTGGGAAGGGGAAAACAATCCTTGGGACAAGCTTTATTTAAGTTCGTGAAATCCACACAAACACGCTAAGTCCTATTTTTCTTCTTTACAACCACAGTATTCGATAGCCATGTAGGATAGGTAACTTCCCGGATTACCCCGGCATCAAGCAACCGATCAACTTCTTTAACAACGGTAGCAGTGTGTTCTGCGGCCGATTGCTGGCATTTCTAAATAATCGGCTTACATTTGGGGTAAACATATAAACGGTGCTGAGAAACAGATGGATCCACCCCCAGCATCTCATACGGTGACCATGCAAATACATCAAGGTTGCCGAGTAAGAAGGTAATTAGCTGCTGCCTGTTGACGTTATTTAGGGAGGCTCCGACCATGAAGAACCTGTTAGGATTCCCGTCAATTTCGACTCGATCCAGGGCTTCTGTGGCCTTTTCACTCGGGAGCTGCCCAACATCGTCGAGGCTTTCTCTATCCGGCACCTCAATAGAATTCACTTCCAGCTCTCTTGGTGTCTTTGCGGCAAGGAGATAACATGCTTGTGCCAATTTTTGGGAACCACGGATTTGTTCAATGTCGCGTTCTGTCGAGAAGCAGAGCAGTTGATGATAGGTGCTCGGCATGGCCTGCATGGTATGCAGCCAAGTTCACCCCATGATGAGATTATACGGCGAAGGAAGCTTGACAACCAAGAATTCCACATCCACTGATTGGGAGCCCGCACGAACTGGTAGTGTGATTTTGCCCAATGGGTATTCTGGATTAGCGTTGAAGTCGAATAACGGATAATAAGCCGGGGACAGGTCCGACTCAGTGAAGTTGAGTTTGATGAAGGTCTTGTAGTACATAACTTCTGAAATACTCCCCTGGTCAATGAGAACGTGTTCAACGGTGAATCTGTCTATGCGTAGTTCAATGACCAAGGGATCAATGTGTGGGAGTGTTGCACCGACCAAATCAGAATCATCGAAAGCAATAATCGGAGCTTCATGGGGGCCGTTTCACTGGTGTGATTTGCTTCTGGGGGTCAGGATGCAACTGAATTGTATGTATCATGGATGCCATCGGCAAGTTGTAAATCATATGGATTACGGCGAGTGGGGGTGAATCTTGTCGTAGAGCAACTGTTGTGGTTGAATTATTCTTTCGGACGTGTTGCTTAAGCCGACCGTCTTGTACCAACTCCTCAAGATGATCTTTCAAGGCATAACAACTGTCGGTATCGTGTTCGTGGTCTTTGTGATATTCACACCGTCTATCTCGTCTTCTCATGTCAGGAGGTCCAACCATCTTGGGTGGCCATTTGAAGAACGGAAGATGTTGAATTTTAGACATAACCGTGCTGATTGGCTCCGACAACTCCGTATATTTCTTGTTCGTGCGCCTGATGCGCCTACTATCCACTTGAAGTTGTTCACTAGCCCGTTGTGGACATTGGTCATTTGATCGGCGTGAATCTCGTCTTCTGTCTCGTTTTGTCCGATTCTGCGATTCAGGGCTTCACGAGGGTACAAAATTTATCGGTTGAACAATCTCAGATGGGGCCGTCTTGTCGACCTTGTGCCCGGTTTTAACCCGTAGGCCGTCATCTTCCACTTTGAAATATTCCTTGACTTTTTTCATTAGCGACCAGACCGTTTTGGGGGGCCTTTTGGTCAAGGAGCTGTGGAGGGCACTATCAGGGTGCAACCCCATTTTGAAGGCGGTAATGGCCATGGAGTCATTGCAGGCATCATCTACGAATTAAAGCATTCCCAATAGTGCGCTGAATAAGCACGTAGGGTTTCCCCTGGTTGAATTTGCATTGCCCAGAGGGAGTCGGTCTACTTCGACTGGGCCTCATTGGTGATGAACCTTACCCTGAAGGATTTTCGGAGTTGATGGAAGATCTTGATCGATGCCGGTTCCAACTTATAATACCATTTGACAGCCAATGGTCCCAAACTGCTGGGAAATATTCAGCACATGAGGTGTCACGACCCCATTCCACCTCTAGTAGAATGGTGCCCTGATGGCCAGTAATCCGAGATTACCAAAGGCTAACTTACAAAAATTCACACACAATCAGAGTATACATATGGGGCTTACATGTGCGGAAGCAATAAATTATTTAATTCTAAGTAGTCCATAAGAGCTGTGCATAGATTAAATGAAATGACATACATTTTAACATGATTTACAACTTGGATACAAATAAAATAAAGTACATGTTACATCTTGATCAAAAGGCTTCTCAAGCCGAAGTATACAAAAGACATGAATTACAAACTAAGAAGTATAATCTTCAAGACGATACAAAACATGAATCAAACATCTTGCACATAACATCTTAGGCGTCACCGCCTTCTTGCTTGCCACCTACATATATACATAAGGAGAGGGTAAGCTTGGATACTCAGTGAATGATATTAGTATTAAAGGTTTAAGTGAATGATATCCGAGATCTTTATCAAAACAATATATATCATAGCTTGTAACAAAACATAGGATGAATCAAGTTCATCAGTCATAGTCTTTCAAATCTTCTTGGGATGTTTAATAACATCTACATAATACATAGGGGATGGCATTCCGGACAAAACAAGGGAATAATCGACCCGAAATCGATTAGACAAATCCACCCACACAAGGCCGTTGGTGGGGCCATCCGTACAAGACCATCGATGGCAGAGATCTCTCAAACATGGTGCTACATGGGCTTAAAGTCCCCTAGCATGGGAGGACTTTCCAAGAATGTCATCAAAACGAGATAATACTTGATATAAAAACTAGGGATAATCATTCATGCTTGATCAAATACTTTTCCAAAACGAAGCAAAGCTTTATCAAAATTTTATAACATAGCTTTATTAAAAATACCACTCATATAGCTCTTCTGGTGTAGGGATTAAGGCAAGCATCCAAGACCTACAAATACATAATAAAGTCTATTGAATGCACTTCAAGAAGACAAGAAGAGATGCTTAAAGATGGGTATGAAATGCATTCTTAAAACAAGCTTTTCATGAGTGCAAATGATCCCGACATTTCTTTCCAAAACCAAGTCAAGACAAGGTAAAACATGTTGGGAGTTAAATCACTGTTTTTCATCTAAGGAAAACATGCTGGGTACTAACCAGGTCTTGGAATGGATGCATAGAAATGATCTAGGCAAAAATGACCTAGCTGGGTGAACTCAGGAGGTCTTGGCCGAGGTCCCACACCTCTTGGCCGAGGTGTGGTTACCTAGGCTTCGATGTGCAGCTTCCTGCCGAGGTGTTACAAGGTGTCGGCAAGGGTGTACCATGGTAAGCCTAGGTATGCAGCGGTTAGCCTAGGTGTGAGATCTAGGCAAGAGTGGTTTCAGTGACCACACCTAGGGAAATGAGGTCTGGAAATCTGGGTTTCCTCCCTTGAAGAACATGAAGGACATGAACACGAAGAACATGAATGCTAAAATCATAACTTCTTTATTCAAAATCTGAGATTTCATGAGATGAGTTCGAAAACATGGACCTGGGTACCCATACTTGAAGATCTTATGAAAACAAACACAAAAACATGGATCTTGATACAAATTTTCAGATCAAAACATAGTTTTCTTTCAAGAACACAAGAACATCATTTTCTCTTTCTAAAACAAACTTTATATCAATGCATGGCTCATGAATCATTCTAGATCATGCAATGTGATCTGATCAATATAAAGAACAACAAGAGTAGATCAAGAATCTAATCTCAAAACACGGATCAAACGGTTTAAACTCTAAGGATCAAGCTTGGAAATCTACTTCTCTCTCAAGAACTCCTCTTCCTCTTCCTAGAGCTTCTCTCTCTAAAAAGGCAAAGATATGACAAAATGATGTGGGTTTCTCTACTGCCAGCAGACTTAACCCTCTGCTGGGACACGTGGCATCACCGGATTGGATCTCCTAAAAAAGGTGACTGAATGACAAGACAAGAATATGACAAAGTGTGTATAACAAGCAAGTTGGCATGGGCACTCCGGCAGGTAATGATCTCGGATTAGGACATAGGCTTCAGCAAGAAGGTTTCAATGATCTTGGCTAGGAAGGAGAACACTTGGCCTAGCTGTGCGACACCTCGGCCTAGATGTGCCACACCTCGGTCTAGGTCATTCCAATCCTGGAACTAGATCACTAGGTGTAAGGATCAAAGATCTAAGACGCCTAGATGATAACATCTCGGCCTAGGTGACGCATACCTCGGCCTAGATGATGACATCTCGGCCAATATGCCTAGGTGATGGTGGAGGTCAACCAAAGTGGTTTAAAGATGGTCCTAGGTGTAAGAGGTTCAAAGGTGTGACCTAGGCTTGAGATGACTTAGGCTTCACATGACCTAGGCTTGAGATGACTTAGGCTTAACATGACCTAGGCTTGGCATGACATAGGCTTTACATGACCTAGGCTTGACGTAGGCTTGGCATGACCTAGGCTTAACATGATCTAGGCTTGGCATGACCTAGGCTTAACATGACCTAGGCTTGGCATGACCTAGGCTTAACATGACCTAGGCTTGGCATGAACTAGGCTTGACATGACCTAGGCTTAACATGACCTAGGCTTGGCATGACCTAGGCTTAACATGACCTAGGCTTGGCATGACCTAGGCTTGGCATGACCTAGGCTTGGGACAACAAGGAAGGAACAAAGCATGCACATAACATTTAGGCAAAACATGATAGCATTAACACAAGACAAGAACCTTTACCTAGGCAAAATAAGTCCAAATCTGCATGTACAAACTTAACAAGGCAAAATCATATAAATGCTCATGAACATGACTAAGACAAGAATGTGGGTTATTAAATGAGGGCCTCGTCGTCTGCATGTAGTGTCATGGCTTGCTTGTAGTGACGGATGTGATTGGTGGGGTTTGATTTTCCATCGTATAGGGTGAACGACGGAGCTTTAAACTTTTTGTGTAGTACTACCTTTGCGATCCGTCGCACAAAGGGATCATGTTGGTCCTCTTCGTCTGAACCATTTCGTCGTCACTTATTCCGTGCACGCGGACTTTCTTCGGAGGAACTGGAGGTTTCGACCCATCCCTTCTTTTTGGGTGCTGGGCATAATAAGTAAGAATCACTGTCACTATCTTGTCTTCGAACTCGAGGTCATCGACCATCCTCTCTCAGAGGTCGTCCCGGATCTTGGCGTACAGCTTGTTGGGATTTTGCCACTACCAAGGCCAAATCCTGACAATGGCGCTCTTTCTCAGCGATCATGTTTTCCAACCTTTGTTCGTTTTGCTTCGCCTGATCCATAATTGCTTGCATTGTCTCATGTGCGAATGTCAAGGGTGAGATCTGGGCAGTGGAGTCGAAGTTCAAGGCTCTTTGTGCATTAATGTTTTCTGGTCCAAGCAGGTTGCTTGGAGTGGTATCAACTCGTGGTGTAAGGTCGTCAGCGACTACCGGAGGATCTTCCGTCATACCCGCCATGGATGTGCTGGAGTATTCCCATAGACGGCGCCAATTGTGGAGAAGTGGTTTGAAAATACTCTTTGGATCCTGTAGGACACTCGTGATCCTCAACTAGCCACTTGAAAAGGAATGAGCACTTCGGTCAAGGATGTCGGTATTAGCACTCCGATGGATAAATCAGCGTATACTCTGTTGGTTGCTTGTAAGTTAAGTTTTTTCTCACCTGCCCCTTTTTGGCTGCTGTTCTTCTATTTATATATGCCCCTGGTCCTCAGGGCATGGCCCACTCTTAATCCGTCGTGTGATTGTTCATTCGGCCTTCCATTTGTTGTATTCCTACTTCTATTCGGCCCTCCGCTCAACTGGCTTTATGGCCGATTAAGATGCTCAATACCTAGAATGTAAGAGATGGGTGAATATAATATATATGCTGATTTTGTAAATATGTACTCGGCCTATCTGAGTCTTTTATTATTCGGCTCCCATAATTTATTAGTTGTTATGAGATGGGTATATTGTGTTTTATTTTGGAGCATTACAACTTGGTATGAAAGCATGCTGGGTTTGAATACTTTGGATATGTAGGAAGTGGTTCTTACCACAATAGGTTTATCTCGCTTGATAGAGGTGTTTGTATGTTTTGTAATATTATGTGATAACATGCTTATGTGATTATATGGTTTTGGGGTTTAATTAGTAAGTTGTTGATTGGGTCTACGGGTTTCTGGAAGTCCTACTAAAAGAACACTTGATCACTGTTGTTTCTAATTGGAGATTTGGCAATGCCCCAGGACAATCATTATCTAGGAAAGAAAATCTTATGTGTTTATGTGACTACGTGCTTATGGGAGTGAATTACTATTGTCCGTCGCTTTAGAACGCGAGTGAGTTAGCTTCGGTATATTTGTAAATGTACTAATCTCTTTTGTTATCTATATTAGGATGTCAGGACATAGTCATAGTGGTGGTAGCGTGGTAGGCCTAGAAGGCATGAGATACCTTTACCAGATGAGATTCCAGTACCCGGAGCTTTGCGGGAATTTATGGACATTCGTAGGGTTGAGAATCAAGTCCAAGTCCAAGCCCAAGTAGCTAAGGCAGGGCCGTCATTCTTGAAGAGAGAGTTCTTCTAATCTAATCCAAACGAGTTTTTGGGTGATCCTAATGAGCCACTGAAGGCCGATGAGTGGTTAGAGCAGATAGTGAAATCGTTTGAGATGCTTGGCATCAAGGACAATAAACTGAGAGTGACCTTGGCATCCTTCCGGCTGAACAGAGATGCGGGTCAATGGTGGAAGTATGTGTATGGGAGCATTGGAATGACTTTGGAGGCTTTTGTCAACGCCTTCCAAGACAAGTTCTTACCTTCCACTATTAAAGAGAAGTTGAGGGACCAGTTTTCTCAGCTCAAGCAATTGAACACACTGGTGGCCAAGTTGTAGGTCACTTTTACTACTCTGTTGAGGTTTGCACCGGAACTCATGGTGACTGAAGAGTGTCGTTGTATAGAATTAGAGAAGAGATTAAGGACCAGGCTTATGTTCAAAGTGGTCGGGTCAATGATTAGAGTTTATGGACACCTTGTGAAGACGGCGGCTCATCTTGAGATCGTGATGCAAATGGAGGAGGAGCGGATGAGGGGCTCCAAGAGGAGTCAGGATGTTCAGTGGGACAGTAAGAGGCAAAGGGGTTCTACCCCACAGCAGTCCTAGGGAGCACAGTCGAGGTCCACTTTTTCAGTACCGAGTTCGGGTTCTGGTAAAGGTGGTCAGGGAGATTTCACTTACTTTAAGTGTGGCCAATTGAGCCACAAGTTTCCAGCTTGCCCGCAGAGGGGAGGATGACAATGGTTTGCATCGTCTTCGGTTCATTCTCAGAGTCAAGAGAGAGGGCAACTACTTATCTATTATCAATGTGGGCAATCAGGGCACATGAAAAGGTTTTGCTCACAGTTGGGTGGTACACCTGGTGCGTCTAGTTCGAGGTAGACCTAGAGCCACCAGTCTGCACAATCGGCATAGGCCTCAAGGGCCAATCAGGGAGCCTCTTCGACTCAGTCAGTGCATCAAACTTATGCTCCGAGGGATGAGCAGGTGGAGTAGAGACCTTTAGGGCATTTGTATGCTGTTACCATGCCAGACTTAGTGCCAATGCCTTCAGTTATGAGAGGTACTTTCTTGTTATGCAATTCTATTACCATTGTGCTGATTGATACAGGCGTATCTTATTCTTTTATTTCGTCTATATTTGCATCGGTATTGGGGTTAGAATTGGCTCAATTAGCATCTTCACCCAATGTAGAGCCACCTATTAGTGGTGAGATTGTTTTGGAATAGGGGTGTTGGGGTTGTGAGCTAGAGGTTGCCGGTCGTTGTCTTTTTCTTGCTTTTGTATTGATTGATATGTCAAGCTTTGATGCTATATTGGGTATGGACTGGTTGTCATCGTATCGGGCTATCATAGATTGTTACTGCCAGAGGGTTACTGTATGTACCTTGAGCGGTGATTGTTTTTATTTCATAAAGGACATAGCTAATAGAGTTTTATCGCTAGTGTATGATCCGTGTGGCCTGAGTGAGCTTAGTTTCCTTCTTGCAAACTTTTTGGGTAGTGAATATGATGTAGTCCAAGTTGATTTTCCAAGGGTAGTTTGTGAATACTTGGGTGTTTTTCCCAAGGATCTCACTAGTTTGCCATCCCACCGTGAGATTGAGTTCTTTATCGAATTAGTGCCTAGCACGACACCAATTTCTATGGAACCTTATAGATTTGCACCCGTTGAGTTGAGCGAGTTAAAGATTCAGCTCCAAGAATTGCTAGATAAGGGTTTTACTTGCCCTAGTACTTCACCTTGGGGAGCACCAGCTCTCTTTGCCAAGAAGAAAAGGGGTGCATTACGACTCTGCATTGATTACCAGAAGTTGAACCAGATAACTGTTAAGAACATGTACCTAATGCCACGCATAGATGATTTGTTTGACCAGTTGAAGAGGTCTTGTTGTTTCTCTAAGATAGACTTGAGATTGGGCTAGCACCAGTTGGGAGTAAGAGAGGAAGATATCTAGAAGACGACATTCCATATGTGGTATGACCATTATAAGTTCCTAGTGATGCCCTTTGGGCTAACCAATGCACCAGCCATGTTTATGGATTTGTTGAACCGAATCTTTCGTGAGTTCTTAGACCGCTTTGTAGTCGTCTTCGTGGACGACATCTTGATTTACTTACCCTCTGAGGAGGAGCACGAGGAACACTTGCGAGTGGTGCTTAAGTTGCTTAGAACCCACAAACTGTATGGTAAGTTCGAGAAGTGTGAATTCTGGTTGAAAGAAGTTAAGTTCTTAGGTCACACAGAATTCAAAAAGGAGTGAATGTAGACTCTTCAAAGATAGAAGCAGTACAAGATTGGAAACAACCTAAGAATGCCTTTGAGATCCGTAGTTTCTTGGGGTTGGCAGGGTATTACTATTGATTTGTGAAGGATTTCTCTAGATTAGCCTTGCCATTGACTAGACTGACGAGGAAGGGAATCAAGTTCGTGTGGAGTGAGAGTTGTGAAAAGTCATTTCAAGAGCTTAAGGTTAAACTTACCACTACTCTAGTGTTAATTATTACGGAGAGGGGATTGGGCTATTCTGTGTATTGTGATGCTTTACGGAAAGGTTTGGGTTGTGTTTTAATGTAAGAGGGAAAGGTAGTAGCCTATGGCTCACATCAATTGAAAACACATGTGAGTACCCATGATTTAGAACTAGCGGTTGTGATCTTTGCCGTGAAGATTTGGAGACATTAACTTTATGGCGAGAAGTTTGAGGTGTTTTCTGATCATAAGAGTTTAAAATACCTGTTTTCACTAAAAGATCTGAATTTGAGGTAGAAAAAGTGAATGGAGTTTACGGAAGACTATAATTTTGAGTTGCACTATCATCTAGGAAAAGCCGATGTAGTAGCTGATGCCTTGAGTAGAAAATCCAATAGTTGTGTAGCTTGTATTGCCATCCGAGAATGAGAGATTTTGGTGCTATTGGTGAGTTTGACCTACATCTTGGTGAGTCCATTGAGTCAGCAGTCCTATTTTCGGTAGTTGCACAACCTACACTTGTGAGCCGAGTTGTAGAAGCATAAAGAGGTGACCTTGAGGTAGAAACCCTTCGAGAGAAGATCTCCACTAGGAAGGTGGAAAAAGGCTTGAACATGTACTCTAATTCAAGTGTTAGATACCTTGACCGTCTTTTTGTGCTAGAATCTTGTCAAGAGAAGGTACTCTGGGAGTTTCACCATTTATGCCTTGTGGTGCACCCTGGAGCCACAAAGATGTACCATGACCTTAGCCAGCAGTTTTGGTGAAAGGGTACGAAGAAGGATATGGCCGTGTTTGTATCGAGGTGCCTTACTTCTCAACAAGTGAAGGCCAAGCATTAAAGGCCAATTGGTTAGCTTGCCTATAGCAGAGTGTAAGTGGGAGCATTTCACTATGGATTTTGTTATGGGTCTTCTGAGAACTCAACGGGGTGATGATGCCATTTGGGCTGTAGTTGACCAATTGACCAAGTTAGCGCATTTTGTCCCTATGCATACGAGTGACTTAGTAGATTATCTAGCCAACCTTTAAGTTAGAGACATAGTGAGATTGCACGGGGTCCCTGTAACGATTGTTTTGGATAGAGATCTGAGTTTTACGGCACGGTTGTGGCAGAGCCTACAGAATGCCTTTGGCACGAGGATGACTTTTAGCACCACATATCATTCTCAGACTGATGGGCAATCAGAGTGCACCATTTAGATTCTAGAAGATATGCTTTGAGGTAGTGTTCTTGACTTTAAGGGGTCATGTGAGAGGCACTTGCTCTTAATGGAGTTTGCCTATAACAATAACTTCCAGACGAGTATTGGCATGACACCATTTGAGGCCTTGTATGGCCGACCGTGTAGGTCTCCCCTATGTTGGGTCTAGAGTTAGTCTGGGAAATGACGGAGAAAGTTACACTTATCCATAAGAGATTGGTCATGGCTCAAAGTCGTCAGAAAAGCTATACCAACCGTAGGAAGAGACTATTATCCTTTAAGGTAGGAGATCATGTCTTCTTGAAAATTTCACCTAGATGGGGTTTGATGAGATTTGGGAGGAGTGGGAAATTATCTCCTAGATTTATCGGGCTTTTTGAGATGCTAGAGCGGATTGGAGAGGTAGCTTATTACTTGGCCTTGCCACCACAACCTTTCAAGATTCATGACGTGTTCCATATATCTACACTCTGAACGTATGAGCCAGATCCATCACATGTGTTGGATTGGACCAAGTTGAAGGTAGACGAGGATGCCTCATATGAGGAGAGACCGGTGAAAGTCTTGGATACTCGAGACCAAGTCTTGCGAGGCAAGACAATTCCTTTGGTGAAAGTGTTATGGAGACATCATGGGGCTGAAGAAGCAACTTGAGAACGTCAATTAAAAGTCCTTGGGAAATGTTCGGACCTATTTGTTGGTACTTGAGCATGTATTGAGAGTTTTATTGTACTAATCTAATGTAAACATTGTATATGTTTTGGAAATGTGAATTTTATATTTAGTATTGAATGGATGATTGATGGATAGGTCATGGTGATGAATTTAAATTACTATCATTGTTGTAATTAGTTTAAACTTGGTTTTAATGTTTGATTCAAATTTTGGGACGAAATTCTTGAAGGGGGAAAGATTATAGCGATTCTCGTTTGGACCTGACCCATTGTATGTTTTGGATCCAGGTTTTATTGTCTTATGTAGTCATTCATGTTTTGTTTCCCCTTATTCCTCTCTGAGTTTGGCTTTTGGGTTGTGCTGGTCGCGTTTGGAATTGGTTGGTAGCTTGTTTTTCAAACAGTCGTTGCCCAGAATTTTGCTCTTACGCTCAAGTATCACTTCTTGCACTTGAGCGGTCCTTGTGAGCTTTTAGTACTTTTGCAGGTCTGTAAAACTACTGGGAAGTGGTATTCTTTGCTCGAGTGCAAAGTTTCTTGCACTCGAGTGGCCCTTCTTACGCTTGAGTGTTGGCTTTATGTCTGTAAAACTAATGGGAATTTGTATTTCATGCTTGAACGACAACTTCTTGCACTTAAGCAGTGACGCCTTTTTCCTTGTGTCTTGACGGTTGAGCGTCACTTCCTATGCTCGAGCGGTGATTATTTTTGTATCTGGATGCTCAAGTGTCACTTCTTGTGTTCGAGTGGTCTGTGCGTATATCAGATCGCAGAACTACCTTTTTGGGTCATTTTTTCATTTCACTCACTCACTCTCTCTCTCTCTCTCTCTCTCTCTCTCTAAACATTTCAAAAATCCTAGATCTACATACACACACACTTTCTCTCTCTAAAACTTACTTCTCTCTACAAATACACTACGATCTAGTGATTTCTTCACCCTATTTCCTTTGCTAAAAAAGAAGAACACTCCGTGGGCTCTCTTTTCATTTGAACAAAAGTGGATTTCGACTTCTTTAAAGTTTCTTCATTTTTTCCTTGATCTTCTAGCTTTGAGGTAGGAATTCTCCACACTCTAGTATGAGTTTTGCCTTTGCTATTTGCTATTTCAAAAGATTATAGTGGTTTAGGGTTTTTTTGGCAAAAACCTAGGGTTTGAAATCAAAATGTGAAATAGGGGTTTTTAAATGGGTTCTTAAAAAAGGTTGTGATTATGAAATTGGGTTTGTTATATGTTGAAATGAGATATTTCTTGCATTGAAATAGATTTTCAAAGAGAGATGGTGTTTTGCCCTAAAATGTATGTTGATATTGTAAAGAGAATGGAATTGATATGAAAAATTGTGAAATTGAAATGATGATAATGATGATGGTGGAGTTGAAGATGTATTATCACTCCCATTTGAGATTTTGAAAGTGTATCTATAATGAAAATTTATTTATTTGTTAGAAATATTTGTTTTGGGCTATTGGTAGAGGATAACTATAATTGTTGTAAAAATTGCATGAGGATTATGTGAACTAAAACTAATTTCTCATCCATGTACATTGAACATTGTTGCTTAGTTAATACAATGAAAATGTATATGATTGTGAGAAAAATGGGTGAACGTGGGAAAGATGTGTGTATCACCAAATCAAGTGCCTGTGTATCCAGGGTGAAAGTCTTAAAAAATGCACGTATAGATGGGTGCTAGTTCTCGTGGATGAAATATTCGTAAAATAGTAGTGCTTGTATAGACTACGTTTACATGGGTGTTGATTGATGGTTTCTCGCGGATGAAATATCCGTGAAAGGTTGTACTGGTTTGAGATTTTCCCCTGTTTTCTATTGTAAAGGACATGATTTTGAGCATTGTGATATAAACTTGGTTTCGGAAAGAAATGTAAAATGTTTGGCATGGGCATTGCATATGCATTCACCTTATGACTTTGTTAAGATTTATACATTGTGTTGTACTATTTTTACTGGGCTCTGGCTCACCCTATGTGGAAAAAACTATTTTTAGGTGTTGGTGACTTGCCTTCACTAAGGACTTAACTTGGGAGGACTGTGGAGCTGAAGGCTCATTGTTGTTATTTTGTATTTAATTTTGTACAAGCCTAGAGTTTTGTCTGTATTGAGCTTAAGACTCACTTTTGATATACTCAAACATTGACTTGGAAAGATGTAAGCCATTAAGGCATATGGGTATCTGTTTAGCTTTCATTTCTTTTCACTATCTTATAACGCATGCTATAGATTTAGGATGTACTATTTATGAATGTATATCGCATATGACACCTTTTGTATATCAAATTCTGATTAATGGAAGCTTATCATTTCATTTACGTTGCTATTTATTAGTTGTTATGAAATGAGTATATTGTGTTTATTTCGAGACATTATACATTCCCTGAATATTCTCTAGGGCGATCACTCTAAACTATGGTTTGTTTGGGTGAAAATTGATAGGCAACAAGGATGGAGGTAAGCATGGCAAGGGACTAAAAAAAGAGAGAGAAATAAAGTCATACCTGATCAATGGGCTGGAGCAAGCACAACAATGATGAAGGGAACAAGCAGGTGAAGGGACCAAGTAGATGGAGATCTCTTTTCAGCTAGAAACAACATTTGTTTGTCAATGGAAGCTAGTTAGATATGGAGAATGAAAATCAAAATGGGCAAAATGCCTATCCTAATGCAGAGTCGGTTTGAAGAGAAGAAAACAAGGGTTCACTAGCAAAAATGCCTAACGATGTTGTTTTGCCTCTCCCCTTGGAAATGCTCTTAGATCTCATAAATTTAACACTAACTCATCTAAAAGATTAAGTTGTTAGAGGGAATGATAGTTTTATTATTTATATCATCATCACATTCTCCAACATATGGTTAAACTCTCTTTTCATAAACAGGCCAAACACATGCAATTATTATATCTATCAAGTCAACGGTGAGGTTTGAACAAATGATATATTATTGCTATGTTAGATGAGTTGGTTAGTTGTCAACCATTTTTCATATCAAAGTGGACATTAGATCTTGGTATCTAATAAATTGTTTACTCCTAACTTGTTTAAAAACTTAAACAGTTAGAAAGATGTATAATTTTATTATTTATATGCTCTACAAGATCCAAAAATGTATCAGTTATCCTTAAGCTAGTAACAGTACGTATTTAAACTCTACAATAAATCAAGCACACATTGAACCAGTGCAAAGATGGAGCAACATTTATTGGTGTATTATGCACACATATATGTTTGTGTATGTGCATATATAATGCAAAGTGGAAGACACATAGTTACCACCTCTTTCACTATAGAACTTTGAGATAATTAAAACTAAACTTTTTTTAGTGGCTTGAATGATTAACCCAATATTACATAATTTTCACCAATTAACAAAGGAAAGGGATCATGTAAAGATGTGATTTTCCCTTTAATGGAATCTTTGTCATATATAATAACCATAAATGGGACACTCCATTAATGTTCTTCTTTGGTCCTTCATTGGACAAACAAAATGAGGATGACAAGTTAAGCAACTTTGCTTGGGGGAATTGCATTGGTTCGTCACTTGTGGCTGTGGGTTGCTACAACTCTCAAGTCATGGGTATGCCTCAACCAATGATTGAATTAGGATGATTCTTTGGTGGTTGGATGCAGCTAAAAAAAATTGTTGATTTCTTAAATTCAATTTTTGTACTAGCTAATCACAATGAACGAATAGCATTCTAGATTGATGTGCAAATTTATATTGATGTGCTTTCTACCAAATGTGGTCAAAACAAAAAAAAAATATATTATATTTAATTGTTGGAGGGGTTCATACATCTAGATTGTAGAATTGGATAAAAGATGATAAGATCCAATTTTAAATAGTAATTAAAAAAAAAACCCTTTAACTTTAGTGACCCTGCAACTCTTAGGGGTGTTTGATATGAAAGATTTTGATTAAACTAGTTTAAAAAAAAAAATGTTAAAATAGCTAATAAAATAAAATGTTACTCCTACATATAAGTCAATCACCTTTTCTCTTACAAAAATCTATTTAACTACAAAAAAAAAAAAAAAAAAATTCTACAAATTTTCTCAAATATAACTTTTTTTTTCATCTCATAAAATAATCAAAGAATTAAAAAATCAACTAAAATAACTAAGTTCTCAAACCAGACTTTATCCATTTTGGAATCTTAAGATGAAGTTTGTAGGTGTATTGCGTGGACCAAATTTGGTTCAACAAATGAATTGGTACATATTGTAACATATAAAGGTTTTAAGAACTAATATTTTTTTGTCTCCAAAAGTAAAACTTTTATTGTGAAAAAATTATAAGACCCTTGTCATCACTAAAAGACCGTGTAGACAAGTCAAAAAAATATTTTTAATCACAAACATTGCTATTAAATACACTTTTAGGGGCAATAATTTCATACAAAAGGGATTTACTCTTTGAGGCGCAATTTCTAGTCGCCAAAATGATAGTAATTCGTCATTAAATGCTTAATTTTGTCATTAAAAATATAACAATGATACTTTTGATAACTAAAATATTTTGTTTTAAAAAGTGATTTTGTCACTAATTTTTTGTCTCAAAAATTATAATTTGTTGCAATGTACATTGTTATTATTATTTATTTAGTATAAATATTTGATTAGGATATTTTTTTATATTTTCAAATAATGTTTAGATTTAATTTCCTACTTTGATTAGGATTATTGGCATATACTATTGAGTTTTGCTTTGTAATACCCCAAGTTGTAATGCTCCAAATTCTACAAATTCCGATTAACATTTATTAAATCCATTATCACTCATTTTAGATATCCATTCAATTTATATGCAGAAGCCAACTTAATACTCAACATTCAATAAGTTTTATCGTGGTCAAAACGAACTTCTCCATTCTTGTCATTACTTTGAAGTATGAGAATTACAAAAATTCACATACATTTATACATTCATAGCAAAACTTGAAGTATTGACTTCCTTATAAATTTTCATATTTTTCATATTTTTTTTTTTTTTTGAATGGCAAAACAAAGGAGGTTCATTGATGTAAAATGAAGTACAACGTACAAGACAAAGTACATCAATAAAGAAAGGGAAGTGCAAAAGCATCACAATGGACTGAATTATCCCAACTAGGTTGGCACAAAATAAAACAAACAATGTCTTTTCTCGTTTAGTGTCTCCCCTCTGCTATCTAAAATGCCTTTTCCAAATCATTAACTTATTAAGGCCAGTGGTGGTGGCAAACTTGGTCTCCCTTTTGAATCTCACAGTTGTCGTGGTGAGCCATGCCGTTGTTGTGGTGATGATGCTAGCAATGGTCATGACTACGTGACTGACAATAGTATGTTGCAAATAATTAAGTTGATGTTATTTCTAGTGACGACACTTTTGAACAACATAAATAACTTCAAATAGGTATATAGTATAAAGAGATGAAGAAAATAACATTCAGATAATGAGTATGAAAATGAGGGTTAAATTCACAACTTCCATGGTTGGTCAAATGAGTAAAAAAATCTAAAAAAAGAGGAATAAATCCTGTGATTTCAAAGTAAAAATTTAGACATAGATGCTTTGGATAGATTTAGATTTTAATGAGAAAAAATAAGAATAAATCTCGTGATTTATTTGAAATAAAGATTTAGATTAACAAATCTTATAATTATTTAAATTTCATTAAAAAAAAAAAGGAGTAAATCATGTAATTTATTTAAAATAAAGATTTAGGTACATATGCTCTTGATAGATATCGACTAACAAATCATATCCTTATTTAAATTTTATTATTTTAAAATTTTAATTGTTAATATATGTGATAGAGGGAGAGAGAAAAAAAATAGGAGTAAATCTTGTGATTTATGCAAAGTAAAGTTTTAGATACATGTGCTTTTGATAGATGTACAAATCATATTCTTATCCAAATTTCATTAATTATTTCAATTATTTTTATTTTTTATTTGACTTTTTATTATTCAAAAATTAGAAATTAGAAAAAATAAGGTAAGAGAGATTTCACGTGCTGCCATGGAGGAGAGAGAACATCAACTTTAACTCAAATATTAATATTGAGATTTTGGAGACTTTAGAGAGCCCATTACATTTGCTTATATAGATAGACACATACATACATAAACTCACTTTGAAATAAAGAAGACTTGGTCCAAATCCAATCTATAGACTTCGTAAAAAGATCATTTTGTCATTTTTTATCAAAAATCGACAAGCGATTGTACCAATCTTCATTTTAAATCAGATTTTTAGAAAGATCTTTGTAAATAATACAGGTCAGAATTAACCAAATTTGAAAACTCAAGAGTTTTTCACATAAAATGCCATGCGAAAAATAAAATCATTTTCTGATGTTGTAAAAGACCAAGGGAAAATGAAAGGAATTGAACCCCGGAGGATCCAATATGTCTCAACTAGGTCTAGAAAGGTTGGTTAGGTTGTTTGGCTAGGCCTAAATTCATCCAAGTGCATCTGGTTCTAGGTAAAAGTTCACAAATCGGGAGTTTCAAACCATTTCTTATATTAATCATCAAGTGGCGTTTTCAAAGCAGAACCAAGTATTATAGCCAACTAAAATGTGGTGTCTACAAGTGGCAACAAGACTACAGTGGTGGCTTGTTGGGTTGATGTTGAAAATGCTTTAAAAAATATGATGGTGGTTGTTGCAGAGCTGACCGAACACCAACAGAATTTTTTACCACCCGATTTGTTCTGTTTCGAACCATTGTTCGATCAATATTATCTTTAACACAAAAATGTCAGTTCGAGTGATGGGTGACGGGCATAATCAATCCAATCTTACTCATGAACACCCTTACTCCTTACAATCACAAAAGCAATTGTTACAACTGGCCTTCTTTTGTCAAGAACCTCTTTATTGAGACCCATTGGCATTGCGTCTCCTCAACATGGTTATCCAGTTTCCATTGTCATCACACCCTCATTATCGCCCTCGTCATCAATCAAACATCATCAACTTCATCAATTTTCACCACTAGCGTAGACTTGGGCTTGCTGGTGCCAAGTGATGCAGTGTGAAAATATGAAGAGTAGAATATGACGCAACAAGAATGCTTCAACCCTTTTACAAATTTGTTGAATATTAAGACTACTAAAATAAGAGGCAAAAGATGAGACCTCTCTCTACCAAAATTGCATATTATTAAGGGTTAATTACACTAAGACCCCTTGATGTAGAGTGTTTGGCCATAGAATTCCAAGAATTCATAGACAAACAAGGCAAATAACAAAAGTACTAGTAGACATGAAATGACACGTGCTCGGAATAACTTGAGATTTGGTCAAGACATAGAAAATGATGCCATGATCAAGACCCATCGCTTTGTAATGCTGTATGATGGATTTCGGCCAAATTCCATTGTTTAGGACTCTAACCACACGTTTTTTCCTTTTTGGAAAGATTTGTTTTGTTAATTACTTGGTCTTTGAAAATCCACTTGAAGCTAGGCTTTTTTCCAGAATATTTAACCTTTATTATAGTTTCCAGATTTGAACTTAACTCAAATCTTTCTATTTTTGGTAAATTTCATATTGTCTTTTATTTAGGTTTGATTAGTAAGCTTTTCTTTTTCCTAACATATTTCATATTGTAATTAGAGTTAGCTCCTCTACAAATAAGAGCTGTAAGCCTTAAGGCAAATTAGTTTATTATTGAGAATTAAATTATACAAGAGAGAGTATTTCTTTTTCTATCAAATTCATGGTTGTTCTTTGTGTTGAGTGTTCATCTCATTATCTTCCCTACATCACCCCCTTAACTATTATCAAATATCACTTTACACTCTTCATCTATAAACCCATACATATTGACCCCTTTAGCTATGAAAATTATACAAATGCACTCATTTTAGAAGTAGTATGAAGAGGGTTTATAAGGAGTGGAAGTGTTGCATTTTTATAAATGTAATATTCGTTAATGGTTTAGGGGATCTTAGCATAAAAAATCCTATTATCAATCAGAAGTTATAGCCCTAAGGCTTACAGCCTAAATTAAAAAAAATAATAATTCCAAAAAAAAAAAAAAAAAAGGAAAAAAACACTAGTAAAGAAGAATTTTTCTTGTAAATCATGCAATTATAATTCTTGTAGGATAGAAAAATAAGTAAATCAAAATAAAAACCTAAATAAATAGGAAACTAACTATTCTAGACAACTCAATATTAAATCAAATTATTTCTAAACAAATTTGGTGATAGCATCTTCACCTAAACTTTCAAAGTATGTCAAATTTTTTTTTTTTTTTTTTTTTTTTTTTTCTGCTTAGGTAGCAAATTAGCCTATGTCAATTGGACATGGAAGCTCTCCATTTGATGTCAAATCTATTATTTTTTAAATATGAACTCTTTTATTGTACATGAAAGTTCTTTTATTTCATTAAAAAAAAAAAAAAGGCATGAAATAGGAATATATCAAAATTGGGATAAAGAGGTGATGCCAAATGCCACATCAGCTTTTGACACACCGGGTAGAGTTTATACTTGATGCCAAAATATGATCGTTAAAATACTACATCATATTTGAAGTATACGGTGGAGGTGTTCTAAAAACTCGACCAACGAACAATCATATTGCAAATAGAACACCTATTTTTATTTTATTTTTTCCCTACAAGAAGGACAAAGACATGAAAGAAATTTTATAACATATAATCTGTTGACCAAAATACTCTTTAATTGCTTTCAAACTCTAAAGTTTCATGATTTTTCATGTAGATACATGTTCTTTTTTGGGATATTTACCAATAAATATCATCCCACAAACAGTTTTACTAATTGTTCTCAAGGTTATTTCTATTGTTCTGATTAGTTCTATTAGCGAGGGAATATCTTCTCAATTGATCCTATTTCCTATGTTTGGTAACATTGAGTGGTCAATTATACCTTTCTTTTTTCCCGTTTTACGATTTTGGTAGGATTACTTCCAAACATTTGGTAATTGAAATATTACAGTAGAAAACATTCACATCATTGCGTTAGGGTTTTTGGGGCTGCCGTTACGTGGTGGGGGGATTTAAGGTGTGTGCTTATGTGATGCACTAACGGAGATTTTGGAATCAGCCATCGGTATTGCCAGAGTTGTAAGGTATGTTTTTTTTGGGGGATTTGCTTTTCGTGTTTGTGGTAGATGCTTGGTGTATTTGTATATGTCAGTTGTATGTCATACCACACATTCCAAATGCATAACATGCTACATGGAGTTCATTCATTTTGTAGTGGCTATGTTACAGTTATGAATGTGTCTCATTCTTACTCAATGTTTAACTATTTCAAGATATGGTATAATTCAGTTGTGTATGATTGCATACTGGGGCTAAACATTTCCTTTCATGGTCGTGCATGGTGTGTTGTACAATGGTTTCGTATATAAGGGTGGGGTGCATACATGATATGGTTTGGACATTCCATGATGGGTCTAGGTTCATTTTTTAAAGTTTCATGTTCATTGCATATATGAGTTTGTAACACTGTTGTTTATTGTAGGGATGGGCATGCATGTTATGTTGTTGTGTTACTCTTGCGATAAGAACGCCGCAATCAAGTTAAAATATCTGTTCCGATTCGATGATTTGGTTAACTGTGTGTGTGGAAAGTTTGATGGGTTGACACATGGAAATGTGTCTTTGTTTTTCAAGATGTCAGGATCCAATAATTTCACATTACAAAATGATGTTTTATATGGAAAAAATGATTAGCCTTGCACGATCTTTTCTCTTAGAACACATTGACATTGTCATTCAAAATAATGTCACTCGAGGTGTACACAAATTGGTGATATACTCAAAGTCTACGTGCCGGTATGTGTAAATTGCCCATACTAGTAGATGAGTCAAACATTGATGATGAAAAAGAAGATCTATTTTCCAAATTTTGTCCTTATGTCAAGAGGGTTTTTTTATCCGCTTCGTAGACTCATAGTATCATGCATGTGGGTCAAAGTTTTGAGGGAAAAACAAATGAATTTCGTAGGTTCATTCGAAAGTATGCGGTTGAGTGTGGATTTTGGTTCAAGTGTGTGAAAAATGACTCCGTTCAGATTATAGTAGTGTGCGCGATGAGGGAAGCAAAAGGATGCATGTGGTCTATACATGTATGAGTCCTACATGCTGATGAGTTCTTCTACATCCATAATTGAAATAGTGAGCACAGTTGTGGTGTTGCCTTTCGAACAACCAAAAACCCATGAGCTAGGTCAAAATTAGTGTTCGATTTTATTTCTGAATAGGTACGTGACAAACTGTTAACAAGACCGATTGATGTTGTTTACAACATGAAAAAAGATTATGGATTAGAGATAAGCTATCAGGTTGCATGGTTGGGTATTAAAAAAACGTGTGGCGATATGTTTGGTGCACATTTCATTTCTTTCGATCAACTACGGTGGTATAGTCATGGAGTTATAGAGAACAATCCGGAAAGTTACATTAACATGGATTACAAAGAACAAAATCACCATTTTGAACGATTTTTCATATCATTCAAAGCATGTATTGATGGTTTTAACCATTGTCACCCTTTACTTTTTTTGGATGGTACCTTTCTGAAGGACAAATTCAAAGGCAACTTACTAGTTGCCACTACAAGGAATGGAAATCAAGGTTGTTCTTTCTCCTCACACACAGCATATATGTGGTTTTTTTTTTTTTTTTTTTTTTTTTTTTTTTTTTTGATGGAGGGAGGGGGAGGCGTGTGTGTGTTTCGATTGGGTTGGGTTACGGTTGAACAATAACATGTACATATGTGTTTTCCATTCAATAGTGTCTCTATTTATATATATATATATATATTAATTGCATCCACTAACAAATAAAAAAAAAAAGGTCTATTCTCCTTAGCAATAGCCATTGTCGATTCGGAAAATACTTCAACTTGGGCTTGGTTTTTGGAACACCTTGTGAACTTCAACGACAGGACACTCTCGGACCGTCACACCGGCCTGCTCGAATCAATTCCCAAAATATTTCCAACAGCCCATCATGCATTCTGCTTACAACATTTGCAACGGAACTTGCAAGACAAGTTGTAACACAGTAATAAATTACATCGAGCTGGATTGCTAAGTTCCGGGAATGCGCATACGCACCAATTGTAACTGCATTCAATTGTAGTGTGGAGAGGTCCAAAATGTCCAGTCGAATTTTTACAGTGGCTTTTCTAGAAGATTTATCCCCTAAGTATTAGGAAAACACTTATTTTCAGTACACACACTATTTTCAAACACGATAAAATACATTAACTTCACATGTTGTAGTGTGACAACTTATTCGCTGACATTTCATGCACATATATTTTCATATGGTTTTGTTTTATTAGGGGTGCACATTACGGCGAGATATGTTTTAACACTGCTAAGTCATTCAACTCATGGATCCGCGAGGCACGACACCTCCCAATCACTCAAATAGTTGACAGTATTAGGATGCAAATTATGAACCAAAGGTTGAAATGTAGACATAAGGCAACAATGTGATATGAAGTTCTTTGCCCAAAAATGAAGGCCCGTTTGGTGAAAGCGTACAACAAATGCAGGTCCTAGCTTGTAAGCCAATCAAATGAGGATATATACGAGATCCATTCGCACCCATCAGTATTGGTTGATGTTGTCAGGTGCACGTGTTCATGTTTTCAGTGGTAGATTAAATATCTACCATGTGCACATACGATGGTTGACATCCGTAACAAAGACCAAGATTTGTATGAATTGGTTGAACCATTTTACCATGCTTCCCATTATCGGTTGTCATATGCTTCAAGCATAAATCCCATACTTACTATTGAGAAACCACCATTCAGATCTAAAGACTTCATTATATAACCACCGGTTGTCAAATCCACCACCGTGAGAGGCCAAAGAAAAAAGAATACTTTCTAGAGGGAAGAAGTCCAGAAATCCATTGCGCATTTATGTCAACGCATGGGGAACTACACCGTAAAGACATGTAAAAAATCAATTTAGCATTCAATTCACGATCAAGCTTCTAAATGTTTTACATTTCAAGTTGTTACCATCGTATAAACGGTTTACCCAAATAAACCGGTGAACCAAACACCCCACCTAGTACATTATTTATGTTTTACATTTTGGTCTTTTTTTCTTTCGATTATTTAAATCCACAATAATAAACAGTGAAACACACCACCACTAGACTACTATTTTAAAAGGCTACGCTTTTCTTAGTTTTAATCATTTATATTTACGAGAACATCTATATACTTTGTCACATTTTCACGCTAACAAGCTTTTGTGTTTCTGTGACTCAATATTACTACAACTTATCAGTTCATAATTTTCTAGACTCAATACTTTGTAATACTTTGTCATGGATTGCGGTTTTCCTATATTAGTTGTCGTAGCCCTAGTGTGGTATGAATGAGTTTGAATATCATTACGCATGTTGGTTATGTATGTTGTGGATTTAAGGGTATTGGTAAATGTTGTAGTTTTTATTGCTTGTGACGCATAGAGTTAGATGGGTGTCGGGTATGTAAACAATGAGGTATGTGTCACTGTGTGTTGCACAAACAAACTCAAATCATGCACAACAGCGATGAGAATGGGGGGATGATGCGTGATGGATAGGGGATCACATTTCCAATTTGGCTCGCATACAAGATGCATTCACCTTCGATCCTTGGGACTCTATACGATGCGATATCCCTGACTCTAATGGTTGGAGTCGAGATCCAAATTTTTTATCAAAAATTGGGCTTAGTTTGAAAATTTTCTAAGTGTAAAAATTAGATTTTTCAAAACTTACGATTTTGAAAATAAGCGGTCAAATGGTCACTCGAGTGAAGATTCGAGGCCCCCAGTATTTTCACTATACACCTGCAAAACTTCTGAGATATTGTGTTCACATCGCCGAGCGGTCTGCTCGATCAAGATCTTTAAAAGTCATTTTTGGTTTATTTTTCTTCATTATTAGCATATTCTTTCTCTCTCTCCTCTCTCTATCCAAATTATTGTTGAGTTCCAAGCTCACAAAAGCTTGGATTCCATCTCCTTAGAGTAAAATTCCCACCCATATTCCTTATATAAAACAAAGAGCACAACAAGGGCTTTCATCGACGTTGAAATTTCAGGGTTCTTCCTCTTCTTGCCAAAGGCAGGGATTTTTTTGCTTCTCTTCAATATTTTCTTATCGATAGATGAATGGTATGTTGGTATTGCATAAAAACCTCATGTTGAGGGATTTTTTTAAAAGCATATAATTGAAGTAAGGGTTTTTAAATCAAGGGAGTTAACTTTATGATTTATTGGACTTAAGGAAGTTTTGAACAATTGGAACATAATTTTGCACCTTATGGTAAAAAGCCCTAATTTTTGTCAAACCCTAGTTACGGATTTTATTTTTTTTAAATGATGAATTATTTCAACTAGCCTTAAATTCTTGAAATTAAGTTTATGATTGGTTAAGATGAGTATAAATGATGATAATTAATTGTTGTGAGAATGATTATGGTATATGAGGGTTATGTTGGAGGAATTGATAATAGAAATTAAATTACTATTTTGGGAAGTGTATGATACCAATTATGTAGTATAGTTGAATATAAGGAGTTGGTGTTAATGTTGAGAAGTAAAGAATTTCATGGGAAACAAATTGGAATTATTTCTAAAGATGAACTTTTACCCTTATCATGGAATTATGTTGTTGGTTTAATCTATGAGTTGTAATAATGAGTTACATAATGAATTGATGGATTGTGATGCTGGAATAAGGGTCCATTTCCTTTTGACTCATGACCGATAAAGCATGGCGCTTAATAAAGGTTCTGCATTCCTTCCAGAGTAGCGCCTTAAAGACGAGTGGTCTGTTGAGATATGTGAAGGTTCCGTGTTCCTTCCAGCTTTTGATCAGTAAAGCGTGGTGCTTGATAAAAGTTCCGCCTTCCTTCTAGAGTAGCATCCGGGAAAGTGTGTGGTTTGTTGGTATGGCCTGTGAAGCTGGTTGTTGGCATATGGATGCTCATTGAGAATTTTATGATAATCCCGTTATATAATTATGAAAACTGTTAGATGTAAATTTAAAGCGTGTAATGTGGAATATGTTGTTAATGGGTAGACTCTTATAGTCCAATTTTGTTAAATTTGTTATGGTGTGTATGTGTTTGGTGTTTGGTGTTTTGTGTATATTGGTAAGGTGACTTTGTGACGTAATTAATGATTGTGAAATATGAATTAGAATTAGGACATGATTAGTCAACTTAAAAACTTTATCTAAGGAAATGAGATTTAAGGAAATTATTTGAATGAATTTTGATGCGATAAAGAGTTAACAAAAGAGGTCTGTATGAAATGTGGAGTGGGATTTTGTGAAAAGAGTATCTATAAACGGACACATTATTTATATATGTATCATTTGATGGCATTCATGATCACATTTATCTATTAATTATTATTGTTGGGAATCGCTATAGATCTCTACTGGACCTCGTGTTCATCCCATGTTGTTTAATCATTTTTCGTGACTGTCGGGTATAACAGTTGGAAGATCAAGAAGTTACTTATTATATAATGTGTCTATCTTATGAAAATTGCAAATGAAAGATTAAAGGATAGTTGTGTTGAAGTGGTTCTTTCTATGTACTTTTTTTTTTTTTGAAATCTTTTATGTAAGCCCTTTTAGAATGTACTATGAATATCATTATGAATATTTTTAGTATCATTGTATTTATGCGAGAGTGAACCTCTTTTATTCTATTTAGCTTGTCTATAACTATTTTGGAAATGGACTTTTATAAGGAAATTTGGTAAATTATCCAAGTAATGAATGTGGGGGTGTGACACTAACAAGGTCAAACTAACACCAACAAACAATTCTCACACACGCAAAATCATTCACATAAAGCACATAATGCTCAGTTTTCCTCACGACTTGCTATAACGTGGTCACTGGACCATGACGATGCGACTTGTGCAACACGAACAACATATTAACATGTGCCCATAGTACCGTTACGAATGTAACACATGTGAGTTCTGCAATCCACTATAATCACACAATCAATAACACAAAGATGAATCGTGATTAACAATCGGCCATCACCCAAAATGCTAGCAACAATTACCCAGCCACCCATAAAAACAGATCAAATGCATACAACCAATCTATTTACAATCGCAATTATAGCTTTATGTTCGCGCCAGAGGTACTTAGTTACAACATAATCAACATATCCACACACATATCATAACCTTCCAAACACACCCAGCCAGTATACTATCCAACCAACACACAACCGATTAATACGCAACATAAAACAGCGCACATTATTTTCTACCATAAATACTACTTCATTCCATTTTCAATACCGTCATTAACAAAAACACATCAAGCACCCACAAAATCACAAAAAATAAATAAAATAAAGACCGCACATTTATCATTTACCTACATCACTCGTAATACCAATCTAAACTTCTGACCGTGTGGTTCATATAACAAAAACAAAGTGCGTAAAACCACATTCCTAAACAAAAGCAATAATATACGATATTGTGTTTAAATGTCCGAAAGCATTGTAATACTAAACAAACATCTCTAATCTTTCAAATTTCATCGGGTCGTTCACAAACCCCTTCACCATGTTCACTCGTAACATGCAGCCATTGTTACCTTGCAATGTACAATTGACGTCAACAAGATGCACATGTTGTTGCATCACAGCGTAGACAATGATTGCATAGGGAAACAAACAACATATTTTCAATATCATAACAAAAGCCACACCAATGTATTGTGCACGTCGTATATTGTTAATATTTGGATACTTACGAGTCAGTCTTCTGTTGCGAACAATTTATAATAGCCTCGAGAGGGTGGTTGAATGTTTCAACAATGCTCATATCGTCCATCTCATCCTTGTGCAATGACCTCTTCATGACATTCGATACACGCCTTTTCATCACACATAAACCCCCTTCCCACCAGGTATGTTCAACACTTTGTTATTTGCTTTAAAACCAAAGACCTACATATGAATTAAGTGTGCATATTACCAGTATAAGTGCTTCAGCATAATGCACATCTGATCTGATAGGTGTGTGTCATTTTATCGATTGAAATGCTTTCAACTCCGCCCTTCATGTCATATGCCACTAAAGTCCAATGCGACAGATAACAAATGGCGAAATGAATGTACTAACAATCTTTCAAGGTAGAAACATTATTCAACACGTAACTCTCCATTGACTTGGTGTTGTTTTTGATCATGTCATGCGAGATAAACAAGGTCTGTGACATAATCCATCCTTACGTGGATTACGAAATCGAAAAACACAAAAATACTCACCATACAAATACTACTGAAGAAGTATGATTTATCCAACAACTCGTCAGCCGCAGCCATATTCGTTTGATCTGTCAACATCTTTGCATACGCACCAATCACCTGACGTCAAAAAAAATCAAATTCATTACACCTTCGAACTGGATGAATGGATACAACATGTCACAATTTTGATATATATTCAGCAAAAAAATAAAAGACATTACATTAAAGAAACAGTTGAGAACTTACATTACACTATCCCCCCATACAAGGTCCTTCATATCAATAAATTACACAAAAACACCACTCGCTTTGTCATCCCACATAATAGCCTTACGCAAAAAATGGTTACATATTATAATTGAAATAATGTCAACAAAATAAATAAACGAGTGATGATGTGCATCATTATGTACTCCTCGCCATTCTGTTCATAAGCTTTATTTATTTTCGCTTTCTTTCTCACAGACATCATTTTCCACACCCCAAATCGATTGTTCATATCGAACCCAGACCATTTTTTAGCGAGAACACCAACATTGTCCACATCAATAATGCCATAATTCACAATACCTTTCTCAGCGCCCCCAACCTCTTGCATGTTCATGTTCATGTTCATCTTTCTCCCATATCCACAAGCCAATGGATAATCATAATCGCTAATTTCCGCTCGCTCCTAACTTTGTCCTTAATGTTATGCGTATAAATGAATTTTATTTGCCCACTCATTGCCTAACTTTCATCACGTATGATACCACTTTCTTCATTATCTAACAAGTTCAAAACACTCGAACCATACTCTTGTGCAGCTAGAATTCGACACCGTGTGCACACCTGCAATTCCATCACCATGTTCATATATTACTGTAGCTTGGATTGGCATGACATCGTGCACTACCGTGTCTTCAACCATTTTGCCACCCAGATTATGACTTCTACCAATACCACCCTCATCAAATTTAGAATAAGCTTGGGTAACGCTAGAATATGATGGTCAACCGCTTGATCTTCAAGTATTGTTATTATCTATCTCAATTCCTTATTTTCATTTTTCAATTTTTATATCTCGCCATCTTTCATCTTCAACACACACCTTAACTCATCAACAATGTTCACAACTTATATCTCCATTTTCCTTGTCAAGATTGAAACCTCTCCTCTAGCCTTGATATCTCACACTCATCTGCTTTTTCTCAGATCTTAAGGGTAGTAACTGCCTTTAAGTACTTTTTAGGTCTATGTCACACGCCACTCCATGTTCTATCATATGCATCGAGTCATGTGCACTTGATTCCATGCCAACATTTTTCATAGTGTGGTGCACCACATTTATGCTATCATCCTTGCGATCATTTGTACCACTACACAACTCCTCTTCACCCACATTCATGTTCCCACATTTTCTACCACCATTAGGTTTTGCATCAACACTAACCCCAATGTTGTTTTGCGTTGATGCCACCAATGTCACCCTCATGACCGCCTTCTACTCTCGTCTGCTGATAAAATGTCATGCTCAGACTCCAAGGACCTTAATTGATCGACCCTTACTTGCCACATCATGCACAAAACAAAAACCACCACATACAAACACACGCCAACGCCATTGGCTACAACTTTTGTGAAAAACAATGAACGGTATTTATGTATCCACATACCAGAAATTGACCGGTCCGCAAAATCCAACCCCGTGACTGTTAGTAATGCACCAATGTCCTATTTAAGGAACCTTGGGAACATATTTTCTATTTCAGCTTCACTATCATTGAATGTTCACAAAGCTAGTATTATGTAACGACTCCACACATCATTACATCCCGCTAAAAATACAAAAACAACTAACAAAACAACAAAATTACTACATTTTTAGATGAGGATGCCGCATCAAAGAATGCAAACACACATCCGTCACCTTCTTTGGCGCTTAGTAGAAATCTTTGATAGATCCCATCAACGCTATGATTGAACCAACCAATCATATGTCTGCAAAGATTTAGATCGCCAATGTACAAATGCCTAACTTATTATCTTAGCGGAATTAGAGAAAAACAGTTTCCCACACATATACAACGTCAACAACTTTGCGGTGTCCTCTTCGTCCTTCTTGCTATGCACATACACCGCTTTTAGAAACAATGTCTTCATGAGTTTTGAGGTTATATGCATGGTGTTATGACTCCTATGTCAGATGAAATCTAATCGACGCTTGACAAGGAAGATCAAGACACCTAGTACCACACTAAATACCGAATAATAGGCTTATGTTGCTTCTATAAAACTTCACAGTAGCCCCGCCAATGTTGAACGCGCCACCCTATTGATCATATGCCCATATGATTTTCGAAATAAGCTCGACATACTTTCTGAAATCATTGGGATTTAGTTTGTTAATGCGAATCGATCATGATTCAAAATGGAGTTCTCTTCAACTACTCAAAATGACCTCCCTCAATGTAGACGCTATGGCTTAACGATCCCGCGATGTTTGAATGGAAGTTCATCCTTATAGGGCATTGCATAATGGACCCAGTAATAGCCTTAACACCTCTTCACCGACTGCATAGTTGATGACTTTGCTTATTTGAACAGTATGCGACCCTACATCTTCACACTATAGACACCTCATTTTTGACAGCCCATAAGACTTGGGCACCTCATATTACTCATCCAATGATGAATTTATATGCTGTGCAAACACTCGATTTCCTCAGTAAGAAGCCCTAGTTTTAAGTCTCAGAAGCTTACAAACCTTGCACCACTTTTGGACCAAAACAACATTTTTCCAAGCCTGACCACTCAGAGGTCTGCAGGTCAACTAGTGGCCAGCTAGCCAGAAATGAGTGGCCGATTGTCCCCCTAGTAGTCGGCCGGCCAGTTGTTCCGATAAAACATATATTTTCTTGCCAGCTGTTCCCACAAGTGTATGCACTACACCAACTATGTCTATACTGATATTTCCGAGATAGTAACATATTTTTCTGTATATACTTGACCCCTCTCTAGAATTTAGGTTAGAAAAATTTTGTGAAGCAAAATTCTTGGAAAATATTTCTCTCTTTCTATCTTGCAACCTATATACACCTTACCTAGACTTCCTTAACCAAATTTTTAGGGTTCTTTGCTGAGGTTATTGAGCTTGAATTTCAGCTTTTGAGGGTGGGAATTTGTTGGTTTTATACTCAAAGTGTTACTCATCTCCAAGAGGTATAACCCTGAGCTCTTTTACACCACTTCTTTCCTATCTTTATTTGCTATTTCTGGATTGTTTTTCAACTATTTTTGTGGGCTGAAACTTGTGCCTTAAAGTTATTAAAAGTAGAGGAGTAACCCACCTTTCTTTGAACCTTATTTTCCAAACTTTTGCTCTTGTGTTTCCCATCTTTTTCTCAACTTTTTACCATTGATTTTCAGAGTTTTTCAGAGGCTTAAAATGTTGTTTTGAGGTCCCAAAAATGAAGGGGTCACCCCTCCTTATGCTTGTTTACTAGTTTCATTTCCTTATTATTTTAGCTTACTATTTCTAGCTTTTCCATGTAAATTTCAGCACTGTTTTGGTGAGTTTTAGGACTGTTTTAGATTGTTAATTTCATTTATGTTTTGTATAGTAGGCTTGTAGTGTAGTGGTCCTCATTAGTTTGGTGGTTTAGGCCTTAGCCACCAACCTATTTGAGTTGATAGCATTTATTTCATGTTTTTTCATACTTGTGTTCACTCATAATCATCTCTCCACTCTCCCTCCTTTCTTGGCTTTTTTTATTTCTTTGAGAGTTGTTTCAATCAAGTGTTGTTTAAGCTTGAGAAAGAGACCCTTCCATACTAAATCGTTTAATCTCTTTGGAGGTTCATTAATAGGGCATTACATCTCTTTCTTGCCCAAAACAACTTCTTGTTTGACACTTCTCTCTATTTAGTGGACTTAATTCTAATTTTTTGCCTAAAATGACTAAGGAATGGAAAGGTAATTAAAAGAGGTAATAAAATTGGAGTAAAAGTGGAACAAGATCATAAAATCAAGTTTGGAGTTCAATCGGACTTCAGTTGAACCCATTGAGTCTTGAAGCATTTCATATTTTTTAGTGATAATAATGGTTCAAGGTTCAATGTCTACCACTTCCCTTGAACAATTCCATGATAGGAAGGGGGTTTTGTGAGTCTTTCATTGTCATTTATTGAAATTTTGTCTCTTGATTCATAAATAATCATGCAATAAGTTTGCGTTGATTGATGGTTTGCGAATCAAGCGTATCCTTCCTTTGATCTGTTTGATGATAAGGAGAGGTAAGATGGACAAACATCCTGAAAATACTCTATTTGTGCTCTTTCATCTCTATTGTAGTAGGGAAGTAACAAAAACTAGTAGCTAGTCAGACACCTCATTGTATGGCCGATCACTTCTTCTAGCCAGCCGGCCACCTTTTTTCAGCCAAGTAATGTCTTTTTCCTTGCAAAACAGAGCAGAGGTTGGGAAAAAACAATTCAATTTTCTAACTGCAAAACATAAGCATTTTGGTAGCCAAACAGAGGGCATTTTCAGGTGAAAATCCACATTCACACATGTGCCATTCCTCGCTCCTCGAGGCCCATTAAAATTATGTTTAATAGTAGTTTGTTATACCTAAAGTAGTGGACTTGTGTAATTAATTACTTAGTTAATTAAATTTCGTATTGTAACTAATTAGTTAGTTTGTATTAATTAGTTAGAATAGCTAGTTATTTTTTGTGTTGTACTTAATTAATTAGCTAGAATAGTTAGTTAATTTGTGGCATTGTAATAAGTAGCTTAATTAGCTAGGACATTTATTCGGACCCTCTTGTGCGAGGGCGAAATTGTAATAATGTGTATGTCTTCCAACCCCCATTTCTTTCTCCTTTTTATTACCCGCTTATGATGGATAGCATAGAGCACCATATTTTAATTAGCATTTTCCATGACTTGCATCCATTTGTCTTGCATGTATAATGGTTCGGCTCGTCATACTAACCGATATCAAAATTTCGAATTCCTACTTGAATACGTTTGCTACTGCATGCCATCAAATTGATTCACATGCCATACTAGTAGCCGAGCTTATTAATTGCATATTGTATGTATCGCATTAGTCATCTTGCATTTTAGAGCATGCATTTTTCTAATTATTTTTATCTCTTTTTGGCTTGCATGCCTTGGAATACTAGGTGAGCATTTATTGCTTTAGCATATTGCATGCGTGTGATTGTTGCCATATTAAGCATAATACCATGAGGTTAAGTGCTTAAGTGATATACTTGTTTGAATGCCTATGGATGAAGGCTAAATTGCTTAACTTGGAATGATTTGATTAATGTCCACATGAGCCCACTTTTTCGAGTGGCGCATTCACAAACCCTTTCAAAACACACATGAAATCAAAGTGTTCCAAATTTTGCAAATTAGTCTATACTTGTGTGCAACACATAGTAAAATTAGAATACTAACCAGAACAAGAGCATATACTATAAATAAGATTCACATCATGATTAGTAAAGGCTGATCTTTGATTGGGTGAGTGGGGTGCTTAATTCATGACTTTTCCCTCTCATACCTAAGTTCTCAAGCCAAGACATTTTGGTGATGACGAACACGTGACTTTTGGCACGAGTCATTAGTTTCCTCAATTTCCCAAAAACATTTAGGTAGCGACTCTGAAATCTAGCAAAGCAATCCATGTTTGGCATTTTGATTCAAAATCGATTTTTCAAAAGATTTGCCAGATTTTGATTGATTTGTGTTTATCTATTTCACATTGCACTTGTGAAATCAGATTCAAAACTACAAGAGTCCGAACAGAGGGCTATTGTATCCGAAAGAAGCATGAAAAGCAAGCCGCACACACTCATACTATTTGACTTCAAACACCGCATCCTCAAGTCAAGCTTTCCGCTCACAAGAAAATGGCCATGGGCTCCTCTTAATGTCAAGATCTGGAATGCCATGATTAACACAATACGGTCAACAAAACAACAAGAAACGTCACATGTAGTGACACATAACTCATTGTTCATATACACGACACCCACCTAATTCCACGCGTCAGAAACAATAAAAATTATAACATTTACCAATACCCTCAAATCCATAACATACATAACCAACATACATAATGATATTCAAACTCGTTTAGACCATACTGGGGTACAACAACTAATATAGGAAAATCGCAATCCATGACGTCTATGCCAACCACGCACTTTAACATACACACACTACCTCCATACCAAAATATAACACATAATGATTAGTTCAAAAGTGGCAGGGTCACATTCCAGATAGAAAAACACTCCATCACGTGTACACATAACAAACGTGGGAACCCGATAAGTTAAAATCTAAATTCAGAACCCACTTCCTTATCATAACAAATACGTACCATCACAATGCCACACTGCCACATTACAGACACACAACCATTCCACATATCTTAGCACAAAATTAAACAACCCATCCACACATAACATTCACCAATCAACATGTTCACATTGGATACCCAAAGACAGAACCAAAATAGGCATCAGGAATCACATAACATAACCCTAACATGAAAACCCCATATGGCCACACTTCATAATATACAACACATACAGATAACGACCATAACAATATACAAACAAGCATCATCTGTTACGGCCTCTATACTATATCAATGAACAAAACACCAACCACTCTATGTACTTTACTAGATGAAACACTAACAAATTTGACACAAACAAACAAATAATACATACATTTCGTTGTCATGGTCATGGCCACAAATGTTTCACTTGATAAGCAACTCAAACTTCGCACCATCACACCGCCCTCTTTTCTCCTTCTGTTCAACTTCGTGATGTCAATCGTATCAAATATATCAATGTCATACACAAAACCCTCTAATCACTCCATCACAGCCTCCTAATCACGAACAATCATCAATATCACACTAATTGGTTGAAATTTGGAAACAAGAAAATGGAATCAATCAAAATTAGGGTCTTGAATTCAAGCATACACCATAGTCAAAGGGGTTACATCTCAAATCGTAAATTGGTTTGAGGACTTTGATAGGGGTGGGGAGGGATGTGTGTCACGTGATATATACACCACACCACGGCAAAAAGAATAAAGAGCCTTAGTTCACTTTCTTACATTGTGGCACCCAAATCACACGCCAGAATATGGCACGTGATAAACATCTACCAACACTAAAACATGAAAACGTGGCATGTCACCACCATACACCAAAAAGATATTGAACCACCGCTATGGAACCACACGCACTCCAAAACGCCAAACACAACTATTAGGCATTGAAGAAGCCCAACTAATGGTATTTACGCCTTTCCACAATGGAAAGAACCAAACGGATCGTAAGAAAATTTAGGCCAAATGGAACACATTTTCAATATTTAAGATTTATTGGTAACTTCCTTTTTTATAAAATTAATATTTTTAAAATTCTCTCATCAATATTTATCAAATAAGATCAATATTGCATATCAATTTTTTTTTTTTTTTTTAAAGTAACATTTTACTCTTCAAATTAACATTAATGGTAAAATTTCAATGTATATATTATTGTGAGACCATGAAATATCCTCTCACATGGATGTTGTAGAGATCCAACGAAAAGAAGAGCTTCACCCCTGTAGATCTGCAATGAGGAACATAGTCGGTGCCACCCAACCGAGGTTTCCGGCCGGGAGTACTCCGATGATGAAGTTAGTCCTGGAATCAAGAAATAGTATATATCTATATTAGAAGGGGTGTGTGTTTTGTGTTGGGAGAACAGACATACTTCTCACTTGGGATGCCCCCCCTTTTATATAGAGGGGGGTGTGATATTTGTTTGGGCTGGACCCATTGTGGGCTTTGTTTGGGTTAGGCCGAATAAGCTTGTACCTATATTTTTCTAGCCCCCACAATTGCCCCAAAACTTTCATTGTCTTCGATAGAAGGAATGAGGGTTTTTATTGCCGAGTTATGTTGTTCAAATAGATGTTAGGTCCTTTGACAAAGAATACATTTGATAAATAAATAACATAAATGAATAAATGGCTGGATGAATACATGAATGTATGAATGTATGTACAAATATATGTATATAGAGGAGAGAAGTGAGCTAAAGCCCAAGGGTAATACTATCTCTATAACGATGGGTCACTATTATAATCCCTGTGTAAGGGTGTAGGTCATGTATTATAACCCCGCAAGGGTGTAGTATATTGTCCCATGCAAAGATTGCTTCCAAATATAGACTTCGTGTCGAGCTAGAAATATTTTATATGGCGAGCACGAAAATGATTGCCTGAACAAAAAGAAGGCAGATTAAATAAGGTAGATATATCAGCCAAAAAATAGACCACGGTATTATTACCCCCATGTGAGGGTTTAGACTTGCGGTATTATAACCCCCGGGTGTGGGTGTAGGCCACGGATTCTAACCTCCCGTAAGTGTAGGTCATGTATTCTATCCCCCGGGCGTAGGTGTAGGCCGCAGTATTCTAACCCCGGGCATAAGTGTAGGCCTTTGCTGATGGCGCTCCGTGCCGAGTGCGAAGATTACGCTGTACTCAGAGATTTTTACTGATTTTAAGTGGCGGCCAAGTGCCAATATGGAAAGGACTTTGAATAATATATCTTGTACCGAATAAGGTGGATGTGTTAATCACCAATAATATTGCTCCGCTTGTATAGAATTGCCAAGTAGATATTGGGCCAACTATTTAATTGCCGAGTTACTCGGTTTGCATTTAGTCCAAGGTAGACTTGCCCCATTCCTTTCGAATGACAGGTGTTAGTCGGAAAGAATGTAGATTCCCATTGCCCTATGTTTGTAGGGAAGATTCAGCTTTGGTAAAATGACGGTGCGAAAAAATATACAAACTGCCGACTACCAAGTGTGTAATGCATTGCCCCAAAACGAGCGCTTGCTTCAAGCTATGTGAAAAGGAGCGGGAGTTTGTAACTCAAGTAAACGTTGTTGTAATGTTTGTACCAAGTTGGCCGAGTATGCATGTATATCAAAGGTGCCGAGATGATGATCAGCTGATGTGCCCCAATTAGAAAGCGAAAAATTGACTGATGTCCTAGTGGGCAATTGTTTTTGCCAAATAATGTTGTTAGGCGAATAAAGTTGTCGAATACTGTGGCTAATGTTGCTGCATAAAGTTTGACAATGCATAAAGTTGACCAATAATGTTGTTTAGTCAAAGAAGGTTGATGCACGGCCGAATAATGATCATAATGTTGAATTAATGATGGTGCCGATCGTTTGGTCGGCGATTTTTTCTTAGCTTCGCAGTGTGTCGGCAATTTTTCTTAGCTTCGCGGTGTGTCGGCATTCCTTCGGAGTTAGATTTGTGAAAAACTTGGTTGGCAATAGTTGCCAATTTAGTGAAGTTAAGCTTCTTGTATAATGTATATTTGTCCCATTGCTTTTGAATAAGGTTTGTTATTCGGAAGGAATAAAATTGAATTGGGCCAAAATTGCCGAGTAGGCCGATAATGATTTGAAACGAATTTTGTGCCCCTGTTCGGTGCCGTGGCGAAATCAAAATGAAGCCGAGACAAAGTAGGATGCTTGGTGATATCTTAATCGATCTAATTTACTTGTATTTTTATTTATTTATTTATTTAATATATATATATATATATTTTTTTTTTGCGAGCTGAAATTGCATATTCTGACCATACGGATGGACCCGGAATGCATCAAATAGCTGGAAAGGACTCTTGGATCGCTGTGATCAGACTCCTGATGGCATAATTGTAGCCAAAATAGAGTTGATGGCTCAAAGCGGTGGAGACTGGTGCTCTGCGATTCACTAGATAATTGCTCTTATATTGCAAAAAATAAAAGGAAATTAATGTGACTGGCAAGCATTGAACCTGTGCACTTATGATAAAATTAACATTGAACCACTCTACCATGACATGCCTTGTGTCCATATTTTGTTCATAAAATATCTGAACTTGATTTGTTTGGCTATTATGAGATGTAACGTAGCCGCAACCCACCGAATAATTTGTTATGTTGGCCAACTCCTAGTTGTCTTCTCCAGCAACGATGGATGATTTTCTGGGCAAACTTCTACTAGCTCGTACGGCTTCGTTTTACCTCCGATTATGATGCGGTTTGTTGCATTGGACTCGTCTCAATGAGTACTTCACGCTGGTATATGTGATCCGCTTCGTAACTTTCGACAGGCTTTGGTTATTTTTGGTTCCTTGGGTTGGTGGGTTTGGACTCTTTGAGCCGATGTGAATCCTGTGGTAGGTTCAGATGTGGATTTCGGCAAGCCGAGATGCTAGTTTCATGTCGAGATAGTAATGCCGAGATTTTGGAAAGCAAATTGTGCCAATTCAGGTGGCAGCCGAAATGATTTGCATGTGAGCACTTTCAAGAAGTATTGCCGAATAAGAAATGTGATTGAGCAATCTTGCCGAGTAAGAAATGTTAGCCGAATAAGCAATGTCGCGGTGTAATGTTTTCGAAGACTTGCCGAATAAGTTGCCGAAGCCGAGATAATATGCAGAGAATTGATAGTTGATAAGAAGTCAATGATATGTCAATTTATGAGTTTGATAAGCAACGCTACAAATAGTAGCGCCGAGCAATATTGTACTTCCAAGAAGTGAATGATGAGATTTTTGCTGGAGGTAAATAAATTAATAATTGTAGTTGTTCCTAGAGTGTCCAATGTTATGGAGTGGAGGTATGTGTGGCCAAGTAGGATTGCTGAGAAAGGTGGAAGAGATGCCGAGTAACTTTGTATCTTTGCCGAGCAATCTTTTATGAGTTCTAATACTGTCAAAATGCACATGCATGGGCTCAAAAGCCGACTAATTCTTCAGAGTGGAGAAATTGTCAAGGCTTGCCAGATAAATTGTGGTTGAGATAGGTGGGTCGGCAACTATTTTGGTTTGCCGAAACACATTGGTCAGCAACTTAGTTTGAAACACTTGGTCGGCAATTCCTCTCGGTTGTGCCAGCCGGAATACTTGGCCGGCGACTTTAGCTTGGTGTTTTGGCAGAATATCACCTCGATTGAGTTGCATCGCCCTCGAGATTCACATTAATTCGAATTTTGGACAGAAATTACATACATTCATCGGCAGTGTGGTTGCTGAGGTGTCTTTGTACGGAGACAACATTGAAACCCATTTGATTCTTCTCAAAAGCACCTACAACTTGATTTCCACGGCCATACTCTTGGTGCTTGTCGAGCTTGACCCAATTGTTGGTGCCGATCAATACTCCTCTTGGCTTGCCGAGGTGCTGGTGCTATACTAAGGAGCAGCGCCAAGCTTCGTGGTCAGTTTAGGAAGTGTCGAACGTGCTGTTTATGAGGCCAATAATAGAGCTTTCAAACCTTTAAATACAAACTCCAAAAATTAGTTGGGCAAAAGGAATGCCAAAGAAAGTGAATCACCAAATGCAACATGTTCTCATAATCTCAAGTAAATTACTTAAAGTAAATTGAACCAAGGAGAAGGAAAGCAATTACTAGGCTATCACACTAGCCAAATAGTTCGAATGTATATTAATAGCTGTAACCTTAACCAAGAACACATCTTACAAGTGGAGCTCCTAATTAGCTTCATATATAGCCGATCGAAAGATGACCATAAATTACTATAATAACTCATGAAATTTTTCTAGAGAGAGAGAATAAAGACCCAGCCAGGATTTAATGACAATATGCAGCTCTGGAGCCAAACAAGTCCGGCAAGCTATGTATGATATCTTTTACATACACATGACAATGCAAGTCAATATTAATATTTATGCAAATAGTTATTATCTTACAACAAATATTATTTTCATGCACATGATCAACAAGTTCTGAACAACATTTGTGCGAAGTTCAAGAAGTTGGTATCTATTCGCATGAATCGGGCCAATGGCGATGCCAAATACCTAATAATCCGAATAATATGAGGTGTATAGATGGCCTCAGCAGACCAATTTTTATTCTTATATTATTATTATACATATATAAGTATATATATATTTATATTTTTGTGGCATTAACTCGAGCCGTATAGATTGGCTCAGATTCTCAGCCTATGGAATAAAAATATTAAATTACCTGTGAGTGTGAAGATTACACTAACAGTTGGGACGATTACCGAAGCAACATAAAAATATATAAAGCTTCCAATAAAGAAACAATTCCTAAATAAAGAAACAATTACAGGCGTGGACTTGGCAGAGCCACCCTTTGTACAATGCCGAAATGAAACTCCCATAAACAAAAAGTCTAAACCCGCTTAGAGAGAGAAAGTAAAATGCTCGCTTGATTTTGTTCTTGTTGCTTTTAGCAGCAAAAATTGATATGCAAAGAACAACCCACCAATATATCGCCATTTACATCACGTATATATATAATATTATATGTACGTAGATCCGCATATTGCAAATTGTTGAATCAAAATGAAAATGAGACCCAAACTGGGTCGACATTTGGGATTGATTTTGCTTTTGTAGAAAGTGCACTAACCTCAAAGCAACCCATATATGTTTACTTACAAAGAAGATATTTGTTGTGTTCTTCGCTGATCCCATTCAATCGCTCCTACAGATAACGCCAATTGTGAGACCATGAAATATCCTCTCACATGGATGTTGTAGAGATCCAACGAAGAGAAGAGCTTCACCCCTATAGATTTGTAATGAGGAACATAATCGTGCCACCTAACTGGGTTTTCAAATGAGTACTCCGATGATGAAGTTAGTCCCGAACCAAGAAATAGTATATATCTATATTAGAAGGGATGTGTGTTTTGTGTAGGAGACCGTATATACCTCTCACTTGGGATGCCCCCTTTATATAGAGGGGGGGTGTGATATTTGTTTGGACTAGATCCATTGTGGGCTTTGTTTGGGTTAGGCCGAATAAGCTTGTACCTATATTTTTTTGGCCCCCACAATTATTGTTAAAATTTGAACCGTAAAATTCAACTACCGCACACTCACTATGAACATTACGATCACCAATTGAAATATTAGAGGAGAAATTTATTGAAATACTTGATCAATTGAAATTCTTTTGTTTAACAATGAAACTTCAATGCTCGAGTCTAATAGTTAAATATTGAATTTCTACAACCTCCATCACCAATAAAAATATTAAAAGAAAAATTTATCAAAATAGTTAATTGGTTGAAAATTTTCTATTTAACAAATAGAGAGTAAAATTTTACTTTAAAATTAAAACGTAAAAGTTCATTGTTTGATACTCAATACATGAATCCCAAAGCACTAACTTTCGTTCACCTCAATACTGAAAGGCAAAGGCTTGAAACCCTTACAACATGACGTTTAAATTTTTTTCAATGTTGTAGATTTCTCCATATTAGTTATTGATTATTTAAAAATCAATTAATTAAGATCTAATCCCTCGCCTAAAAATCAACTACTTGAGACCTAATTCCCTGACTACTTTTTTTTTTTTTTTTTTCGTAAGGGGTGAATTTAGGGGTCACCAACATTTCTTACATGGAAAATTGTTTTTATATCATAAGTAAATAATAAAAAATATATTAAACAAAGTGCTAAAGACTTACAATTTTGGTCTCATAATTCATTCACAATGACATGATAAGAGAATTAAATTTCATATGCTTGAGTTTATGACAAATTAAAAGTTAACACGAATATACCATTATGAGCGAAATTATAAAACACTACAAAAACTTTAAGGTTTTAGAGATCAAAATTTAAGGACAAAATTAATTTTTAGGAATCAAATATTTTTGTTACGAAAAGTGTCATAATTATATTTTTACCAACGAAAATTAGACATTAGTGATGAATTATAATCTTTTTGGGACCAAGTTTTTTATCTCAAAAAATAAATCATTTTGAGACCAAATTATTTTGTTCCTAAAAGTCTATTTATTAGTGACATTTTCAAAATTCTGTCGCTAAAAGCCTTGTTTTTGGCTTTTCGGAACGATTTTTTAGCGACTATCCTTATAATGATAGAAATTAGATCCTAAATGTCTTTTTCACTTTTAGAGACCAAAACATTTGGTCTTTAAAACTTTTATATGTTGTAGTAAAACTTAAATTGCGAGTCTTATTTTTTTTATATTAGTAAATAAATAAATAAAAATTAAAGTCACTTCCTTGGCCAATTAATAAGGCATTAAACCCAAGTCCACTGCTGTAGGCAACACAAAGTCAAATAAAACAAGAGCAACAACACAACCTACCACCACACTAAAGCTATGCAAGATGAGTGTATACAGCGGTCGTGAGATTTGAGTGTGGCGTCAATGGAAAAATTGTAGATTGTGGCCTTGGATCGGGAAAGACAAAATAGAGGTTAAAAATGTCTATAAAAATTTATGTTATCTATAATATGTCTTTCACAAATCAATAAAAATAAAATGAGGGACTTTTATACATTACTGGCATGTTTAATTGGGTGGATTAGAGCATGAGATTGAGATTATTAATTTGTGGGCTCAATTATCTTATATTTGTTTTAACATTTTGGTTTAGGATTATTAATCCAATGGATAATTAATCTAATAAATTTGTAGGATTATTAGTAATGGGGTAGGGGTGGGATTATTAATCCAATGGATATTAATCCAATTAGATAATGAATGTCACACTAATTTAATAGGATTATTAATATTTCACTATTAATCTTGTGAATCAAACATGACCTATAAGAATTTTTTGGACTTTATGCAGAAAGTGTTTTAAATGATCTATTTTTCACTAAATTTTCTTATAAGAAACTATCAGTGTGTTTGGTTTCAGTTTTTTGAAAACTGAGTTTTTTTTTTCGTATTTTTTAGTTTTTAGTTAATATTTTTAAATTTTTAAGTAATTTTTTATATTTTTTTAGATGCACCTTACTTAGATGTATCTAAATAGTAAAATATTTGTGAAAAAATATTTTAAAAAATTAATAAATAAACAAAAATACAAAAAATGTACTGAATTTTCGTTCGTTTGTTTGTTTGTTTTTTTTTTGATATTTTTTGGTATTTAGTGTGTTTTTTAAAAAAAATTTCACAAATATTATTGATGATGCTGCTCGTCCAGGTGAATGGGCTAGACCGATCTAAACTCCTCAAGCCCACTGGATAACCTGCAGGCAAGTTCAATCGGGGAACGGGGTAGTCCCCCGGCGAACCCTCCGGTGTATGAATTAGAAGAGGTGATGGACCAAATGTAGAGAGAGAGAGAGAGAGAGAGGGGATAGAAAACTTAACATTCTTCTTGTCTTCGAGCTTTGCTTATATCCTTTGATAATCATTTCGCTGTCTCAGCCGTTATGACCTTCCTGCCGAAAGCTTACGCCGTGGTTCGTCTTGTTCATGGTGAGGGGGCGCCATTCCGGTTGAGGGGTGTTGTCGCAATAAATGCTATGATGGGTTGCATTAATGGTGATGTGCTGTGGCAATAACTTTGCAGATCTTTGTCTGCCGACGTGGCCTGTTCTGCACCTGCTACGTGTCCGAGCATCATTGGCCTTTCCTGCTCAGTTGGCCTCCAGCTGTCCTGGGTTTTACCAACCGGGTTATACAATGGGGTTTAAATGGTGGGCCTGGGCTTACTCATGGTGGGCTGTGGCCCTTGTGGGCCTATCCATGTCAGTAGTCCCCCATTCCCGAGTGCAGCTTTAGTCCAACGAAGGGAATAGTAATAAGGAAGATGAATCCGACCGGTAGGGGGAGACCGACCGTGAGAGGCCGAGCGTGAGGGCGGCCGAGCGTGAGGGAGGCCGAGCGGGGTGAGGCCGACCGTGAGGGTGACCGAGCGGGAGAGGCCGAGCGTGAGGGCGGCCGAGCGTGAGGGAGGCCGAGCGGGGTGAGGCCGACCGTGAGGGTGACCGAGCGGGAGAGGCCGAGCGTGAGGGCGGCCGAGCGTGAGGGAGGCCGAGCGGGGTGAGGCCGACCGTGAGGGTGACCGAGCGGGAGAGGCCGAGCGTGAGGGCGGCCGAGCGGGGTGAGGCCGACCGTGAGGGTGACCGAGCGGGAGAGGCCGAGCGTGAGGGCGGCCGAGCGGGGTGAGGCCGACCGTGAGGGTGACCGAGCGGGAGAGGCCGAGCGTGAGGGAGGCCGAGCGGGGTGAGGCCGACCGTGAGGGCGACCGAGCAGGAGGGCGCGGGGCTCAAGAGGCGGCGTGTCACGTGATGAGTTAAAGTGGAAAAGACAAGGTAAGGGCAGAAGTCAACAAGATCGTGACCATACACGGACAGATTTCGGGAGGGAAAGGTCAAGCGTTGATCAGAGTGAAGGCCGTGGCATTATTATGGGCATTGATGGTACGCTTTTGGCGGATGATTTGAAAAGTTTTCAAACCGTGAAAATTAACTTGACCCTTGGAATACGGTAAACCGTATGCTTGGTATCATTCGATTTACTTACCTGTTTGCAAGAACCCAAAACATTCCAAGTATCACACCATTTGTTGCGCGCGATACACCATTGGAGCATTTCTTCGACTTCTTAGTGCCTGCTTCAGAAGCGATCCGCAGATATACGTTAGAGATGGCGCATAAAGGAAACGTGAATGTGAGGGTGGATCCTCTGGGAGACGACGATGCAGAGGAATTAGCTGCACAATACAAGACGGAGAGGGTGGGGGAACCAGCGATACGTTTCCATGGTTCCACCTTGGTGGCAGCTCCGACACCGATCAGTGAAGCGGAGCCAGATCATTGGCACACAAAGGCGGACAAATCGACGATGACAGAGGCGGAGTTAAGCGATCCGCGAGAAGTACCAAATTCCACGGGTGGAGTTGTGGTCGCCAACATCGACGGAAAGGCCGCTGGACGCCAAAGCTTGGAGGGTTTTCCTATACGAGGCATTGAAGGGGGCCGAGGTTGCCATCGCCTCAAATAGTGGTGGACGTGCTCAACCACCTAGAAGTAGCCCCTGCCACCGATGCCCAATGCCCGAAGATCCCGATGGCTCAGGTAAGTGCATGGCCAAAGGCAAATGGGGGGGAGTCGATGGTGTTGGAGGAGTTCTTTGCTTGCTACAAGGCCTCAGGGCAACAGGAGACGTGGGTCACCCTGCAGTGCCAGGGGAAGGGGTTGGTGGTCCGGGTTGCCCACGCCGATCAAGGGATGGCGGCACGGTGGTTCTACGCCGCTAGTGGGGCCTGGGGTGCGTACCATCTGGAAGGTGCCAATTTGGACGGTGGAGGTAAAATTGGGGCCCGCAGCAGGGGAGAGGGTGAAGAGGATGAAAGAGTGGAGGGAGAAGAAGAAGGTGAGATGGGACGACTTGGTGCAACCCTCTGCACTGTTTGAGGCAGGGCTGGGTCCTCAGCCGATCGGTGGGGATCTTGGCCGAGCAGATCTGGAGGCGCGGAGGGAGGCTCAAGAGGCTGAGGATCAGGCCCTTCTTGCCAAAGTCACCATGTTCAAGAGGGCACAGGACGACCGACCTTCACAACCGATCGCGAAGGAGAGGATCAGGCCTCGCTCGAAGCCGTTGGGGGAGAAGGATTTAAGTAAGTTTGAACCACGAAAGCTCCCTGTGGATCCTGTGAAGGAGAGGGCCAGAGGTGGGGAGGAGGCGCTGAAGAGGAAGAGGAAGAAGAGAAGTGCCCCTGGAGAGGCCGCAGGGAGCCCGCCCAAGAAAGTGAAGGAGGCCCCAATCAGGAGACTCTTCCGTGAAGGATACCCTAAGCAGTGGTAGCAAAGGTCATCCCAAAGATCGAGGTCAGGAGGTTGCCCCAAAGAATTCAAGTGGCAACAGTGTAAGCAGCTGGGCCAAGTGGGGGCAACAGACCAAAGGTCCCGCCTGAGGGGGGAGGGGTCTCAACACCGCTCTATCATGCTCATGGCCGGGAGGGTGGAGGAGGAAGTGGGGCACCAGGCAGTGGGCCGCTCTGCTGAAGATTGCCAAGGGTCGCACTGCTGCCGCCAGATTCAATGAGGCCGACCTCCGAGGGGTTATGCTCCGCCAGATGGAGGTAATCACTGGCAGCAGGGCTCTCCTAAGGAAGGCGGGGAGCCAGCTCAAGGCGAGAAGGCCGAGGCACGCTTGGAGAAGTCAAGATGGAGAAGGAAAGTTGGACAAGTACTCAGCCGAGCCGCAAGCGCCAAGCTAGAGCCGAGGATACACGCCGTAGGGTTGTGTCACTCGAGTTCCAAATGGTCGGCGAAAGCAGAGGAGATTGAAGAGTCCCAACGAGCCTGCTATTGCCAATGATCAACATGAAGAGGCTATGAACAAAGAACGAAGAGTTGGTGAAGGTAAAGATGAGGCAGATGCTAAGGTGGAGGCTCTGCAAAAGGCGTTGAGGATGAGCTGGCCAAGGTAGAGGGGGAGAGGGTGAAGCTTAGGAGGGAGTTGGAAGTAGAGGGGGAGAAGGCGAGGGCGGAGAGGGAGAGCCTAAAGAATGAGGTGAAGGAGGCGAGGATCAAGTTGATTGCTGAGGGGGAGGCCTGGAAGAGGGAGCTGGAGGCTGAGAGGGCCAAGGCTACAGCTGAGAAGGAGGCCCTACAAAAAGGGCTGAACGAAGAGAAGGCGAAAGCAGCCTCGGAAAGGACAGCCTACCCCGATCTTTATGTGGCAGCTGTTACTCAATTCAAAGGGTCTCCTAAGTTCCAGATGGCAATTGATGCTGCAGTTGCCAGCAGCTTAGCGATGGAGGAGTCTGGGGGCCGCCCATCACGACGACGCACCAAGGAAGACCTGAATCTGAAGTCATAGAGAGCTTCCAACGGTCAGACTTTTATAAGCATGAAATGGCAGAGTTCTGGGACAACGGCTGGAAAATGTTCAAGCGCAAGGCGGAAGAGTTGTTCCCAGAGCTTGACTTCAGCAGGGTGACAATTGGGGAGGATGATGTGGCCCAGACCCCCCTGGACGAGGGCGTAAAAGAAGCAGACCTTATCTCTAGTGAGGAGGAGGAGTGATCTGGAGGATAGGTGTACTTAGGGGTTTTTGTTTTTGTTTTTTTTTTTGTTTTTTGTATACACATTTTTGTTTTGTTTTTGTTTTTGAAGTATTGTAATAAACTGATGTACATATTTGGCCAATAAATAAAACTCTATTTATGTCTTCTAGTTAGCTGTATCCATTGGTGTGGTGGGTTTGAAATGGAGAGTGAAAAATTTGCCTTCATGACAGAGTGAACCTATGAAAAATTCAACTTATGAAAAATTCAACTTGTAATGAAAATGGGTAATGAACTTATGGAAAAATTCAACTTATGAAAAATTCAACTTCATGACAGAGTGAACTTATGAAAAATGAGCCAGGTGAACTTGAACTTGTGAGATTGGGTTGATAAAATTGGACTGATGAATTAAAGAGGGTGGACTTGTGAATTTGAATTGGAATTTGAACTTGTGAATTCGAACGTGTTAAATTAAAAATTCCATCATGCAGAGTGAGATTGGACTGGTGTAAAAATTCAATGAATGAGAGTAGGAAAGTGGGTTTTAATTTAACTAAGTGGAGATGCTGTAAATTTTTGTGACCTCAACTGGTGACTGAGTGTTCTCCCAAGGCTGTGCTAGTACTTGTTTCACTGGTCTTCATTGCTCGAAAGTGTTTGGCCTGACCGAGGCTTTTGAAAGTGCTCGGTCCGCCAAGGCTTCGTAAGTGCTCAAGTCGGACCGAGGCTTTTGAAAGTGCTCGGTCCGCCGAGGCTTTTAAGTGCTCAGTGGACCGAGACTTTGAAAGTGCTCGGTCCGCCGAGGCTTTTGTAAGGGCTCAGTCGGACCGAGGCTTTTGAAAGTGCTCGGTCCGCCGAGGCTTTTGTAAGTGCTCAGTCGACCGAGGCTTTGAAAGTGCTCGGTCCGCCGAGGCTTTTGTAAGTGCTCAGCCTGACCGAGGCTTTTGAAAGTGCTTGGTCCGCCAAGGCTTTTGAAAGTGCTTGGTCCGCCGAGGCGCTTGTAAGGCTCAGCCTGACCGAGGCTTTGAAAGTGCTCGGTCCGCCGAGGCTTTTGTAAGTGCTCAGCCTGACCGAGGCTTTGAAAGTGCTCACCGCCGAGGCTTTGTAAGTGCTCAGCCTGACCGAGGCTTTGAAAGTGCCTGTCCGCCGAGGCTTTTGTAAGTGCTCAGGTCGGACTGAGGCTTTTGAAAGTGCTCGGTCTGGCCGAGGCTTTTGTAAGTGCTCAGGTCGGACTAAGGCTTGTGAAAGTGCTCGGTCTGGCCGAGGCTTTTGTAAGGGCTCAGGTCGGACTGAGGCTGTTGAAAGTGCTCGGGCCGGACTAAGGCTTTTGTGGGTGCTCACGTCGGACTGAGGCTTTTGTAAGTGCTCAGGTCGGACTGAGGCTTTTGTGAGTGCTGCAAATGAGAGTTTCATGGAAGCTTACATTCGCATACTTGAATTATAGAAAGTTGAACTCCAATGATATTTGTATTATGTATTGAAAAAGGAAAATACAACAAGTTTGACAATACAAAAGTAAGGATTCATTGATAGTAACGCTCAGATGTTCAAGATTCCAGGATGGGGAAGGTCTCGCCATCCATGTCTTGAAGTCGGTAGAGTGTCACGTGGCCTGCCTTCACAATGTAAGGTCCCTCCCACTTGGTCGCTAGTTTGCCCTCGGCCGGATTCTTGGTGGCGAGAGTTGCTTCTCTCAAGACAAGGTCCCCACCGAAAACTCCCGTGGTCTGACTCATGCGTTGTAGTGTGTTCTCATTTTCCACTGCACGGCCAACTGACAAGCCAGCAGCCTCTCGAGCTCTTCGATGAGGTCCAAGTCTGCTCGACGGAGTTCTTCGGCTGAGGCGAGGTCAGGATGTAAGACCCTGGGAGTGGGCAGACCGACTTCTACCGGAATGACCGCCTTAGCGCCATATGTTGCTTAAAAGGGTTTTCCCAAAGAGGAGTTCGAGCAAAGGGTTCGTAAGCCCAGAGTACATGTGGTAGTTCCTCACCTGAGGCCTTTAGCAGCCTTCGAGCTTAGTTTTGATGATCTTCGTGAGAGAACGGTTGGTGACCTCAACTTGGCCATTTGCTTGGGAATGACCGGAAGAGAAGCATGGTTGAATTTGGAGATCCGCACAAAATTTCCTCAGATTTAGCATTGTCGAACCTGCTTGTCATTGCCGGAGACGATGGCCCGAGGGATGCCAAATCACAGACAATCGATTGCCGATAAACTTAGTGGTGTTCCGCTCGGTGATTGTGGCGAGGGTTCTCCGACCCACTTGGTGAAGTAATCAATGGCAACAATTGCGAACTTGGTCCGCCTCGACCAAAGGGGAAGTGGACCAACCAAGTCGACCCCCCATTTGGTGAACGGGTAAGGGCTGCAGAGAGTGATCACCAAGGAGGAGCATGGGGATGTTGGCGGTTACCGCACTTGTCGATTTCAAAGACGAAATCGTGAGGCATCTTTGTTGAGGGTCGGCCGTAAGTAGCTGCAGACGAGTACTTTGTGTAGAGACCCGCCAATTCAATGATTGCCACAGATTCCTTCATGGATCTCTTTGCATTACTTAGGTTGCTTGGGTGGGACCGAGGCATCGCAGGTACGGTCGTGAGAAACCGCGCTTGTAAAGGAGGCCGCCGACCAGAATGTAGTTAGCCGACCGAGCTCTGACCTTGGCAGCCTGCTGTTGGTCATCTGGGAGTTCTCCAAAGGGTCAAGAAGAGGAAGATGTCGATGCCCAAGGGATGGGTTCCGCTCGAAGAATTGCACTTCTTGCGTGTCGGGTGAGATGGCCGAGTAAGTTAGGTATTCGAGGCTAACTCCATAGCCGAGGTCGGATTGGTCGGCGGAGGCCACCGGGCCATCTCATCTGCTGGAGTTTTCCGCCTAGGTATGTGTCTGATCCGAAAGTGTTGAAGAGACGAACAAGGGTGAGCGCCATGTCCCTGTAAGTCCGCATTGTGGTATCCTTGGCATCGAATTCACCCGTGATCTGGCCGATGATAAGTTGGGAGTCACTGAACACGCGGATGTGGCTAACACCAATGTCTTTGGCTAGACAAAGTCCCCGCTATCAATGCCAGATTCGCCTCATTGTTGCTGGCCGCAAACAAGAGGCGGAGGACACATTTGAGGATGAGGGTGAGGATGAGGCCAGCCCCGCTTCCTTCCCTGCGAGACGAGCCGTCAACATTGAGTGTCCAACAATGAGGATCTTCGTGCTCGTGGAGTTGGTGGAGATGGAGGGTTAGTGGTTGGGGCGATTGGTGAATTCCAAGATGAAGTCGGCTACGGCCTGTCCCTTGATTGCAGTCCGGGGGTGATAAGAGATGTCCATCAGGCTTAGTTCTTCTGACCACTGCATTAGTCTCCCTTAGAGCTCGGGTTGTCAGATGACCTTCTTCGTGGCCGGTCGGTGAGAACCACTATGGAATGGGCTTGGAAGTAGGGGCGAGTCGCTCGAGGAGGTGACCAAGGCCAGGATAGCTTTTTCTAATAGGGGTAGTTCTCGCCCGCCCCTAAGAGCCCAACCGATGTAGTAGACCGCCGTTGGATCGAGCCGCCCTTCTCGACGAGGGTCGCATCGATTATGTGCTTGATAATCGCTAGGTAGAGGAAGAGGGGCTCACCACTAATTGCCCGTGAGAGAAGGGGAGGATGGGCCATGCAATCGCTTTTAACTGCTGAAAGGCTTTTTCGATTCAGCTTGTCCATTCAAAAGTCTACCAAGGACTTTGAAAATGGTAGGCACTTATCCGTTATGCGGAGATGAAACGGCTGAGGGTCGCCACTCGCCGGTAGCCTTTGGACCTCTTTAACGGTTTTGGTGATCGTGATCTCAATCAAGGCCTTGATCTTCGTGGTTGGCCTCGATGCCGCTACCGACCATGAAACCCAAGAACTTGCTAAATCCCACGCCAAAGGCGCACTTCTCCGGTTGAGCTTCATCCGACATTTGGCGAAGGGTGGCAAAAGTTTCTCGAGGTCGGTGAGGTGGTCAAGGAGAGTTTGTTTTAACTAGCATGTCATCCACATACACTTCCATGTTCCGTCCGATCCGATGGTGGAAGACCAGATGACTAAACGCTGGTAGGTGGCCCCAAAGATTCTTTAGTCCGAACGGCATGACACGGTAGTTGCCCGGCCGGTGATGAAAGATGTGTGTTCTGGTCGGATGAGTGCATCACGATTTGGTTGTACCTAAAAGCATCCATGAAGCCGAAGATTTGATGACCGGCCGTGGCGCCGACCAAGAGATCAAGCGGGAGGGATAGCCGCTTTGGGGCAAGCTCGGTTCAAGTCGAGTAGTCGACGCAGAGACGCCACTTGCCATTGTTTTTGCGCACCAGACCACGCTGGATGTACCACTTAGGATAATACATATTTCGATAAACCGCCTCGAGGAGTTTGTCAACCTCGCAGCTATGAGATTGTTGCGCTCGATGGAAAATACGCCGCTTTGCTCAGAAGGTCGAAATGAGGCTCAATATCGAGGCGTGGGTTATGAAAGAGGGTCGATGCCCGCATGTCCGCATGAGTCCAGCGAAGACGCTCTCGTGTTCGGTCAGAGAGCGTGAGGTCGGCCTTGGTTTGGGGAGGTAATTGACCGCCGATTTTGGCGCTGAGTGGGTTGGTGGGATCGATGTTAACTTCGACGAAGTTCCTCCACAGTTCGCCTCGATCATCGTTCTCATCTCTGGACGCCAAGTCCTTCAATGATTATTGCCTCCTTCGCTTGACCTCTTTAAGTGAGGCCACATAACATTCTCTAGCGATGGTCTGTTTCTCCTCTCGACTGCTCCGACCCAAATCAAGAAGGAACTTGAGGGCAAGGTGGTAGGTGGATGTGATGGCTTGAAGGCATTGAGGCAAGTGCCGAGGATGATGTTGTAAGCAGAGGGCATGACAACAAGGAAAGTAAGCAACTTCGTGGTTCCGCCGTGGGTACTTCCAATGGTGATGGGAGATCAATGGAGCTAATAGAGGTCACCCGTCACCGGTGAAACCAACCAGTGGAGTTTGGAGTGGATGTGCTTTCCCCGATCTTCGCCATGGAAGCAGCTGAGGAAGATGATGTCCGACGAGCCGCCATTGTCTATGAGAACTCGTCGACCTTATAATTGAGAGGACAAGGAGATGACAAGGATCATCGCGAGGATAACGGATACCTGCATACAAGGCGTCCCGTGAAGGTAATGGGCTCTGGCCCACCGCTTGGGTTGCTTGGGGGTTGGTCTACCGCGGGCGATCGCCTTGTCTCGAGCCCTGCCATATTTTTTCTAAGCTCGCCTCCGAAGCCGAGCGAGATGGCCCCCACAAGCAAGACCACCGAATGACTCGATTTCACCAATCGCGGAGGTGGATTACCTTGACGCCGAGGTTGTCGCGGGTCGGCCATGCCCCCGTCCGCTGAGCTGTCGCCGTGGAGGGTGTGCCTGTGATTGTCTCAGAGGGCTCGGTCCTTTGCCTCTCGCCGAGGGCGGTGTCTGTGAATCGCTTAGACGCCTCGCGAATGTGGGTCTCCACTTGATCCTGAGGCCGATGCCGGTGTTATGGCCATGGTCCCGTGGAAACGACAATATTTGGACCGATCTTTACTTGCTAGAAGGGTTCCATGGAGGAAGAGGCCACTTGAGGGGTAGTCCCTGGATCTCGTTAAGAACTTGTTCCATGGGAGTATTGAGGGTGTATATCGCCGAACCCATCGGAGGGTTCGACTAGTGCCGACCGTCGGCGCGAGGAGGCTCGGTCAAGATAGCGGGATGTTTGATTATGATGCCGTGTTACCGGGTTCTTGGTCTTTTCTTTTTCTCCGGGGTTAGATATTTAGTTGTTGAGTCCCGCCGAGCGTTAGAGAATCCTCTGCTCATGTACTTTTTGGGCTTTGGAGAGCAAGGTCGCCATGGATGCTCTGGGGTTCTTAGAGAGGAGAAGAGGAAATCTGATGATCGCAGCATCACCCATGAAGGTCGGAGGATGACTTTATTGTCATTTTCAAAGAACTTGTAAGGTTTTGTTGAAGCGAGTGACAAAGTCACAAGCAGCGACTCGCCTTCGGCCGACGGATGTTGAGGAGTTGGGTCACCGGACGTCACGGGCGTTGGGCCGGCGAAGTGGCTCAGAAGGAGTCACCGAGGTGTTGAAATGTGGAGACCGACCGTGGCAATCGGTCAACTGATAGCCGAGCCGAGCCCTTCAAAGGTCACGGAAAGGCTCGCACATGATTTCGCTGTGAAAGCATGGAGGATCATGAGTGTACCGGTAGGTCTCTGTGTGGTCGACGGGTCGTGGTTCCGCCAAAGGGGTCGATGGTAGGCATTTTGAACTTGGGGGTGGGTTTGTCTCGGATGGAGGTGACAAATGGGAGTTTGTCAGAGTGGAGGGCTTATGTTGATGTTCTCAGATGACCCTTGGAGTTGGAGTTTCATGGCTCGGAGGTCGGCCCCAAAGGGGAATGTTGTCACCGCCAGAGGGAGCCAGATGTTGGACGCTGCTAGCTCCTCCCTGGGGAGCTGGAGCTATGACTGACGGACATAGGGGTGGAGGAGGTGGATGCATATGTGGGTGAGGGGGTTGCAAGCCCCCCGAGTTGTGAGGATTGGGTTGTGGGACAAGATGGCCTTAACTTGTTCTCGATGGGTGGAATATCTCGAGGTGGTGGAGGAATAGGAGGTTCTGGAGCAGAGCATTGATTAAGGCCCGGTTCGTTTCGCCATACGGCTGATGCCGCAGAGCTCGGCGAAGCATCGCGGGTTGTCTGATTGGGAGGGTCGGTCCGGTGATCGGCGATTATGGTGGGAAGCCATGGATCTCGTCGTTACTATACACGCGACGGATGAGGTGAAAAGGTTCTCGAAAAGGGTCTCCGGCGAATGAACACAATCGGGCGACGGACAAACCGCTTCCAGACGGCGCCAATTGATGATGCCGCCGTCTGTGAATGAGCTAGACCGATCCAAGCACCTCAAGCCCATCGGATAACCCGCAGTAAGTTCAATCGGGAACGGTAGTCCCCTACGAACCCTCCGGTGTATGAATCAGAAAAGGTGATGGACAAAATGTAGAGAGAGAGAGAGGATAGAAAACTTAACCTTCTTCTTGTCTTCGAGCTTTGCTTATATCCTTTGGTAATCATTTCGCTGTCTCAGCCGTTCTGACCTTCCCGCCGAAAGCTTACGCCGTGGTTCGTCTTGTTCAGGGTGAGGGGGCGCCATTCCGGCTGAGGGGTGTTGTCGCAATAAATGCTGTGATGGGTTGCATTAATGGTGATGTGCTGTGGCAATAACTTTGCAGATCTTTGTCCACGACGCCGTTTCGCAAGACTCGCCATTTGTCCGAGCATCATTGGCCTTTCCTGCCCAGTTGGCCTCCAAATGTCTCCGGTTTTACCAACCGGTTATGCAATGGGGTTTAAATGGTGGGCTGGCTCATATGTGGGTCAGGCCCTTGTGGGCCTATCCATGTCAATTATATTTTTAAGTATACTTATGTTAAGTGTGTCTAAAATTAAAAAAATTAATTAAAATATTTAAAAAATTCATTGAAAATATTAAAATACAAAAAATAAAAAAATAGAATTCTCTTATAGTATTATTAAAATTCCATCTGCATTATCAAGTCCATAGTGGATTTGGGCTTTTTGTTGGTGGCCAAGCATGGGCTTGCTATTTATGGCCGAACCTAGCGTAGGTATGGATTTGCTAATGGTGGCCGAACCGACAAGGACTCGGGTTTGGGCTTGGTTTTTTAGACCGATTCATGTCAACACTTGACCTGGACTAGATCTCCTCTATTGTTTTGGGCTTCTAAAATAGCCCCATTTTTCTTGAAATGGAAATATGTCTCAGATTTTGAATGGATAGTCGTCATTGCCTTCAAAGTGATGGCACGTCTATACGATGCTCAGTTAGAGAATTTGAGGGAAATATTTAAATAAAATAATCAAAAAGGGGCGATCAAGGGCAAACTTCTAAATATTTCTCATAAGCTCTCGGACCAACATAAGGCAACCTCATCCGGAAGGGGGCAACCGCAATCTCAAAAATTAAAAAATATTATTTTATATTAAAAATTTTATAATAATTTAAAATTATAAAGATTTACATCTCCAAACATACTTTTATACCTCTATACTGATAATTTTGAATCCGTTCCTGTCGTCCGAGCCTAAATAAATTTGTACGAGGTCATGGTGCATCGACACAATGCTCAATTATATAGTTAAAAGTATATACCTATATACCCTCATATATAAGAGGGAGTTGTAGTTGTTACAATTGATGGCTCTCTTTTTTCGGCCCATTTTACCCTCATATTTTGTTGTTTACTATGTCAATTTTGGGCCATTTTGTAATTTCATGCTAAGTCTTCATGTCATCTATACTATATATTAAGCAAAATGAGGTTTTTAACCCCAAGTCTTGTGGGAGCTCCAATTTCTCAATCTAAATTTCTTAATTTTTTTATTTTAAAAAAAATATCTTAGCATTTATTAACTTCTCCCAACTCCCAAGTCTTACTCTCATAATAATACTTTAATGCATTAAAAACAAGCATAAAAAAAAAATTGAAATCCAACACATAAATTTATTATCCCTCATAATAATACTTTAATGCATTAAGAACAAAGCATAAAAAAAAATTCTTGAAAAGTCCAACACATATGATTATTATCAAAATATTAAATTTTAATATAATATAATAAAAAAAAAGACATTTAATTCCTTGAAAAGTCCAACACATATGATTATTATTAAAATATTAAACTTTAATAGGAAAAAAAGAAGACATTGAAAAAAAAAATTCTATATCTATACTATATATTAAGCAAAAGTGAATTTTTAACCCCAAGCCTTATGGGAGCTCCAATCTCCCAATCTAAATTTCCTGATTTTTTTATTTTAAAAAAAAAAAAACCTTAGCATTTATTAACTTCTCCTAACCCCCAAGTCTTACCCTCATAACAACACTTTAATGTATTAAGAACAAGCATAAAAAAAAAAATTGAAATCCAACACATATAAATTCCTTGAAAAGTCCCAACACATATAATTCTTATCATTCATAATAACACTTTAATGCATTAAGAACAATCATAAAAAAAATAAAAATAAATAAAAAATGAAAAGTCTAACACATATGATTATTATCAAAATATTAACTTTAATATAATATAATAAAAAAAGAGAGAAGACATTTAATTCCTTGTAAAGTCTAACACATATGATTGTTATCAAAATATTAAATTTTAATATAATATAAAAAAGGAAAAAAAGAAGACATTTTAAAAAAAAAAAAAAAGACATTTAAAAATCGCAATTCACATATATTGATAATTGTAAATGTATTAAGGAAAATGTGGTTTCTAAACCCCAAGCCTTGTGGGAGTTCCAATCTCTCAATCTTAATTTTTTAAATTTTTTATTTTTTTTTAAAAAAAAACTCAAAGATTTATTGATTTGGTCAAAATCACCTGATCAGCATTTATTAACTTTTTCCAATTCACATGCTTGCATTTATTGATTTGGTCAAAATCTCTGATTAGCATTTAAAATCCCCTCATACAAAAATTCCAATCTAAATTTCCTGATTTTTTGACTTAAAAAAAAAAAAAAACCTTAGCATTTATTAACTTCTCCTAACCCCCAAGTCTTACCCTCATAATAACACTTTAATGTATTAAGAACAAGCATAAAAAAAAATTGAAATCCAATACATATGAATTCCTTAAAAAGTCCCAACACATATGATTGTTATCCTTCATAATAACACTTTAATGCATTAAGAACAAGCATAAAAAAAAAAAAAATGAAAAGTCCAACACATATGATTATTATCAAAATATTAAACTTTAATATAATATAATAAAAAAAAGAAGACATTTAATTCCTTGAAAAGTCTAACACATATGATTGTTATCAAAATATTAAACTTTAATATAATATAATAAAAAAAAGAAGACATTTAAAAAAAAAGACATTTAAAAATCGCAATTCACATATATTGATAATTGTAAATGTATTAAGGAAAATGTAGTTTCTAAACCCCAAGTCTTGTGGGAGTTCCAATCTCTCAATCTTAATTTTCTACATTTTTTATTTTTTTAAAAAAAAAACTCAGCATTTATTGATTTGGTCATAATCCCCTGATCAGCATTTATTAACTTTTTCCAATCTACATGCCTGCATTTATTGATTTAGTCAAAATCTCTGATTAGCATTTAAAATTCCCCTATACAAATAATTATAGATACATCCTGTGCATAGTTACTGCAGTAGCTTTTTTAATTTCTCCTGTACACTATGGTTAGTAATAAGATTGTTAAATTATTTTTATAAAAAATCTTAAAAAACATAATTTATATATAAAAAAAATTAAAACAAATATAAATATCTATAATTATCTCGAACATAGCACGGGTGATAGGTTAGTCTATACTATATATTAAGCAAAATGAAATTTTTAACTTCCAAGGCCTGTGTGGGCTTCAATAAATTAATCCTAATTTTCTAATTTTTTGTTTCTTTTTAAAAAAAAAAATTAACCTCAGCATTTATTAACTTCTCTTAATCCACAAGACTTTTTGACTTCTCTCATAATTACTGCAGTACCTTTTAAACCAAATATAAATATCTATATCTATATCTATCTATTTATTCATATCTATCTCTAACCCACAAGTTTTGTAAGAGTTTCCACAAGATTTTTTGACTTCTCTCATAATTACTGCAATACTTTTTCAAAAACAAATAATTTGTATATTAAAAAAAATTTAAAACAAATATAAATATTTATATCTATATCTATCTATTTATTTATATCTATCTCTAACCCACAAGTTTTGTGGGAGTTCCAATATCCTAACATTGATTTCTTAATTTTTTGATTTTTTTGAAAAAAAAAAACTTAGCACTTATTAAATTCTTCCAAATCTTTTTAGTTTCTCTAATACACACACTCTTTTTAACTTTTCACATACTTATTGTAAATAGTGAGTCTTTTTTGTTTTCTCCTTCTTGACTTTTTCACTTTTATACTTTTAACTTCAAAGGACCACGATGCAAACAAAGAAGTCTTCTTTTTGTTTTATCCTTCTTGACTTTTCCTTTTGTTTACTGTTTTAATATTGTAGTTAGATAGCGCATAAAAATATTTGTGATTCGTCTAGCAAATAAAAAATTATAATTTGATTTTTTAATATGATTGAACTTAAATAAATATAAACCTTCACAAAGAGAAAAATGTGATTATAATTAGTTGAATGATTTTTTTTTTTTTTAAATGTGATTGTATTTCGTTTAATAATTCTTTTTTTTTTCATTTATTTATTTTATTATGTGAAAAATGTGATGTGATTGTAGTTTGTTCAATGATTCTTTTTTTAAATATGATTGTTGTAGTTAGTTCAATATTTTTTTTTTAATGTTATTTAATCTTTTTATTTACTATTTTAATTTTATTTTTGATTTTTTAATATGATTGAAGTTAGATAAATATAAACCCTCACAAAGAGAAAAGTGTGATTATAATTAGTTGAATGATTTTTTTTTTTTTTAATGTGATTGTAGTTAGTTTAATAGTTCTTTTTTTTCATTTATTTATTTTATTATTGGAAAAATGTGATGTGATTGTAGTTTGTTCAATAACTCTTTTTTTTAATATGATTGTTGTAGTTAGTCCAATGGTTTTTTTTTTAAATGTTATTTAATATTTTTATTTACTATTTTAATTTTATTTTTAATATGATTAAAATTAGATAAATATCAACACTCACAAAGAAAAAAAAATGTGATTGTAGTTAGTTCAATGATTCTTTTTTTTTAATGTGATTGTAGTTAGTCAATGGTTCTTTTTTTCATTTATTTATTTTTTTATTATGAAAAAAATGTGATGTGATTTTAATTTGTTCCATGATTTTTTTTTAATGTGATTTAATTTTTTATTTACTATTTTAATGGTTTTTCTTTACAATTTTTTATGAAAAAATATGATTGTAGTTAGATAGCATAAAAATATTTGGGATTTGATTTGATTTTTTTTGTGTTTTGATTTTTAAAGTATCAATTATTGATAACGATTAGATTGTATTTTGAAAAAAAAAATTGTAATTGATTTTTTTAACTCACTGTGTTTTTTGAAAAAAAAAATTATTGTATTTTTTTAACTATCAATTCAATTAATTTTTGATTTGATTTTTAACTTTAGTTCAATGGTTTTTTTTTAAAAATGTTATTTAATCTTTTTATTTACTATTTTAATTTTATTTTTGATTTTTTAATATGATTGAAATTAGATAAATATAAATTATCACAAAGAGAAAAATGTGATTATAATTAGTTGAATGATTCTTTTTTTTTTTTTTAATGTGATTGTAATTAGTTTAATAGTTCTTTTTTTTCATTTATTTATTTTATTTTGAAAAAAATGTGATGTGATTGTAGTTTGTTCAATGACTTTTTTTTTTTTTAATATGATTGTTGTAATTAGTTCAATGGTTTTTAAATTTTATTTAATCTTTTTATTTACTATTTTAATTTTATTTTTAATATGATTGAAGTTAGATAAACATAAACACTCAGAAAGAAAAAAATGTGATTGTAATTAGTTCAATGGTTCTTTTTTTTTTTAAATGTAATTGTAGTTAGTCAATGGTTCTTTTTTTCATTTATTTATTTATTTTTATTATGAAAAAAATGTGATACGATTATAGTTTGTTCAATGGTTCTTTTTTTTAATGTGATTTAATCTTTTATTTACTGTTTTAATGGTTTTACTTTACAATTATTTATGAAAAAAAATATGATTGTAATTAGATAGCATAAAAATATCTGTGATTTGATTTGATTTGATTTTTTTTGTGATTTGATTTTTAAAGTACCAATTATTGATAATGATTAGATTGTATTTTGAAAAAAAAAATTATAATTGATTTTTTTAACTCACTGTGTTTTTTGAAAATAAATTATTGTACTTTTTTAACTATCAATTCACTTAATTTGTGATTTGATTTTTAACTTTAGTTCAATGGTTTTTTTTTAATGTTATTTAATATTTTTATTTACTACTTTAATTTTATTTTTGATTTTTTAATATGATTAAAGTTAGATAAATATAAACTTCCACGAAAAGAAAAATGTAATTATAATTAGTTGAATGATTCTTTTTTTTTTTAATGTGATTGTAGTTAGTTTAATAGTTCTTTTTTTTTTCATTTATTTATTTTATTATGGGAAAAATGTGATATAATTGTAGTTTGTTCAATGACTTTTTTTTTTTTTTAATATGATTGTTGTAGTTAGTTCAATGGGTTTTTTTTTGTTAATTTTATTTAATCTTTTTATTTATTATTTTAATTTTATTTTTAATATGATTCAAGTTAAATAAACATAAACACTCACAAAGAAAAAAATGTAATTGTAATTAGTTCAATGGTTCTTTTCTTTTTTTTTTAATGTGATTGTAGTTAGTCAATGGTTCTTTTTTCATTTATTTATTTATTTATTATGGAAAAAATATGATGTGATTATAGTTTGTTCAATTGTTCTTTTTTTTTAATGTGATTTAATCTTTTATTTATTGTTTTAATGGTTTTTCTTTACAATTATTTATGAAAAAAAATATTATTGTAGTTGATAGCATAAAAATATTTGTGATTTGATTTGATTTGATTTTTTTTGTGATTTGATTTTTAAAGTACCAATTATTGATAATGATTAGATTGTATTTTGAAAAAAAAATTGTAATTGATTTTTTTAACTCACTGTGCTTTTTGAAAAAAAAATTATTGTGTTTTTTTAACTATCAATTTACTTAATTTGTGATTTGATTTTTAACTCACTGTGTTTTTTGAAAAACAAAATAGATTGTACTCATTGGGGTCACATAATGTACCAATTATTGATGATGATTAGTTTGTATTTTGACCCAAAAAAAAATTGTAATTAATCTTTTTAACTCACTATGTTTTTTGAAAAATAAATTATTGTGTTTTTTAATTATCAATTGACTTAATTTGTGATTGATTTTTTAATTATTGATGATGAGTAGATAATATTAAAAAATTGTGATTTGTATGATTGAAGTTATCTCCTTTTGTTTATAATTTTATTTTTTAATATGATTGAAGTTAGATATGTGTTGTTCATTAATTATAATACTAACTATCATGTTGATAATGCAAGAATGCTAATGGAAGGCTCACAACAATTTAGATTTTAATTATTTTTTGTTTTACTTATTCAGTGAATTTCGAATAAATGTAATAAATTCTTATTTTTATTACTTTGATTGTCAATTTTTTTTTTTAAAAAAAAATTACATATATTTTATGTTGATAATGGAGGAATGCTAACAATTACATATAAATAGGCTAAAGTGGCTATTTTAGCCACAAAAGACAAAATAGGCTATTTTAGACTTTAATATAATATAAAAAAAAAAGACATTAAAAAATTGTAATTGACATATATAGATAATTGTAAATACAACCCGTGTATAGTACGGGTGATATGCTAGTATTGATATATGAAGAAGTCAGATTGACACATGAAAACCATGGCTCTCATTTTTTCCCCCCGGTTTTGCCCCCTTAGTTTTCTCTATGACACTCCACTTTGTTTTATTAGGTGTTGGATTGTTTGGTAAATTCATATCCATTGTAAAAACATTCGGTTTGTTTGGTTTAGATTTTCAGGATTTATTTTTTAGAAAATTAAAATTTTTTATTTTTCATTTTTATTTTTATTTTTATTGAATATTTTTAATAGTCTAAGTAATTTTTTAATTTTTAGATACACCTAACATAAATACACTTAGAAAATATAATATTTATGAAAAAAAATCTTTAGAAAATTCACTAAACACCAAAAATATAAATAAAAAAAATATAAAAATTCAGTATATTTTTCATATTCTTGTGTATTTATTATTTTTTTAAATATTTTTGTAGAAATATTTTACTTTTTAGATACATCTATGTAAGGTATATTTAAAAAAGTAAAAAATTGCTTAAATTTTAAAAATATTTACTAAAAATAAAAATACAAATAGTAAAAACAAAAAATTCAATTTCTAAAAAATTGAATCTAGAAAATTGAAACCAGTTCTTTGATGATTGTATGGATAGGTGTCGTCCACGTAAATTGTGGAAGAATTCAAAAGTCAGATATCACAATTGTCTGTAAGATACAATCTGACTCTGTTCCGAGCTAACTTTGTTCTCATGCTTCTCTTTCAAACCCAGTCTTTGTTCTCATCTTTCTCTTATAATCTCTTCCATTTCTCATGCTAATCGATTGAATCCCAAATCTCGCTGAGCCTTTCTTACTGGGCGAGCTCATCCCAAATCTCTCAGTTATTTCGTCTATCTCTTTTCATCTCACAAGTAGATGTATCGTCAAAGAAAGCATGGAAACGAGAAGGAATGGGATAACCAGACGCTTCAAAGCTTAGCCCTAATTCCATTCAATTTTCTTACAAATTCAGAGGTGAACAAACTTTTTCTCAAAACTTTAGGCTTCATGCTTTGTTTGAATTTGAAACTCTAATGAAACACTTAAATCTACTTTTTTTTTATCCATCTATTAGGCAAAACAAAGAGGAAAAGAAAGTCCCTGAATCCGTCACCACCAAAGCTAGTTTTCTTTGCATTGAGGTAATTTTTTACTTATTTTTTTTCACACTTTAAGGGTTTAGTTTGTGTATTTAACATGTACCCTGTCTTGTCTTTCAATTGTGTGTGTGTGTGTGTGTTTTTTTTTTTAATTTTTTATTATTATTATTTTCGTTTCTATTGCTGGAATTCAGCACATGCAACTAATAATTTTCAATAATCCTTTCCATCTACAGGTCTAAAAGGCTTAAATTTGGACCACAATAGTTAGTTTATTAACGTTATGGTAATTTTCTTTGTGTTTAATTTTACCACCCTTCAAAGTTGCACACAATGTATTTGAAAATTTGTTGTAGTCATGAGATGTATCAGAAAATTATAGCCACGTGTGATTGCGAAACTGGTAGTCAGATGTCCTTAAATGTGAATTTAATCGGTGAAATTTCTTGGTTTTTTTTACGCCTCTTAGACTATTTAAGAAAGTTGGATGTATAACTTATTATGATTCTTTGGTTATATGGTGGAAGCAGTGGAGTTTGGAGCCTATGGCTATAGTTGAGTATCAAAATGATCCGTAGTTCTAATATATCGGCTTGAATAGCTCGAAGTAAAAGTTTCTCTCTCCTCTCGATCTCTTCCATCTCCGCCTTTAGCAGCTCACTATAGTCTCCAAGGAAATCAAGACTCTCACCTCTCTCTCACTCTCACCTCATCCCTCTTACCTCTCTCGCTTATCTCTCTCATTCACTCTCCCATCTCTCTCTCTATCTTTCACTCGCCCCTCTCACCGCCTTTTGAAGGAGTACGAAGACTACGAGACGGTGGACTAAGGACTACAAGATGGTGGATGAAGGACAATGAACGACATTTACAGGACTTAATGATGACAAATAATCTGAGGTAAACCCGAAATCGCAGTTAGAGTTTACGCTATTTCAATTTTTGTAGAAATTAGTTGATTAGGAGTGTTTGGGGTTGATTTTGCTTGCAATTTGTGTTAGGGTTTGGGATTTGGCTTTAATTTGTGATGTGTTAGGGTTTGGGATTTGCTTTTGAATCATATCCTCTCAGATACATTTGATTGGTTTTGCTTGAAATACACATTTGTGATGAGTTTGGTCATGTAAAATATACCTGTTATCAATAATGAACTCTATTATCAAGATTAACTTGGTTAACCTGGTGGTGTGCCTAATTCAAGATTGAACTCTGTTATCAAGATTAACCTGTTTAACAGGTTAATCTTGAATTAATTTTTAATCTTGATGAAATGTTCCTATGTTAAATAATTTCAAAATTAATTCAATGAATAATTCAATGTTCTGTGTGTGAAAAACAGATTGAACTCTGTTATCTTAATTCAACAGATTGAACAGAGTTCTATGAAAAATTAATTCAAGATTAACCTATTAACCAAATTAATTCAGGATTGAACTTTGTTATCAAGATTAACCTGGTTAATTCAACATATCAAGATTGAACTCTGTTACCAAAATTAATTCAAGATTAACCTGATAACAGAGTTCAATCTTGAACGCATCTGTCTCTAATTTAAACAGATTGAACTCTATTTATGGATCACATCACTATGAATGCGTCATTATGTATCAGTATGATGCTTGTTCATCAGTATGAGGTAGTTAATTTTGTTGGCATTTTTTATGCAGATAAAAAAATGGCTTTATCTTCTACTAATAATAGGAACATAAGATTAAAGCCAAGAATATAAGAGATTATCATAACACAAGGAACAAGCAGATACTAGTAACATTTATGTTATAAAAGCAAGAGAATCCACTTACTGGAACTGAAACTGTAAGTGGGTATAGATTCTTCTTAGCAAAGTAAGTGACTTGATGTGGAGTGCCTTTCAATGGAATCTGATTATAGAAAATGTAACTTTCAAGTAAGTGGATCAATGCCAAAATGGCAATTTATATAAAAATACCTTGTTATGAACAGATTATAAAATAAAGGAACACTGACGTTTTGTACACTGACTTTAGTTTATATATCATTATTACAAAATTAATCCAGCAAATCGAAGCTCCTTGAAAATATTTGAAACTACTATTTTGAATTTGATCAAGGATATTTCTTTCCATGGAGCAAACCATAGACAATGGATCTGTACAACCAACCCCAAGTAGTTAGCATTGGGGCTTGTTCTTTTGCATAAAGAACTATGAAAGAAACATTTTCTCACAGAACATTGAATTAAGGAACATTTCATAAATCCATGATTATGATAAATGTTCACAGACAGAACATTGAATTATTCATTGAATTAATTTTGAAATTATTTAACATAGGAACATTTCATGAAGTTGAGGAACATTTTATCAATTTTTCACGTAACATTGAATTAAGGAACATTTCTCGGTAAATTATTTAATATTGAAGTTCACTACATAATTTTTCACATAATTGTCATGGATTAATCAATGAGTTATGAGATTTTAAAAACATAGGGTCAAAATTAATCATGGATTTTTCACAAAACAAAGAATGTCCTGATTTTTCACGTAACATTTTTCATGGATTAATCATGGATTAATTTTTCACAAAACATTTTTTCATCAACATAACATATTTTTCATCAACAGCAATGTTCCTTAATGTTAGCAGATTTCATCAATGTAACATCTTTTTTCATCAATGATTTTTGCAGAGTTCAATGTGAAACCCTAAATTAAAAACAAAACCAACTAATGGGTTAATGACCATGAATCATAAGCAAGATCAATCATAAGCAATGTAAAATTATCATAAAAAGCATGAATCAAAGAGCAACGACGACACCTTTCAAAGACACACAATAGCAAAGGGCAAGACCTTTCAGACACACAATGAAGCGGCAGCTTGGTCGGACTAGTAGAAGTGGTAGTAACCTCGCTTGAAGACCCTTTTCAAGACACACATTTCATCTGCGTCCTCTCTTTCACTCTCTCTACTATGTTCTTGTTTTTCTTTTATGTTTTTTTTTTTTTTTGGAAACGAAATGTCTGAGTTTTGTAAGGGATGACCTATGTACAAAGAATGGGGGTGGGTGTACAAAGAAATGTCTAAATTCGAGCCTTTCAACCCACGGCATTTCGAGCAACAAAACGGGGTTGGTTGTAGTATAGCTTATTCATCTGGCTGCTGCCTTATATATTCTTTTTTTTTAGTACCTTAAAAAAGCCTCAAGGTAGTTGTTTGTGTTGGTGTTCTCGTTACTCTATTTTGCTGAAGCTCAGTTAGGTGGAAGCAAGTGCAGGACAACTTATGCTTTTGCCTTTTGCACGTGCGTTCTTTCTTTCAAGTAGTTCTATACTAGGATTTGAGATATATGACTATGTTTCTTTTCTTTCTTTTTTTTATTAAAGCCATTTACAGTAGTTTATTTAAGTTTGTGGAAATATTAAGATTATTATATCATCTTTATTTTATCCTATTCATTGACAAATATTCATATGAATTTAAAGTTTTCATTGAATTTTTAATCTGTAAGGCTATATACATGCTAACATTTTAAATTATTTTGGCATAATTTAAATTGAGTTTATCCCATTTAAAAAAATTTCTTCCCAAGGTAATGTATTTATGTGCTAGCTTTATTCACTCTATAACAATGCAACAAATATGCAAAAGTGCACATTGTTAAATGTTGAAATTAATCCCTTACAGTTGTAGACCATTCATGTAGAAATTCTATAAGATACATTCTGTTATCATTGTGAAATCTTGTATTTTTGAGATATTAATATTTTAGTGAAAGATATTGGTGGTAGTTTGGTGATGAGATTTTTAGATGAGAACCTAACTTATTTTCTCTATTTGTTTCATCTCTTTTTACCTCAATTTCATTATTATCATTATTCATCTCTTTTATTTATTTATTTATTTTAGTTTGCTTGGGCTCCAAGCAAAGATTCTTTTCTTTCCCTCCAAGCAAATGTTCTTTTCTTTCCCTCCAAGCAACCTTTCTTTGCCTACAAGTCAATTATCATTCTTTCTGTCCAAGTTTACTTGGAGACTGCTCTTTGTTTTGCCTATAAATTGAACTCATCCTTTCAACTTCTTTCCATTCTTCTTCTTGGTCTATCTATATCTCTCTCATATTGTTCTCTCTTAAATTATAGAAATTTAGAATTTAGATTAAGAGTATTTAGAGTGAGAGTTAGCATTTTATTCAAGAGGAGAATTGTAGATTTTGTTAAACTTTACATACCTTTTGGATCCACAACCTTTGGAGATTTCTGGTGATATAGAAGATGATTAAAAGCATTGATGTTGGAGGGATTTTGCATCAAGTGGTCATGGAATTGTTTTGAGGTAATTCGGGTAGTATACAATATGCTTCTTCTAAATCTCTTTGTAAAGAATGTTTATTTTAATTACTTCACATTTGTACTTCTCTTGATTATCATAGTCATATGTTAAATTTTGTGGAATCATTCTTATTGATACGTTTGATTATTCTAGTCATTTGATAAATTCTATGAAGTTGTTATGTGTAGTTAGTGTTAATCTGTCTGACTAAATGACGTGGAAATACTCTATACATGGATCGAGTAGATCTTCCCAATAGCTTGGACCAATAGCCCGGATAAGCAGTTGTGCTTAGGTGAGGTGGGTGAGGCCGGTCACTGGTCATGTACTGAGTAGGATCAGGTATTTGGTCCTAGATAAATTATCATATGTCGAGTTGACTTGTCTGTGCAATTTGATTTTTTGCTTGGTATCTCAAATTGAATCGTTTGTGCCATGTCCTAAATTGTTGATCCCTATTGATTTATTCTCTATCCGAGCATTGTTATTCTGTTATATCGTGATACTTCTTGAATTAATTTATATTTTAGTTATGAGCAAATATAGTGCCGATTGGAGTTGAAGCATTTAAAGGATTATTAAGTTGGCGATTTTTTGGGCCCACCACTATATATTGTTTTTGGAGATTTGTATAAATTATAAACATTTGTGTAATTATTTTGGAGGTAATTTGTATTTTTTAGGTTATTAATTAGTTAGAATTTTAAATTTGAGGTTGATTTGATTTATTAATAGCCCGAAAGTTTGGGCATTACAATCATACATCTTAAACTTTGTTCACCTTTTATTTCTTCCAAATTTTGACATGTCAGATTAACTCTTGACTCCATCGAAGAGGAAGACGACTAGAAAGTCCACAACTCCATCGCCGCCAAAGCCATGTGCAAATTTGCTAAGAAGTCAGTTTATGTTTCATTCTTAACTATATGTATGTGTGTGTGTGCAAGATATCAGGTATCTTTGTTGCCAGTTGACATGCTTATTTTTGTAAATGTTGATCTTATTAATTTTTGTATTGATATCAAAAACTCTTTTTATAATTGCTAATTTTTAGGATACTTACCTTTTTATGTCCATTTTTGTGCTTTCTTTTTATCATTGCTTTGATTCATTTGTCTCACCTAGAAAATGAAAATTACAGAGCATGAGCAGATTTACATGAGAGGAACAAAGAGAGATCTCAGTTATAGGGTGTTAATTGCAACTTTATAAGGTATGAAACTTCTTGCTCTCTATATCTTGTCTTCTTCACCTCCTTGTTTCGCCTTTATTTGGCTTTCTTGCTTTAGGGTTTAATATTTATTATTGTTATACATGGTCTTGTCTCTTTTAATATTTCCTCCTTGCTAAATTTTTTATGGTATGTATTATTTTCTTTGTAATAGTGAGGTTTGTCTATAACCTCAGTGATAAATTTTGTGAATGAAAAGCATATTCAGAGAAAATATAATTTCTTTTCCCCCTAAGCTTTTCATAAGCCACTTGTTTTGATCCACAATTCTCAATAGTTTGCTCGTGAATAATGTGTAGTCTCGATTGATTAAAAGTAATGTTTCAAAATGCGGCGTTACGTAATGGTTGCAAATGTTACATAACAGCTTATGGCGGTAGGCACTACGCTGCTACCTTCACTTTTATGTGTGGTTGAGATTCACAAGTGTATCGGCCGTAGCGATCGTCAGAAGGCCGTAACGGTGTTGTAACAGCCCGTTCACCGTTACACAATGTTATGAGCTGATTCTTTTAAAAAAACACAAAACAAAAGGCTAAAAAATATATATATTGAACAAATTTTGCACATACCTTTGTGGTTGAACAGATTTTGTATAGATTTTGTTTACAAAACTCTTAAGTTCTTTTTCAGATTGTAAACCCGTGAACCACTTTGAAATGAGATTCTTGATACCCATAATCTTTAGATTAAATCCACAACATTTAGAGTCTTTAAAAACTCTCCAATTGAAATTTAGATCTTTAGATCCACAGATTTTTAACCATCTTCAACTGAGTTTCTGATAATAAAAAAAAGAGGAATACAAAGAGAAGATAAAAGATGGAGGAGTGAGAGATAGAGATAGGAGAGAAGGGATGAAGAACCTGTGTTGAAGATGAAGAAGGAGATGAATCTTGTAGAGGGAAGATATAGCGATTCTGGTTTAAGATCCGACTCATTTGATATTCTGGATTCGGGTTTCATTGTTTTGTATTGTTGTTCATGTCTTATTCTACTTTTCCCTCCTTAAATTTGGCTATTATTGTGTCGATTATGTTTAGAACAAGTTGGTGGCTTATTTTTCAAACTTGTGTTGCCCAGATTTTTGTTCTTTCGCTTGAGTAACACTTCTTGGCGCCGAAGCGTCTTTAGAAACTCAATTCTTTTGTAGGTCTACAAAAATCGAGTTTGTATTCTTCGCCGAGCTTCTTGCATTCGAAAGTGGAACAACTTATTGTATCTTGTCGCCGAGTGACACATCTTGCGCCAAGCAAATCGTGCATTTATCACCAGAACAGCCATTTTACATCACTTTTTCATCTCTCTCTCTCTAAAACATTTCAAAACCCTAAGTTGAACCCTCTCTCTAAAACTCACCCTCTCTCTACAAATACACCAAGATCTACCCATTTCTCCACCTTACTCCATTTGTTAAAATGTAGAGCTTTAGAGCTTCGCTTTCATCCAAATAAAGTTGGGTTTCGCTTCATCTGAAGTTTCATATGTGTTTATCTCATTTTCTAGTTTTAAGGTAGGGATCCTCTACACTCTTTTATGAGTTTTGATTTAGTTATTTGTTTTTATAAACAATCTTGTAGTTTTTCAGGATTTTGAACAAACCTAGGGTTTTGGTTTAAAATCAAAAAAGGAATTTTCAAATGGATGTAATGAAAATGGTTGTGAGATTGGAAATGAGGTTGAGTTGTGATAAAATTATTGATTTTGATACTTGGAATAGATTTTGAAAGAAAAATGGGTTTTGCCCTAAATGTCTTAAATATTTATTTTATATAAATAAATGGAATTGATATTGGAAATGTGAAATTAGATGGATACAGATATGGATGGTGGAGTTGGATATGTATTATCACTCACATCTTGAAATTTGGAAAGTTTATCTATATTGGAGATTTTATATCTGTTTAGAAATATCTGTTTTGGGCTATTGGTAGAGGATAGCTATGATTGTTGTAGAAATTGCATGAGGATTATGTGAATTGAAAGAAATTTCTCATTCATTTGCATTGAGTATTATCGCATCTTAATACATTGTACATGTATAACGTAAGTGGAGAAAAATAGGTGAATCTAAGAAGGAAATGTATTCTATTGAATCAAGTTGGCCTATGTATTCAGGATGAAAGTCTCGAAAAATGCACATATACATGGGAGCCGGTTCCCATGGACGAAATATCGGTAAAATGGCAATAGTAATGATTGTATAGACTATGTTTACATGGGTTGATAGTTTCCCGCAGACGAAATATCCGTGAAAATGTGTATTTTGAGATTCCTAGAGTTATGATTCATGGCCCTGTTTTCTATTGTAAAGGTAATAAATGATGAATTGTGATATAAACCGGACTTACATGGTTTTGAAAAGAGAAATAAAACGTTTTGGTCATGAGCATTGCATATACATAAAACCTCATATCTTTATTAAGATTCATACATTGTGTTGATTATTTCTACGGGCTTTGGCTCACCCTATGTGGGCGTTGGTGAGATGTCTCTACCAAGGCAAGAATTTGGGAGGATTGGAGCTAAAGCTTCATTTTGTTTATTTGTTATTATTTTGTACAAGCATAGGGTTTTATATGTATTGATTTAAATTCATTTTGATGTAATCAAGTATAGTCTTGGAAAGTTGTAACCTTCAAGACATTTCAATCATTATTTTAACTTTTATTTCATATCTTTGTTGTTGACATACGCTATAGACTTAGGGTTAGGATTTATGAATGTGTATTCGATGTGTCACCAGAGACGCCCCCGAACGCCCGAGAGGGTTAAGTCCTGCCTGCTCATATTGGGTCACTACAGCTCAAAGGACTCAATTGTTTGTCGCGTTCGTAATCAACCAAAGAGTCCAACTCGCAAATCGCTTTGAGAAAAATAGATTTTGAAAAGAAGTGCCAAACATGGACTGCTGGTCGACATGTAATCGCCACCTAAATATTTTTTTTTTAAAATGGGGAAATTTAGGAAACCCCGACTTCCGTGTCAAGGCCACGTGGTCCGCTATTACCAAAGTAGTCTTGGCTCGAGCTTGGGTACGATTGGGAAGGTCACTATGAGCATTTTCGCCTCATCCAAGACCTCTACTAACCGTGATATCTCATTTTGAAAACATTGTGTGTTCTTATTCAGTTATTAGCCTAGGTTACTATGTTATGCGACAGCAAACAAGTATAGACCAAATCGCTTAAATTGAAACAAAGCATTGCATGTTTGTTTTGGAAAAATGGTTTGCTATTCGCAAGTAGGCTAAAATGCGTGTTTTGCCACCCTCAAGTGGGCTTTTAGAAAAGACAGCTTGCTAATGCTAGTGGGCTTAAAACTCACAGCTTTTAATGCATTGTCCCAATTTTAGGTAATTCAACCTCCATCCACAGTATTCAAGCAATTTATCTCACATAAGCATTTAGCCACATGGTAATCATGCCGTTATGTTAACATTCACACGCATGCGATATGCTAAAGCATAAATACTTACATCGCACTGTACAAAACAATAAACTAGTTAGCAAATATGCATGACCTAGTTCATGTTAGAATGACTAATGCATCGCATACAGCATGTAATTAGGATAGGCTCGGCTAACCCTAAAATGGCATGTGAAATGTAGTCATTTGATACATGTATTCAAGTTGGAAATTGAAAATACAATGCGATTTGTATGATGTACCGAGCCCGGTGCATGCAAGACAAATGTATGGATGCACGCATGCATAGCATAAGGTATGCTAAAATAAACGTGCCCTAATCTACCATCAAAAGCAAGTAAATAAAGGAGAGAAAGAAATGGGGGTTGGAAGACATACACACACTCACGCACACTTATTACAGATTTGCCCTCGCTCGGAGGGACCAAAAGAATAATACAAATAATTAACTACGCAAGCTAATTAAATATTACAAATTGCCTAATTAGTTGACAAACTAACTGAACTAAGAAAAACAGTAAACCGCCTCGGGAGGAGAGCCAAATGCAAAGACGTGTTCGTCTTGCTCGAATTGCATCGCCATGCCTAGATCGCTTTTGTTTTCCTCGCCTCTTCTCGAGAACCGCCAAAGTCTCGTAACTACTTCCTTGATGTGGGATCACCACGGCTAAACAGAATAGCCACCGTCGCTATATGTGGCCATCGGCACGTAATTCATCCGTCGGTACCGATAATTGATTGCTTGGTCGGCACTAAACATTGCCATTGTAATGAATTCCTGCAGAACCTGCAACTCACAGCAGCAGAGGGCAAAATCTTGCATGGCTATGTTATTCTAGCAATGTATGCACCAAACACACTCCTTATCATGTTTATGACTCAATGGAAGATGTGCCTCGATTCTCCGGCCACCAATCACGCTTTTCACTGCATGATGGCCCAAAGAATCAAGTGTGCAATTTTCATGTCAATTGAGATGCAAACTAGACAATCAAACCAAAGGGTCCTAACCTCTATCACACTCACTTCAAGAGGCCAAGCATGCACAATGCAATGCTATCCTAGACATGTTGGCATGCATGCAATATGGACAATGCAAGGCATTTATACAAATATACAAGCAAGCATGCAAGGCAAGCATGTAAGCCAAGCAAAGGGGTGGACTTAAACATGACTTAAGCAACTCCAAATAGGCCCAAAATCAGTAGCCAAAATGCCCAAAAAATGAGGGCTAAACACACGTGCACACATGCAAGTAAGTTGGACCAACACTTAGGCACTAAACAAGAAACTTCCAAGCACACTTGAAAGGGGATATCATGGACAACTAGCATGCAATATAAGCTCTGAAATTCATGCTAGAATGTGGTGCCAAACCAAGCCAAATGAAGCAAACATAAGCATGCAAGCATAGTCCAAGTACTTGAGGCAAGTCATGAAGCACACTTAACACAACAAACATGGCATGCACTAAACAACTAAAAACAGATTTTTAGCATGTTAAAGCAAGGCCAAGGGACTACTTAGATGGCATCTAAGTGGCTCAAATTCAAAGGTATGCACAATGGTCAAAACATAGGGTATACAACACATGCTTTTGAAGCAACAAAGAAGCAACTAAGGCAAGCACATGGGCATGCCAAAGGGACTGAAATTACATGTTGGATGGTTCCAAACCACCAAAATGATGCAATCAACACATGCCATACATTCACACACTTGGGGCACACAAGCCCGGCAAGCCACAAATGCAAAGGAGCTATACTAAACATGCCAAAATCGATCCAAACGACTATGGACAGACCTAAAGCATGGCAAAATAAGCACAAAACATTCATAAGTCTAAGCCTAAATCATGCTCGAACAAAGGCTAACAACCTAAGACATGTTAAGGGAATTACAAGGCATTACATGGCAACTATACTAAACATGTATGGAGCACCAAAACCAACTTAATACAAAGTTATAACATGGCCATATAAGCATGAAATGCAGCCTAGACATGATCAACACACACTTGAACATAAGGCTCCTTAAGAAAGCAAAATAGGTCCTTTTCAAGGACAACAAGGAGAGGGGGTGGCCCTCCCCTTTTGGAGACTTCAAGGCACCATCTCCACCACTGAAATCCCTCAAGATTTCAGTGGTGAAGAGGCCCAAACACCAAAGTCTCGAAACTTGCACAAAAAAGCACAAAATGAGGCCTTTCAAGGCCTAAGAGGGGTCAAACTTCCCCAAAGCACAAAACACTCTGAATAAACTATCAAGAGGGTCTAAAAGCAGAACTTTTTTATGTTATACACTAAGCACAAAAACAGCTCTAAGATAGGTAGAAATAGGATGCAAAAATGGGGTAAAAAAGATTAGTTTCTTACCCTTGAAGAACTTCTTCACAAATGTTGATCTTGTTGCTTCCTTGGGCTCAAATCCAGTCAAAAACCTCAAGAACAAGCTCTAGTCCTTGAAGAAACCAAGAAAAAGTGAAAGACTAGGTGTTTGTGTGCAATAGTAAGACACAAAGCACCTAGAACACACACAAAGGAGATATAGAGATAGGATATGAATGACACTCAAACCCTAAAACCAGAGCTTGCTCGAAGTTGTTTCTCACTAAAAGCCAACCCTAAAGCCAGGGGAGGCCTCCTCTTATAGAGGAGGCAATCTTGTAAGCTTAGGCATTAAGCAAGACAAGAGTGCATCCTCCATACACGTATGGAGGGAAGTCAAAGCCATACAACCTGCTCAAAATATCTCCAAAAGCAAATTAACACAAGAGTCGGTTGGGCAAAATGTCATTCGACAAAAATGATCACGGCAACAAAGAGTGCCGACGGCATGTACATTGCGGTGGCAAGAAAAACCAGGTGGCCTTTATAGTGCGGTAGGTGGGGATGCCTCACAAGGCATTCTTCGCTTCTTCCAGGGTAACACAAGTGTTTGGTGCAAAACCGCACACAAAACAATGAAGTTCGGAGATCCTGAGGCAAGGCGCTGTAGACACCCCATTTTTGACCGTCCTCAAGACTTGGACGTCATCGCTTGAACACTCGGTGATTATCCATGTTCGTGTTTGTTTGGAGTTCCCGGAGTTCTCGGCTACGCGCCTTGCCTCAGGCCCTCCGAACTTGACTGTTTTGTGTTTGGTTTTGCACCAAACACTTGTGCTTTGCCTTGGAGGGGCAGGGAATGCCTTTTGAGGCATCCCCACACACCACCGGCAGTGGCTAGAGGCCACCGGCTGGTTGTTGATGCCACCGGCACTATTTTGTGCCGGTCGGCACTACTTTTGGCAAAATGACCATTTTGCCCTGCCGACCACTTTACAGCTGTTGTTGGAGATATTTTCAGACAGCTTTTTACCACTTTCTTTCCCTCCATACACGTGTATGGAGGGATGAGCCCCTTGCTTGCTTGGTTGCTAAGCTTACAAGATTGCCTCCTCTATAAGAGGAGGCCTTGTCTTCTTGGCTGAGGGGTTAGTCATTTGAGAGACTAAAAAATCAGAGCTCACATATCTCTCTCTCTATATTTTCTCTCTCTCTCCTCTTGTGTGTGTGTTCTTGGGTCTAAAAGTGTAGTTTTACCTCATTTTTGCACCATTACACACACTATTACACCTTAGCTCGAGATTGAGGGACTTGGGAGGTTGATTGTTGTGATTTTGGACTGACTTTGATCACTAGAGAGTGGTTGCTCCACCTGTTCTTCAAAGGATCTTCAAGGGTGAGCTTGTTACTTTAGTTTCCCCATTCTTACACTAGCTTTCTACCCCTCTTGCTTTGTGTTTTTGGATTTGTGTTTAACATAAAAAAGGCTTATATTTTCATACTCTTGAACAGTCATTAAGATTGATTTGTGGTTTGGGTAGAGTCTCACCCTCTTAGGCCTTGTTTTGGCCATTTTGGAGCCTTTTCTTGAGGCCTTATTTACTTGGTGTTCTTGATCCTCTCACCACTGAAAACCAGTGGGTTTTCAGTGGTGAGGAAGGTATTTCCAAGTCTCATATAGGGGAGGGACACCCCTCTCCCCTTGGCCCCTTGTTTGCCTTTGTTTTGGGCTCAAATAATAGCATGCATGCATGGTCGGTTTTGGCTTCATTTCAGAGCATATTTGTGGTTCATATGACATGTTATGCCTCTGTTTTAGGTTGGTTTTGTGGTCCTTAACATGCCTCTTATGTTTGCTTTGAAATGCTCTCTTATGCCTAGAAATATGCCATGCATCTAGGCCATGTTCTTTGCATGTTTTAGCTTGGTTCCATAAGGGTATTAGCATCATATTACCATGTATAAGGGTCGTGAGCCACTGATTTTGCCATGTATAGTGTGCTTGACATGGTTGTTTTGCATTTTAGGCTTGTAAGCCTTATGTATTTTGGCCCCCTAGCATGTTCAACATTGATCATCCTCATGATTTGGCATCATTTGTGACCTTATTTCACCATAAGTCATGTTTGAATGTTTGTATATGTAGCCTATTTCATGCTTTAAGGGTGTGCTCATGTATGTCTAGGACTTGGCATTGTGCATGCTTGCATACTTGGGGCATTTTGGGGCTACCATATGAGGATTTGGGTGTCATTTTGCATACCAAAAATCTGTTTTTTGGTTGTTAGATTCATGCCATGAGTGGTTGTGTAAGGGATGGTTAGATGCTCTCTTGAGTGCCCTTGGTTTTGGGCTTATTGGCTTGCATGCTTGTATGGCATTTTGCCCTTGATTTCAATTCATTTCGCCACTGCTTTGGGGAGGTTTGAGGCCTCCCCATGGTGGTTAAGGCCACCATTGTATGCTCATTATATGCTTGTTGCATGTTTGGTCCACTAGGTGTTGTAGCACATTGATTCCATTGCATACTTGGCTCATGTTTGCATCACACTAGCATCTCACGCACTTTGACATTTTGCATGCCTAATATGTTAGTTGTGTGGTACTTAGCTTGCTAGCATCCTAATTTCCATAATGCATTATTGATGCATGTTTGCATGAGTTGCACTTCATTACTTGGTTTGGGGTGTCAAACCAAGTGTGGGAAATAAAGGGGTGTTTGTACCTCAAGTGACAAAACACACCTTAATTCCTATGTCACTAGGGCCCTTGACCTTAGCATGATAGGGCCTTGGTTCCCATGTTTGCGTTGCATGCATTTTTACATCAAAGTGCAATCTTGGTTCTTTAGGCCATCATGCACCAAGGTGCACAATTGATGGCCCTAGAATCAAGAGCCATGTTTCCTTGAGTCCCATTCATGATAGGAAGCATTGGCCATGCTTACATATGCTCAAAAATCCATGCCATGCACCGGTTTGTCATTGCCAAACCGTCTCTGCAGAACTTTCACGATCGGCAAGATATCAGCCGACCGCACACTTTTGTGCCGATAAACTCTAGAAGGAGCGGTGGCCAATTTAAGCAAATGGTGAACCTTTCCTTCAGCCGGTGGTATGCAGTAGTATGAAAGGAAGGCATTCTGGGACTTTGGGAATTTTTGGAGAGGCAGGCGGGAAACAGAGGCAAGTTGGTGCGGTGTGGGTTTTCCAAAGTAGCCTGATTCGAAAGCATGCATCATTCACGCACCGAGGCAGTCAAGCCCCCTTTCTTTTTACATATGATTTAATTTGACAAATAGAAATTTCTGTAATAATTAATTTATTTATTATTCGGACTGTAATATTTATTCGGTCCCTCTGTGTGAGGGCATAATTGTAATAAGTGTGGGTGAGTGGGTGTATGTCTTCCAACCCCCATTTCTTTCTCCCTTTTATTTACCTGCTTACAATGGTAGTTTAGGGCACGTTTATTTTAGCATACCTTATGCTACGCATGCGTGCATTCATGCATTTGTTTACATGCATCGGGCTCGGCACATCATGCAAACTGCATCGTACTTTCAATTCCAAATTGAATACGTGATAGTTGCTGTATTTCATGTGCCATGTTTAGGGTAGCCGAGCCTGTCTAGATTACATCCCTGTATGCGATGCATTAGCTACTTAACATGAACTAGGACATGCATGTTTGCTAACTAGTTTATTGTTTTGGCACGGAGTACGATGTAAGTATTTACGCTTTAGCATACCACATGCGTGTGAGTGTTGCCATGACAGTATGCTTGCCATGCGGCTAAGTGCTTATGTGAGATAAACTGTTTGAATGCCTGTGAGTGCAGGTTGGATTGCTTGAGTTGGAATAACTTGTTGAAATCCGTATTTTAGCCTACTTGCGAGTAGCAATTCCAAATTGTTTTCAAAACAAACGGATATGCAATGTTTATTTCCAAATTAGGCGGTCTAGTCTATACTTGTTTGTCACAAGATAACATAGTAATTCTAGGCTAATAACCGAATAAGAACACATAATGTTTTCAAAATCGATATCACTTAGTAGAGGTCGGTCTTGACAAGCGAAAGGGGTGCTCATAGTCGACCTTCCCCGATCGTACCAAGCTCTCGAGCCAAGACCACTTTGGTGATAACGACATGTATTCTTCTAAGCACCGAGTCGTGGTTTCCTAAATTTCTCATTTTAAAATATTTAGGTGGCGACTCAGAATCCGCAAAGCAAACCATGTTTGGCACTACTTTTCAAAAAATCTGCTTCTCAAACGATTTGCCGATTTGGACTCTTTGGTTCAGATTTAGAACCGACACAAATCGAAGTCTGAATTGTAGTGACCCCGACATTTAACGGAACGGGACTTAACCTCCCGAGGCGTCGTGGACGCTCTACAGCTCGTAGTCGAGAACTCGAACTCCAAACAAACACAAACATGGATAATCATCGAGTGCTCAAGCGGTGACGCCCAAGTCTTGAGGACGGTAAAAATGGGGTGTCTACACGCCTTTTGTATAACTAAATCTTTTGTAATGGAAGGACATTATACTCGATTTATCAAGTTATTTGTTGAATGGTTATAAATTGGGTAAAACCAATTTTATCCTAAGTTTGGTCTATTTTTTAGGTGGGTCCCTGCGCCGATTTTCACTTGTCAAAGTGGTAACGCGTTCTATGTCGCGTTGTGATTCACGTGGTATATTTGGTTGCTCAAAACCATTACCAAGTGAATGGGAAATTGAAGCCAAAGTGTGCTCCATGAAAATAGAGTTTTGTGGAAAACTCTTAAAGGTTTGAATAATGCTTATTCCACATTGATTTGGTGGGAAGTTTTGAATGGGTTTATAAGGCATGAGTTTGGTACTTGGGGTGTGCCCCAAGGGGTACCCAAGTGTTTTAGAGGGAGAGGTTATGGGCAAAATGGGCTAGACCCATTGGACCCAAAAATCACCACACGCACACCGCCGTCGCCGTCCGGTCGGCTAGGCTTCGGCGCGGGTGCGTGGTTGGGTTGGGCTTGTCTGGCCCAATACTAATCCTTTCGGGTCAAAAACATTTGAATTTAATTTTATTTTTGGTAAAATAAAATCCAGAATTCAAATTAAACTGGTTTGGTTTTTCTGTACATCCAAATAGGGCCCTTCCCGTATTAAAGCGAAAATAATATGATCCAGATTTACTGTACACCCAAACAAGGCCCTTCTCATTTTTGTTATCTATTTGAATTGTAACCCAACAGATTCAAATATGTTTGAATTTAAAACCAACAGGTATCATACCTGTTCAATTCAAAACCTAGTGCCACCATTCCATCTATAAATAGGACAGCCCTCATTTGGATTTTTAGAACTATAATTTTCGTCCTTCATAATTCTGAAAACATTCTCTTCATGTTGCTGCATTATATTCTTGTCAGAGAGAGTATAAACACTTAGTGTGTTCGTTAGGCAAACAATTTGTAGTGCTGCTATTGTTTGTAGTAGATCATTTTATCTTGGGAGATAGACGTCCAAAATCTGAAAGCAACGTGGAGAGGACTAATCATCTTAAGAACACAGTGTTAAATACTGGACTTGATCAGATAATTATTTAAAGAAATTAATCAAGTAAGTTGTTTAATTTATTATTCTGTTTTATTTATTTAAATCATATTTTAATTTTATTTTTGTAACAAAATAAAATCTGTTTTTATTTTTATTTTAAGTTTGATTTTTATAATCAAACAAATTCTTCCCTTTCCTTTATTTCTTTTTATTCTGATTGTTGTTTAGTACACAATAGAATTTTATTTATTTAAATACAGTGAAGATTGTCCAATATTATTTACTTATCGCAATGGATGGTTTATTATATCTTATTCGAGGCGTTACAAAAGATGTCAATCTAATTTACCTGTGACTTTGTAAGACCCAAGTTCAAAGTTTTGTTCGACTGCCTCTTGGCTACCTCTAGAAGAGGTGTTTAATATTGTTTTATTTTGTTTGTGTGATCTCTAGGTGGCTTGCCAACGAAAAAAAGTTATGGTCATTAATGATGTATTTAGCAATTTTGATTTAAATATATATATATATATACAAAAAAAGTTATGGTCATTAATGATGTATTTAGCAATTTTGATTTAAATATATATATACATATATATATATTTAGACATTTATTTTTAGTATTTTATATATAATAGTTAGTGATTGATTATTTATTTATTTACTTATAATATCTACAATCATAACACCTATAATTACATTAATACATTTTATATATGTCAATTTTTATTAATTAATTATTGTTTTATTTACAGGTTATTCAAAAAGATAACAAATATTCAAGTGATTTAAGCAAAAAAAAAACCATGTATGAATTTTTATTCTTTATAATTTATTTTTTAATTTTTATATGATTATATTAGCATGTAAAATTCAAATGTATAAATAGTAGTTGCATTTTTTTTATAATCATATCATTTAATATTTTATTGTAAATATTTTTTATTTTGTTATTGTAATGTGTTGTGACAACAATTTTGATGACACAATTTTATTTTATTTTTAAATGTCTTTTCTATAAAAAAAATAAAAATAAAAAATAAATATCTGAAAAAAAAAATCTTTATAATTTATTTCTTAAATTTTTTATAATTACATTTGCATGTAAAATCCAAATGTATAAATAGTGGTTGCATTTTTTTTATAATCATTTTATTTAATATTTAATTATAAATATATTTTATTTTGTTATTGCAATGTGTTGTGACAACAATATTTATGACACAGTGTTTTTTTAAAAAAAGTATCTTTTTTTTAAAAAAAAATCAATAGCTCAAAAAAAAAATTCTTTATAATTTATTTTTTAATTTTTATATGATTACATTAGCATGTAAAATCCAAATGTATAAATAGTGACTACATTTTTTTATAATCATTTCATTTAATATTCAATTGTAAATATTTTTTATTTTGTTATTGCAATGTGTTGTGATAATAATTTTTATGGTACAGTGTTTTTTTTTTTAAAAAAAATCAATAGCTCAAAAAAAAAAAAAATCTTTATAATTTATTTTTTTAATTTTTATATGATTACATTAGCATGTAAAATCTAAATGTATAAATAATGGCTACATTTTTTTTTATAATCATTTCATTTAATATTTAATTGTAAATATTTTTTATTTTGTTATTGTAATGTGTTGTGACAACAATTTTGATGGCACAAATTTTTTTTTTTTAAAATGTCTTGTCTAAAATAATTTTTTTTTTTTAAAAAAAACAATAGCTCCAAAAAAAAAAAATCTTTATAATTTATTTCTTAATTTTTATAGAAATATATCAGCATGTAAAATCAAAATGTATAAATAGTTGTTACATTTTTTTTATTTATAATCATTTCATTTAATATTTAGTTATAAATATTTTTTATTTTGTTATTGTAATGTGTTCTGATAACAATAGCGAGAATCAAGCTCAACAGCCTAAATCCCAAGATGTACCACGCCACTCATTTTGGTGGTAACATTATGTATTTTTAGTAGTAACATTATGTAAAATGTAATCTCTGTCATTTGTGAATTGTGTTATGATTTTATGTAATTTGTCAAGTTCTTCTATTAAGAATGCAGACTTTTTAAAAACTATTTAAGTTAAAATCTACATATGTTTCCACAAGTATAATAATTAAAAATAATTTTATACATCTAAGTCCCATGAAATAAATTTTTGCCACTAATATAATATGAATTTATGACATATAAAGTCATTAATTATTGAAATAAAATGTAAAAAAACTCATTTTAAAATGATTTAAAAATATGAAATATATTGGATCATACTTAAAAATTAACAAAAATTTATCAAAATTTATTTTAAAACCCAATCAATATGATTCTGAATATATATATATATACATATTGGTAAGTTCTTTTCAAATTGTGCGAAAAATAAAAAAATTCACAGTTCTGGTTACCGCAACCGTTAGGTTACGACCTTTACACTCCGTAACTGCAATCGTGCACCACCGTTCGCCTCTGCAATCACCTTTTAGAACCTTGATTGTAAGTCAAAGAGTTGTTGCAAAATTAAATGTTATTTTCTGTGAAAAGCTTTTAGTCTTATTGTTCAAGGTTTTTTTTTTTTTTTTTTAATTAGATTTTCTTTTTCTTTTGTTTATTAACTCAAGTCAATTTTTATTTTATTTTATTTTTATTTTTTAAGTTTAAGAAAGAGCTCCCTCTTTGTTTGTTATGTTCATTAATGCTCTGTTTTTTGTTTACCGGACTTTTACCTTGTATATTCACTACAAGAAATCTAGGATATTGTGACGAAATTTGGTGACGAAATTATTTTTTGTCTTAAAATTTAACCCAAAGATGAAAAAATATTAATTTTGTCGTTTGTTTTAATTTTCCTCAAAAGTATAGAAGACAAACAAAATTTCGTCTACAAAAATGAGGCGCCAATTTCATTTGCAATGGAGGAATTATTTTAGCTCATTGGAGACAAACATTTTTGTCACAAAATATAAATTTTTTTTTGCGATGAACGTAATTCGTCTCCAATAAATTCTCTACCTATTAAATGATGCCGTTGCATATTTCCATTTATTAGATGACAAATATATTTTTGTCTAGAAATGATAAGTTATGGAAGATGAAATATTTCGTCACCAATAAACATTCCATCATGCAGACGATGTCGTTTCATTTTTCTATTAAATGGGCGACAAATATATTTTATCTTGGAAGAATAAGTTGTGGGAGATGAAAATATTTCGTCACTAATAAATTCGATTAATTACTTATCTAATATAATTTTCGCCTCTAAAGTTATGTTGTGAAAGACAAAAATATTTCGCCACCAATAATAAATTCTCTATTCTTGTATTTAAGGAGACAAAAATATTTTATCACTAATTATTTCTCTTTATTCAAATGTCGTGGTTTTCTATTTCGACCACTAAAACCGTGACCCCAAGAGACACACTCTGACCCTTATCACTCATTTTCATATACACAGACACTGAAGTCGTGACTCAAGAAGACACTTTCTACAAACCCTCATTTCTCTTTCGCACTTGAGCCTACTCCTCTCTCACAAGTATTGAAGTCGTGAGGCAAGAAGACACTCTGTAAACCATTTCTTCTATTTCACACTAAAGCCCCTCTTATGTCTTACACTTAAGCCCTTCGTGCATGCTAGCATTGAAGCTATTATCCAAGAAGGCACCCTATGCAAACCGACTATTCTTTCCCACAGTGAAGGCCCCTCTTGCACGCAAGAACTTTTTCTCATTGTCTGAACCAACTCTACCATTTCCGTCTAGAACATCCATTTTAGAAAAATTGAAGGTCAAAACCCCTCTCCACAAAAAAAAAAAAAAAAAATGTTAATTAATGTAGTTATTTTTTTGTGAGAAAAAATCTGAGATGAAAAAATAATAATATTTTTTAATTTTCAAAATTAATAGAAAATATTACCTTATTTAGTATAGAGTTTTCAATAATTAATTTTAATCAGATTTTTTAGTAAACATTTTTTAATATTATAATTTTTTTTTTCTTTTTTTCCTTTTTAGATCCCTTTAATTTAGATAAGGGCAAATTACAGTAATTGTCCTGGTACTTTGGTCCTTGTGCCATATAAATGGCATGTGCTATATTTTTTTTTTTATAGGAAATTATAAATTTACTAACCTCAGTGAGTTAATTGCAATCAATTCAGTGATTATTTTCATTTAAAAACACTAATGGCATTATCACTGGATCAAATTGGCACAAAATTTAAAATTAAGGGTCAAAATTGTGCCAATTGAAAGTGTAGGAACCAAAATGACACAAAAGACAAAGTATAGGGACCACCTGTGTAATTTGCCCTTTAGATAAACTTAAAAGGTGCAAAATTTATGAAAACACTATAAAAATTTCACTACATACAAAAAATATAAAAATTTAGTACATTGCCATTTTTTAATTGATTTTCTTTTGATTTTTTTCATAAATATTTTACTTTTAAGTATATCTAAATTAAGTATATCTAAAAAAATAACTCCTTGATTGTTTTCATATTATTGTTCGCTAGTGTAGCACTCTGGCTTCTGTTATAATGGAACTATATTTGACTCTTTGATTATCTTGATTGAGAATCTTCTTAGTTGATATTTGAGCCTTAGTTGAGGTGTTACCATAGTGGTTGGGTGAGATTGATTCAGAAACTCTAAATTTAAATAATTGTTATTGAGTAGTTTTCACTCTTTCATCATTTTCTCTCCATATTTTGAACTTGATGTGAGGCTAGAATCATTGGAGAGCTTACTGTGGCTTCAATTTGGGCATAAGAACGACCCTACGAAGTTCGAACGAGAGAGTTACACCTATTTGAATTTTGAGTTTCAGATCGAAGCATGCTCGCTCAAGCGAGCTTTTCTTTCTTTCGAGCGAACTATGTAATTTTCAAAGATTCGAGCTTCTTTTCTATGCTTGAGCCAAGCTTCCTTTTCGCGAGCGACGGTCGCTAACAAACATTATAAGTGACTTTTGGCCCCAAAACTTTATTTTTCTCCTTTTTCTCCTCCCATCCTCTAAACCCGAAACCCTAACCGTCCAAACTCTTGATTTCTCTTCTTTTTACATAAGATTCACCCCAAATCTTTCAAGAAGGTTGAAGAGCAAGCATAGGTCAAGACTTCTACCGATTGTTTCGTGATTTCATTGGAGTTTCAAATTGGGTCTTCATCTTTAGCTTCGAATCTTAAGGTAGGGATTTCTTTGCTCCTTTTCAATACCTCATCTATAGATAGATATGTGGTAGATTTTATTGCATAAAAATCATATCCATTATGAATTTCTATGAAAGTCATGAAAGGGGATCTAGGGTTTGTTATTTGTGAATGAGATTGTTAAATTGATTGTTGTTTGGATTAATTGGAGAGTAGTCTAACATATTTATGTTAAAAGGAAGAAAAAGCCCTAATTTAATGTTTTGGCTTGGTGAATTAAAAAGGGGTAAAGTTGAATAATGTTTGTAAATTGTTATTATGGTTTGTGTAAATGTGCTAATAGCTAAAAGGAGAATTAACTACGACATTGGAATTATTTTGGATTGATCATATTAAGTTGAGAGTTGAGTTGGGTTGTGGCTTTGATATCCATGGATTTAGTTTTGTGAAATGAAAAGAATGGATTGGGGATAAAGAGTGGAGTATGTTAACTTGGAAAATAAGAGAATTGATTTTTGAAAAGAAAGAATGAAATCATAACACGTGTGAATTCATAAATGAACTTGAGGTTGGATTATGAATATTTTATTTTACTATTGTTATTTTTGGATTTTAAAATTTCATGAGAGTTGGATTAGTATAATACATGTGTTGAGTACATACATTTAGAGGTTTTTCCTTGGTCATCGGTGAGGATGACATTGTTGCGTTGAATAGTTTATGTGTATGCATTACACTTGTGCTAGTTGTACTTTGTCATGTTATGATGATTGGTAGCATATACTACACTGAGAATAAGAGGTACCATTACCTTCCAGCTAGCGCTTAAAGAATTGGTTATGCTTAGAATAAGAGGTACCAAGATTTCCTAGTGCTGGAGAACTCAGCAGAGGTATCATTACCTTCCAGCTGGTATCTGGTAAATTAGCATTTCGTTATGGAAAAGGTGTATCCTTGGCTTACCATGCTTAAGACAGGTAGGGCAGAGTTTATTTTTCGTTATTGTCTCAGTATACCTGTGTATATCATGCGTTATGATGATTATGGTTCAAGATGGCCGAGTTGTCTCATATGTTGAGTAGATAGTTATTGGGTGCTTATTGTTTTCATTTTTCATGTTAGATGTACATCCGCATATTTGAACGTGTTGGAAAATGATGTAGACCATGTGTTGAGTTCATAAATAATGTGAAGGAAATAAGAGATTTATGAACATGTTTCAAACTCCAAAACAAAATGGTTGTTATGAGATATTTTTGAAATGGGAAATGAAAATGAAATGTGAATTGTCTGTATTGTTGAAGGAATTGAATAAATTTGGGAAAAGAACTTATGTAAATATTCTTTGGTTATAAACCGTCACATTATTTATATAATATGAGACTATGCATTCTTGATCATAGCAATCTGTATGTTGTTATTGTTTAGGATCATGTTAAAATCCCTACTGGACTTTATGTTCATCTCACGTTGCTAATCATTTTTCAGGTGAATGTCGAGAAGTGTTTCAAGGTCATGGATCTCTTTTACCTATTAGCCACGGGGCCTTTTATTTGTGGGCGGAATGCCATTAATGTAAAAGGGTTACATCCTTTCTCTTAATTTAAAAGATGAAAGCCAACGGGTAATTTATTTAATTATAACTCCCGTTGCATTCATATTGTATTCAAATGAGAGAATCTTTATTCATGTGTTCTTATAAATGTAAAGAGTTTTCGTATGTTATCTTTGAAATTGAATCTATAATAATGGTTTGGTAAAGGAATCTGAGTAATAAAAAGAGGGGCGTGACAGCTAGTTTTTGAACTTCAAAATTTTTTTGATTTAAATTCTCATAAATTATTTTTAAACGGGTTTTTGTTTGTCTTTGTTGAACTTTTTTCATATTTTAGTTAATTTTTTATTTTTTACTTTTTAGATGTACAACTAAAAAAAAAAAAAGTGACTAAAATATTAAAAAAAAATCACTAAGGCTTGCAATTAATTTTAAAACCATTTTCAAAAAATGAAACCAAAAAAAAAAAAATTTTGTCATAAAAATCAAAAGAAGGGGTTTTCTTTTGGAGATGAAAATTTTAATTTGGTAAGGAAATGTTTTTTTTGTCACAAAAAGAAGCCAAATATTTGGCGCCACACAAAAAAATGGCACCCAAAATTGGTGATTGGTGACATTATTTGGTCTTAAAAGAAAAAAAAAAAAAGATTTTTGGGCTCATTGTAGACCAAAAAAAAAAAAAAATCCTCACAATCTAATAAATAGAACAATTAACACATATCTAAAGACAATTTCTTTTCTTTTTAGGGTTGAGAAGTTGAAGGGGTTGGATCTTCAAGACCATCAAATTTCTTTTGTCTCACTTGTTACCTCTGCTCTTTCTCTAGTTTGCTTACCGTTGTAACCAACGATGAGAGGACAGACTCTTTGTTGAAGCATTCTTCGACAATCTGATTGGAAGGGACTCTCAAGGTACAAATGTATCTCTCTTTCCCTCCCTCTCTTCCCTCCCATTATGAACCCTAGCTAGCATTTATTTTTTTTCCTCCAATATTTTCATTTTGTTTCTGTTGTTCGTATGTTGTTCTAATGGGTCTAAAGTGCTTGGATTTTCTCTGTTCTCTGTTAAATAAACTAAGCTATAGGTTCTGAAGGGAGATGATCCTAAGTGGCAGATTCCTTAATACACAATGGCTTAGAATAAGCCAAATCATGAAATAATAAATGAATTGCAATTTTAGTTAGACGACAAACCAGCTTGGAGCTGTGGTTACCATAGACAATTAGAAATTACCAACTATAGTTGTGACAACCCCGTTTCCATATTATACGATTAACTCATTAATTATATGAGTGTTAATGTGCTTGATATGAAATTTGATGTTAATTATGTGTTTTATGTGATTTTTTAATGCCTATCTATTGATTGTAGACATATCTGTTACAATTTCTACTATAATCCAGAATTAAGGGCTGTAAAGACATCAAAAACCAGAATTGATTAATTTATTATGATCAACGTAATTTTTAGAGCCTACGGTGAAATTGAATTAAAAATTTATTCGGATCAAATTAATTAGATTAAATTGAATTAAATTAAGTAAGGTTGATTAGTCTTAATCATGCTTAATTAGCTTAAGCTAAGCACCCACTATATATATGTTGAGTTAGTGCCTAGGCTCATAATTTTGAGCTCATCTTCACCATTTTGTTGAGATTAAGCTATATAGAGAGAGAAATCTTCATCTTAGATAGAGAGGAGCTCAATCTTGCGGTATTGGCTTAGAGGATTGAAGAATTTGGAAGCTAGGCTCAAGAAATTGCTAAACCTAGCCTCATTGAAGATAGTAGGTAAGTGTTTGAACCTCAATTTGTGAGTTAAGTCATGAAATTGTGGATTTAAGAAGATAACAAGATTAAATGTGTGAATTGAACAAAGATTGTAGGGATTGAGATCAAATTGTACATGCATGCAAGTATTTGCTTTGATTCTTCAAGTTTTGGACATGAACTTTGATAATCATGTTGAATTGGGAATTGTTACTTACATGCATTCATGTTTTCTAAGTCTTGAAGGTTTGAAATACATGAATTCAGGAATTGGAAGAGTTTCACACTCTTGAGCATGATCCTTGTCATCCATGTTAAATTTAGAAGATGAATATGTAGAATTTTATCATTTTGGGCTTGAATTATATGATTCATGATGAAATTGGAAGTTATATTGCACATGCATCATTGTTTCATAAGTCTTGGAAGCTTAATTTTATGTTTGGAAAGTCATGATAAGAGTTTTGAAACTAATTCTCACATGCTTGAAGATTTGAGTTCAATTTTGGTAAATTCATGAGTTTTGAGCAAATGATTTATGGATGATCTTGTATTTGAGTTTCCTAAACTGTTTTTATGATTATCAAAGTGTTTTCATGAGTTTGGAATGGCCATGCAAGCTTTTACATGTTATTTATTTTTATTTTTTTGGAACTCAAATTTGCTGTCTTGAAACCCAGAAAATTCACAACTGGCTCGAGCGACCAAGTGGTAGCTCGATCCAACAATAAGCTCGGTATTTTGCAAAAGGCGGCTTGAGTGACCAAATGGTGGCTCAAGCAAGCTCGATTTTTTCGGTGGCTCTCTGACCAAAAACGGGTTTCTAGCCAGCTTTATTTTCGAGATGTTTTCAAAAGATGTTTTAGCACATATCTTCGTTCCCCATCTCTTTTCGGATATTTTTAAGCATGAATTATGACTTCTTGAGGACCAATAAGCTAAGAAAAAAAAAATAAGTAAATGATTAGGAAAGAGAGGAAAGATTTATTTGATTTGAGCGTTGAATTTCATCCTTTGAGCATGAACCTTGTAATCCATGTTTTGAAAGAATTTCTAAGTATTATTTGAAGTTGTGGATAAGCGGCGCTAGTTCATGATTTGAACACTCTTAGGCATACATTGTGCATTGTAAATGAATTAAAAGGTTTGAAAGGAGCCTAAGAGAATTAAATAAGATTAAGGAGGATTAAATAGCATTGTGATCCGATTTGTGTATGTTTATGAATTGTGTAGAAGCATCACGAGCGAATCAACCTCCGAACACTATGAGTAATATCTTAGTAAAGATATTTTCAAGTATGTTATCTTCCAAATGCTACTTTTGTATAAGCTTCATGGATTTGTTGATTTGAATTATGAATGAGTATTCTATATGCCTAATTTTTGTATAAGACTCTCTGAAGAACATGATTTGTGCCCAAGGTCGTTTGATATGTATGAATTAGGCTTGAGGCCATTTGATACATTTGAATATTATGATCGGCCAAAGGCGTTTGAATATGAATGTAATGGGCCAAAAATTTGTTTGAATAAAAAGGTGATCATGATCATGAATATGAAATGCGATAGATATGAACATGAAGAATGGGCCTGACTCTGTTTAATTCGTTTCAAGTGTTTGAATTTATAGCGATTCCAGTTTTCCCATTCTGTATTTGTTGTACTCCGGACGTTGGTTCCGTGGAGTTGGTGGTTGTATACCTTGTTATCATCCTTTAATTCCGTATGTTTGAGTTTTAGGATGTGTTGGGCGTATTTCGAACAGGTAGGTTGAGTTTTGGTCTCAAGTGTAGTTGCCTGTGTTTTGGTGCTACCCTCGGCGGGTCATTAAATCGAGCAAGTTTGGTTTTTTGGTTGTCGCTTGAGCGGACCTTCTTGTGTCTTTCGAGCGGGGTTTACACACCCGATTTCGTGCCTCTGCAAAACTCCGCAGCTTGTGTTTTTCACACTCAGCGGGTTTTCTTCTGCCGGCGAGTCGCGCTACCGGCGGGCATGTTCGCCGGCGGGTAGTGCTTTTATATGTGAAAGTTCGGGAGGAAATCTATGCTCGAAAGCAGACTGGTTTTTCGCCTACGGCGTATGTATTTTATTCTTGTGTCTTGGCGCTCGAGTGGGTCTTCTTCTTTCGGCGTGTCGAGATTTTTTGTGCTTAACGCCGAGCCTTCTTTTCTCACGCCGGCGAAAGTGTCATATATATCCGATTAGCAATTGGGCATTTTTAAATCACTTTTTACATTCACTCTCTTTCTCTTATATTCTAAAAACACTTTTGAGAGCTTCTCTCTCGGGATCTCCCTTCTCTCTACGGTTTGATCTAGTTATGTGTTCCACTCCTTGGTGCCTTTGTAAAAAGTGTGTTGATTTAGAATCGAGCTACGTTTTGATTCGAGAAATTGTTAATTTGGAGCACTTTGAATTTCTTCATCTTCTCCATTTGAGCTCTAACTCGGTAGGGATATCTCTCCATCTTATGAGCTTTTGTCTTTGAATTTTGGTATTCGATATGTTGGGGTTGTTGGGTAATTTGAAAATTTGGGGCCATTGTGTAACTTTCAAAGAGGGGTTTTCAAAGTTTAGAACCTTTATGTATGTAATACATTGGAAAATGGACTTGGTGTTGGATTTTTGATGAAAATGGAACCTTAGGGTTTGTATTGTAATTTTGGAAAAAAGCCCTAATTGCATGATAAGTTAATTGGTATAATTAATTTTGGGAAATGATAAATTGAATAGGAAGTATTCAAATTGGAATGGTATGGGGCCTCACAGGCAAGTGTTGATAATTTATCTATTTGGTGCATTTATTTTCTGTCACTAGAAATAAGCGCCCATATTTATCGGTGGAGGATAGTCTTGATTGTTGTAGATATGCATGATGATTAGGCAAACTAAAACTAATCAATTGGTAGGCTATTGAGTATAGCGGTTGGTTTAATACATCGAAATTGTGTATTGAATGATTGAACATGTATATGATAATTGTTTATATACAATGTGTTGTGTGGGAGGAGAATGGGGATATACTCACGGTTTAGGGAAGATAGGGGATAGACCTCCTAAACCTAGGAATAGTGTATATGACCGGTCTTTTCCTATTTGATTCTTTAATATCAGGACTTAGGTTCCATGGATCTTGTCATTGTATAATTATTCTTGTCGATCCTTTATTTTCTCATGTGAGTTATAGGATGTGTTAGGCGGAGTTTGTTTCGGAGTTGGTTGGGTCAAAACCGTAAGTGTTCTTTGTCTAGTTTTTGGGTTGAGTCGCTCGGCGAGGTTTGGTCGCTCGGCGAGGTTCAATAATTGTCTCATGGTGGCTCGAGCAGGGTTTCCGCTTCTTTCGGCTGGCGATTCGCGTCTAGTAATAGACACGAAAGCAGTGTTTCTTTGCTTTCGGCAATGAGCTTTCTTACCATTTCGGCGGGCCCGAAAGGTGTATGTTTGAGCTCTTCGCTTTCGGCTGAAGCGATACATGCTGTCGCTCGAGAACATGCTTAGGTTCTGGAACTGCGGACTGAAGCATTGCATTCTTAACTTTCGGCGAAGCTTTTCTGTCGCTCGGCGAGCATTTCTTATTAATGCAGTACGCTTCGGCGACCAATGTCTTCCTTCGGCGAAGCTTTGTTGATTTAAATAGTCCAACGGCAATGGAATTTAAGCGGTTTTTCATCTATTTTGGATTCCAAACCCTAGAGTCCGAGCTTCTCTCTTTCCCTACTCATCTTTTCTCTTGGGTTTGATCTCTCTCTCTATTTAGAAATGTCGTTTCTACCCTAGTTGCTTTATTAAAAAGGTAGAGTGAATTGAAGACTTAGGTTTATCTGAACAATCTTGGAGTTGGAGCACTTTGAGTTTGGGTCATCA